>CAUJNA010003248.1:64934-104934 GCA_963377175.1 Effrenium voratum
CTCTGAGCAAGTTTCGCTGAGCAAGTTCTCTGAGCAAGTTTTGCAGAACAAGTGCTCTGAGCAATTCTCTTTGAGCAAGTTCTTTGAGCAATTCTCTCTGAGCAAGTCTCTGTGAGCAAGTGTCTCTGAGCAAGTTTCTCTGAGCATGTTCTCTGAGCAAGTTCTCTGAGCAAGTCCTCTGAGAAAGTTCTTTGAGCAAGTTATCTGAGCAAGTTTCGCTGAGTAAGTGTTCTGAGTAAGACTCTCTCAGCAAGTCCTTAGTCAGTCCTTAGTGCAAGTTCTTAGGGCAAGTTTTGCTGAGCAAGTCTCTCTGAGCAAGTTCTTGGGGAGAGTTCTCAGAGCAAGTTTCGCTGAGCAAGTTCTCTGAGCATGTCTCTGATCAAGTCTCTCTGATCAAGTCTCTCTGAGCAAGTTCTCAGTGCAACCTCATTGGGTCAATGTGGTGCTTTGCTCGATTCACTCCCTCAGGCGACTCGCTGGGGCTAAAGAGCAGCGGTCCCAGCGAAGCGGGCCTCAACCGAGCTTTGCTTTTGCATGGCGTACATGGTTTTCGGGAAGGCCCAGTAGCCAGCAGCGATTTCTTCTGGGTCCTACCCACACCTGATTAGATTTGGAGGACCATGTTCCTTCAAAAGGGGCCCTTCGGTTGTTAGTTGGCGGGAGCAGTTCCACTATGCTGTTGGCTTTGCCTTATGCTGAGGTGTTGACTTTGAAGTGGCAGGCTGATGGTGCTTTGTGGAGATGCATGTGAGTCATTTGGCAATGTGTTTCAGAGGTTGCTCGTTTTGAATGGTCTTAGATGACCCACCCACTGTTGTGGGCCCCTCATGTGGAGACCAAGCCATTTGTCCTGCGTGGTTTGGTGAGAACGGGAGCGCATGACAAGACGAAAGAGACTACAGACTGTTGCGAAGCGATTTCATCCTCTCGATCATGCTGCTATGGTTGTCCTTGGCCAGGTGAATATGCCTTCGGCATGCTGCAGCGAGAAACAGGTACACACAGGTCCCAGCCTCGAGACCTTTACATAGGATGCGTGCAAATGAGACGGGGCCCACCCTCGTAACCTTCAGTCGACGCACAGTGTCACAGGGCTGCAAAAAGGGGGCCTTACTCTGGACGGGCTTCCCAATACTGAGCCGTGCGGAGGTGAATGAATCTGTTGGCCAAATTTGACTCGGAGACCAGTCGGTCCTTCCACAGATGTCTGGGCCAGGATAGTGGGAACAGGTCCCTTGGCTTGGAAGACGCAGGTGGCAGCCAAAGGCATCACCCCGTTGCCAAGGTTGGTGCGGATCTGGAACGGCAAGCGGCAAACGACCTTTGCAGGTGTCGAGGCGAGCCAGTGGTCCCCTTTCAAAGACCTTTGATCAGGGTGTGTCTCCGAAATGAGGAAGCACCGGCTGGTTGGGGTAGTGTCTCTTTGAACTTTTGCTTGAAACACCCACGGCAAGCTTAAACAAAAAGACACACCAACGTCATTGCTAGGAGAGGGAATGGTCAAGGAACCGCATCACCATGGCAAATTGCAGGACAAGAAAGCCAGAATCAAAGCCGATTCGTGTAGATGAAGCTCATGCGCCCTTCTCATTCTTTACGTTTGGGCACACTCCTTTCAATCCGAGGTTTGATATTCACTTGGCAACTCGCAACTGGGGGAGTGGCTCAAAAACAGGTGGTGCCACTGCTGCCCGACGACGCCGTTACATCCCTGGAGCTGGACCCCAAAGACCTGCAGTGACCTGGGCGCGTTTGAAGGGTTCGGCCGGGAAAGCCAGAAGCATGCCCTGAATTCCTTGTGACTCTCAAAAGCAGTCCCATGGCACGAGGGAAGTCAGCACCTCTGCCCTGACGGCACTTTGCAAAAGCCAGCAAGCGCATGTGGGCCTCTGATTTTTGTTCGACCCGCAGGGCATCCTCCAAAGCAGGAGACCACACTGGTGTTAAGCAGCTGTGGACGGCAGGTGGGACTTCTTCCGGTCCGGTGGAAAGGGAGGCCAGAACGTGAACAAGGTGGAAACAGGCGGGGGAGTTGTGCACAGCTTTTTTGAACGGCGCGAACGGCGCCTTTCTTCCCAAGCGAACCTGGGAGCGTGGGGAGAAAATCCAGGTTCACGGTTGTGTTGAAGGGGATATGCCATTCTTGGGAAGCGTTTGCTGTTTTTGTTTGCGCCAAAAACTCCGATTCAAGGTGGACATTTGTCCGCCAACCATGCCTTCAACCAGACCATGTTGGTAGAATCAAACTGAGCTCCGGAAGGTGACTTGTTTGCTTGGAGGTGCCCACCCGAGGGGCCACCGAGCTTTACAACGTTGTGGGAACGGCTCAGAATCTTGTCCGCGGTGTACCTTCGACTGAGGAGTCCGAGTTACTCATACACCGTCCTGTCCCCAGCATGTGCTCAGGCTTTGGAAAGGCAAGCGTAAGTGAGCCACGACCAAACCTGCTTGAGTAGACAAAGCTTAGTGGCCCCAAACGAACCCTGATTTGCATGGTTTCGGGCAGATCTTTGAGCCTTCAGGTTTGATTCAGTGCAGTTTCCCTAAAGTCCAGGGCTTCATTGAGGGCTTGGGCTCTTTGCAATTCGGCTCCAGTCCTGTGCACAAACAGCATGGCACGATGACCTTGTATGCCTCATGAGTCATGGGCGTGTGTCATTGTTTATTCATGTTTTTTCTTTTTCGGAGGACTCCAGTTGGCGGTTCTCTGGGCTTCCTTCGTGGCCATAAGGTATGTCAATGAGTCAATACATCCTCGCGATTTACATTGGATTTTTACCATCTTGTTTTGCTGATAAGTCCAATGCGAGACTTAAGTGACCATGTTTTGTCCCTTGTGCGCTTTTGGGTTCCCTGATCTTCCTTTCAACTAGCAGCAAGTTCAATGTTGGCAGGGGGTCTAAGTTTGGCAAGATGGAAGATTCAGCATTTTTGTGACATGGGCTCACGTCTCACGTCCTGGGACTCAGGACTGGCGTTGTCATGAAGTGTACAGAGGAACGCAGCCAGCTGTTGAACAAGGGCAAGGCCAGAAATGTGGGAGATTGCGTGGTCCATGAGTCGTACATCTCCAGTGGTGCCCTTTTGATTTTTCTGAATTAGGGCCCCCTTTACACTCGACCAAAGAAGGGTGCACGGTTTGGCCCATGGCTGGAGGTGTGTGGTTCATCCCAACCCCCTGATCATAAACGGGGGCCACACCCCCACCCCTTCTCAAAACCATTGCCCTCTTTTGTTTATTGCTGGGGGGCCCCATGGTTTTGGTAGTGAAGAACTGGTCGCTTTCGAAATGCAGGGAGGTCGACCCAAACGGAAACAGCATGCCATGCTTTTATATGTACGTGATGTAAGCAATTCAAGCATGGGGACCTTTCAGATTTTGGGCCATAGGGACACCCAAAGAGGGCCACCATAAGGAAATAGCAACTCTCCAGAATGCAATCTTAAGCGAGGTGTTCAAACAACTCGTGCAGGCACAGAAGGTGCGTGAGTGAGAGGAGAGCGAGAGAGAGAGAGAAAGAGAGACTGAGACAGGGAGAGATGTGGTTTAGCGTTGGGTCACTTCTGATTTAGTGTTGAGGGATTTCGGGTTCGGGAAAACTATATTCAATTGTTGGGACCGTAGTCGCCAGTTAGTTTGGAAGTGTCAATCAAAGTAAAGGGAAGTTACGCCGAGCGACAGTTCCACTACTTAGATGGCTTCCCCTTTAAAAAGGGGCCAGGGTACGTTCCAACTAGTAGATGCAGATGCAAGTGGGTCAAAAGCATGTAGCACCTTGAACAGGGCGGCCATTTTGTGGCGACAGCTCGCGAGGCCTTGGTCAAGCTTAAGGCGAAATTGCTGCTGATCCAGGACGCGATCTGTGGCGTTTTGGCCCACGAATCGACCTTTGAGCTTTTGGTTTACACTCCTCCATTTTTAGTCATGGCCCCAAAAGGTGAACCCTGTATTTCTAGGTCCTTTGGGCAAGTGAGTCAATACTGTCACACAAGTTTTGACCTTTGATCTCCATTTGGGCAAATTAGATGAGATTCCCACTGGTGCTCGTGCGCGGCATGGCGATGAATTCGGATGGGCGGACTCCCTCCCCCCCAAGAGAAACAACTATCACATATTGGTGGACAGGAATCCCCACAATGAGGCTCAGTCAGCAAAGGGTCCCTAGTTAAGATGTACACACCCACATGGGATTGTCGGTATTCTTTTGGGTTTGCTTAGAATCTAAGGGACACCGATGGACAGGGGGGGGGGGGTTGAACCGTGTTTTGAGGCACACCTACCAGAGACGGCCACTGACAACCGTGTGTCACCAACAGCCATTTGTCTATGTGGGGGGAGGGGAGGGGCCCCGCGTATCGGACCGGAAGAAAGACCTTCCCCACACACTTTCCCGCTGTGGATGAAGGGAACAAGCAAGGTTGGGGGGGGTGGCGCAACGTTGCTGACAAGCTGCTTGAAAAGTGGCTGTGGGTCAAAATTAAGCCACCAGGGGACCGCAGGGTTTAGTCCATGGTTCCTTCTACCAGGGTTCTATTTTGGGTACCTATTTTTGACCCACACACAAGTCAGGAGCAGCAAAAGGTGGAAGAGTTGCAGAGCATCCGGGGGGACCTGGTGTCAGCCCAGCGGCTTGACAGACACTTTGCCCTGAGGGGTCACAGACTGTGACCCAACAGCTTGCTTGTTTAGTTTCCCTGAGGTGGGGCGCGCAGGCACGGGGGCAGCCTGGGTGGGTTTGTTATTTGTCATTGGAGTTTTCCTGGCAGGTGCGCAACTACGTGCTCCAACCTTACACGTTGGTGAAGGACCTGCAAGTCTGATCCAACCGATGGAGGCTGATACATGAGCCGGACGCATTGTCGATTGCCATTGCAGGACGTACGTAGCGGACATGAGCGCGGAGACGCCGAGCGTGTCCTCAATGGGGTCCTTCTGACACGGATTTGACTTCACCAGTGGAAGCCTTAATTCCGACTTCTACTGACAGGACCTGGACTCTCACGTTGATGCATTGCTGCGGATGCAAGTCGATGGCGACAAAAGTGGGCGTTTCAGTTGATTGAGCTTGCACTTGACTGCCATTATACACGATTCAAATTGTTCCCTTAGGCATTAGTTGACCCCGGATAAAGGCCCGGTGGCTGAGCCAGCATTCTCGAAAGTTATGGGGGAGTTGGCATGCCGCTTGCATCACTCGCATGTGATCCGTGAATTGTTCGCAATCACCTCCAGCGGGCGTCGCAGCCTGGATCATCCAAGGCGCGGTGTTGTGCGTCGATCGCTCACCAACAAGTGCAACGCAAGGGCGTTGCTGCTTGCTCAGCTACTCTAATGCATGCCTCGGAATCCGGAAGACCGTGATTCACTGGCGCTGTGCGGTTGCTGGATGTGCGGTTCTGGGGTATGCTCAAACTCAGAGCTTGACGAGCTACAGAGACGAGTGTTGTTGCGAGCGTCGCGTGCTTGACAGAAGTGATGCAACCAGCTTCTCAGACTCGTGTTCAGGGGCTGCCGAGGAGACAACAAACGCAAACACAATCCATCAAAAGCTGCAAAGTTTGCGTGCAAGAAAGTTGTGAATCATGAACCCCTGCGGAAGAAGCGCTGCCGGACATGATCAAACATTAGAAATGGAGAGTAGTACCAGGATATCGGTTTTGGGTAGGCCCCTTAGATTTGTGGCAATATTGTCAGCTCAACTTGCTTCACTGCTTCGTGGTTAGAAGGGAAACTCGCGTTTGCACACCCTGTCAAGCTGGCAGAAATGAAGCGACAGCAATCCGGTGGCAAGCGTTGCCAGCACGTCCAACGGAACAATCTACCAGAAAATGATGTTGGTACGGACTGATGGAGAAGTTTCGTAGGAGTCACATGCGGCTTCCCGAATTCAATCGATGCCTTGTGCTACTGCTGCGCTGCAAAGGTACAGGTAGTACTATAGTGGTCAATACATGCCAGGGTCAATGCGACCAGCTGACATTGCGATGCTCATGCTGTTAAAGCGGTACCACTCACCGGGCCAGCTGGCCTAGCGAGAAGCGGCCTTCGCAAAAGTCAGAACCAGCCCTGAAGACCCGGCTCACAGCAACTTTGTTTCGGCTGGTAGGGAGGGGAAGGAACGGAGCATGTGTGGGGGGGGGGGGGGGCGGCAGAAGCAACTCCTACGTTTCTTTCAGAGCTTCCTAGGTATAATTTATAATCTCTCCCTCTCTGCAGCAAGACTTGGGAAACCCAACGTTGCCGACAAGAGGCCATGCAGTTCAGGACTCGGAGCGCTAGGGGAAGCTGGCCAAAATTTCTCTGCACCGATGGTTGCGTGCCTCTGCGGAAGCGCGGCGGCCGCCGTTGAATTGCAATAACTCACGTGTGCAGTATTGTTCGGCCGCTGTAGGATCACGAGGACTGAGCCTGAGTTCTGAACAGCAGCAGAATATCACTGTTTTTGTTCAGAGGGCACCAGCATCATAACCCCGTCTTGTCAGTGGAGCCTTTTGGAATGCTGGTGTTTGCGCGTTGGGAGTCGCCAGTTGCAATCCAAAACTCTTCATCGAACAATCCCGACCTAGACATTTACCTGCCCAAGGGCTCAGACGAACGTTTCTTGCCGCGCTGAAGCTGCCTGCTTGCTTGACTTCAATAATTTTGCCACTGGGCTGAAACTTTCGGCTGCGGCTGTCCTGGCCCAACCCCCGGCGGGAGCCTCAGGCTTCGGGCCCTTGGCAGCCTCAAGCTTCGGCCGTCGCAGCCCACTGGTGGCCTCACGCTTTCCCCGGAACTCCCACGGAAGCTGCCAGTGTTGTGGTGCTTCGTGGACAGTCTTCGGCTTGTCTTTTGCGCCAACTGTCGTCACCCACACGCCTTAGTAGTCAAGCATTCGCGCTGTCACGGCACGCGCGGGAGCCTGCGCTGTTGCTGCTTTGGCCGGGGCAACTGGCTGTCACAACTGTCCAAACCGGGCTGCTGGTGGAGCCTCAGGCTTTGGACTGCCGCAGTCTGTCACAAGCTCTGTTACAGCTGTCTGCCACAAGCTCTGTCACAGCTCTGGGTCACATCTGTCAGTCGCGGCTGGCTGTGGTGGTCACATGTCACTCAACCCCAAACCAGTGGAAATATGGGTTGACAAAACGCACAGATGCACGCGGATGCCAAGTGAAGCGAGACGCCGGTGTGGTTCCATGAATTGTGGGCCGGGCGGGTGCATTTGTTCCTCGCAGGCCGAGTCCTCTCTTGCCGTAGAGCGACTGCAATGCCGGGAAGCCAAGACTTGACCCAGCGAGACCGCAAGCGGGCAGTACTTCTCTCCTTTTACCACCTTGTTCTTCAAGGAGTGCTCGCAGACTGAAGTAATTAAGCACTTGTTGATTCTGCAAAGCTCCTGGTTCTTTACGACCGCTAAACCGTGG
Source organism: Effrenium voratum (assembly GCA_963377175.1). NCBI lineage: Eukaryota > Dinophyceae > Suessiales > Symbiodiniaceae > Effrenium > Effrenium voratum. The sequence goes on from CAUJNA010003248.1 coordinate 72,339, forward strand.
GCTGCGAAACGTAGCCGGCGACAAGAGTTGCAGGTGCGCCCGCCTCATGGAAGTGGCAGAGGGGGGAATCCTGATCCCAGTAATTCCATTCCGGGGAAGACGAAATGAATGATTTGAACTGGGGGAGCAGGACCAAATCCCCCCCTGACTTGGGCGTGGTGGGCGCAGGGCCATCTTGAAACGTTGCCCTACTATCACAGTGGGCCTGAAGGATGTTTGCATCACCCAAAAAGTGACATACAAGCCCAACATGCGCTGCCACTCTTTGGATGCGCTCCTCACTTGCAGTCGCCCTTTCAAAGCGCTCATTGGTTGGCTGCAAATCCCAACCTGAGCGTTTTGAGATAAAAGTGCGAGCGAATACGGACCTTAACCATGTTAGAACCAAAAGTGAACAGGAGCGTGCTCTGAGGTTTTGCGCTTGCTGCGCCAACGGGGCAGAGATTCAAGAAGTGGCGGAAATCCCGGCGCTACCTATCTTGAGCGCGGATCAGACTCGGGAGGCGCTGGTTTCCTGGCTGTAGTTCCTCTGGGGAAATTTACATGGACACTTCAAAAAGAGGTCCCTCCAAAAGGAGATTCCTCTACATAACATGGTTTTCTAATTTGGATTTCCAAGCAAACGCAGGTTCAAGGTCTTGCCATTTGCGGCTTTGGTATTTGCATGGTCCAATTATGAATTGTGCTTTGCCTCAGATGCCTGCAGACTGGTAGGGGGACAGGTGGGCAGGCAGGAACATAGGCGTGTGTTGTTTCATGATGGCACCTTTGCTCGGAACCTTAATTACTGCAAAGGGAACCCAACAAACATATTTTTGGGGGAACCTTCCATATATGTCTAGATAGTTTTTGAGCCGCCGTTCCACACTACTTCCGACACTGCTTGGGTTTGAACATGGCGGCCGCTGCCTTGTTTGAAAATGAGTCAACCTGGTTGACTTGTCGATCCGCTGCATGTGATTTTCCCGCATTGACGGTCGCATTTGGTGCCTTTCTCCAGGAAGAAAAGATTGATGAGAAGAGCAAGGAAGAGAAGCCTGACAAGAAAGAGGCTCACAAAGAGCCGGTTGAGGCAGGGCGAGGCGAAGTGGTTACCCAGTCCGCCACTTTAACATGAGCAACAATCAATATCATATTGCTGTAGAGCATGAGCTTTGTGGGGCCCCTACAGCGGTTTTGCGGCTTGATTCGTGGGTGTCGGGTTCCTGTAGTGCCCTATCGTTTTGTTGTTGGCAATGTTGTCGGGAATTCAAAGCGGGATGTTGTTGCTCAGACCTGCTGCTATGACAATTTGTTGACAAGGAAAGCTTCATACCTTAAGAACGTTGTGGCTGTGTCGAAAGGAGCGACCTTCCAAAGTTTCCCTTTCACACAAATCCAAACATTCCCAAAAAGGTCCCTAGTTTGACAGATTCCCCTGAGAACGTGAATGGCAGTCGAGTGCCAGCTTGCCCGAGGAGGTCAAATTGCCAGCAAAGTCCATCACTGGCACCGGATCCTTCACCGTGACGGTGCCCGTCAAGGACCCGAGCTCAGTGGAGCCCTCTTTTTGGTTGGCCGCCTGCTGAAACTCGAAAAGGAACCAACACCATTTGTAGCAATATGGATTGACGCATGGCCAGTTCAGGGTTGCCTTCAAAGCATCCTCTTAAAGTCGGGCAAGGTAGAAGCTCTTTCGGCCGCCCAACAGCACGTCCGCAACCTTCTTGGACCGGCCGCCTCAACTTCCTTCAGAAATCTGTCCGTCTTACCATCCCCGCAAATCTGTCCGTCTTACCATCCCCCGCAACGTACGGCACAGGCGCTCAAATTTTGAGGTGGGACTCAGTGGGATATTGGACGAAGCATGGACAAATTGCCAGAGTTGTGTTGTGTGTTTTGTTTGTTTTTTAAGCGCAGGACCACTCCACGCTGGGCTTGGACGTTGATTTGACTGATGAGCTCGCCGGGCCCATGATCATTGAGGTGAAGAAGGGCGCGATTCAGAGCTTCAACGAGAAGAACCCGGGGCAGGCGTCGCCCAAACGGAAATGCCAGCTGCTGCGCAGCTGGCACTTGCTGTCGGAGTAGATGGAAGGTTTTGCCGTTAAGTCTTCCTTCAATCCCACCCCAAGCAGGGTGCCCTCGACGGACTCACCGAATTTGGTGGTGGCTCCCATCGATTTCTGGTGCTGGTCTCTGGCCGAAAACCTCCCGTTGACGATCGTTTTTTCCCCCGTTTTAAACGAGTCGGAGCTAGCAACAAATGGGATTTTCCCCGTTTTTGAGTCGGAGCTTTTCAACAAAAATTGGGAGGTTATCCAGCAGTACGATCTCATGACTACCTTGGATACCGTCAAGGGCACCGCGGCCATCTTCGAGAGGCTGAGCCTCGGCAGGCGGCTACGCTATGCCTGTCTTGCTTCGTGGGCGCGTGAGGAAAAATATGGGTGGCACTTGCCACTTGTGAAGAAACCACCAGTGTGTCTTTTGAAGTTCTGTTGTGATCCCTAAAGTTCTAGCATGCAAAACCAGGGTAGAGATTTAAATGGATTCGTTTCAACACAGTTGTGTTTTATATTTGTAAGGCTCGACATTGTTGTACCCTAGGGACTGGTTGCGCATACACAGCCGCGGCTTCTGGCTTTGCACCTGGTGCTGGCTAATGTCATTAAGGAACCATTTCACAAGTTGGTGGACATCAATCCTCACAAATGATGTCGACCGAAGGGTCCCCATTAAGTTTTAAAAACGTCCCCTCATGGAGGGTGGGTTTCTGAAGCCCGCAACATGCACCAATTTCAACCCCACAAGTGAGAATTACGCGCATTGAGGCAGATTGAAATTGAATAGTATGTGGGCAATGCACTGTTAGTGCTGTGGACCTTGGATGTTGTGCCCAAAATTGCTTGTTTGTTGCAAGGCTTTATCAGACAATTGGACCTTGAAAATTGTGCTCAAGAATTGCTCGTCAGTTGCAAGCTTGCACTGTCAGACAGTGAAGAGGAAAGGCCAGTCACCAAAAGTGTCTTGTCTATTTCCAGTGTAGCTGCAGTTCTCTTCGCATTTTTCTTGCTATTCCTGTTACACTGCTTAGCATTCGAACTGAAGACTGAAAGGAAATGCGCAATTTCAGTTCTATTGGTTTACACGTTTTAGATTTCCTCGCTTTAAGTTGAAGCATATCTCAATTCTTGTTCAAGTTAACATAGTATGTTGAACTAACATCTAAATAGGTGTCCCTTCCCAAGTAGGATTTTGGTTGGGAATCTAATAAGGACAGAGAAGCTTGTTGTATCTTCTAATTTGCAAGCCTCTGAAAAAATGGCAAAACCCAAAGCTGATTTCGTTGCAATTTATTTGCAGGGTTTACATTGCGAGGCTTACTTACATTCAAATTGGATTTCGATCAGACTTAATTTAATTTTCTTGAATGAGACATTAGTCGGCACTTCCCTTCCAAGCAGGATTTCAATTAAAAATTAATTAGATGTGTAATGGGATCTTACCCAAAGATGAGTTCAAATAGAGTTTAGTTATATATATATATATATGTTCCAGGCTTCCTTGGCCCCCCCCCCACCCAAAAATACATAAAACGGCATTTGTAACACTAAAACCAAATATTCAAACAGCATACAACAAAATCAGCAAAATTCACAGAAAACAAGATAAGAACCACTAAGCAACTCAAAAACCAGAACAACCCCCAACAAAATATTTAATCAAAGCATAAAACATTAAATAATTCAAACAAGCATACCAACAAAACAGCAAAAATAAAAACCATCAAAGAACACAAACTCAAAAACACACATCAAAAAAAACAAAGCAACATACCATCAAAAAATATCAGAAGAGTATCAAACAAAATAAAAAACAAACAGCCAAAGCACGAAAAAATCAAAAGAGCATACCAAGTTCAAACAACGCACTTTGAAAGAGTCAGCCAAATCAAGAAAAAATATATTTCAATCTTTACAAACTATAAGTTCAGTATAATTATAACATATAAGATTTTACATGTTATTATTATAGTATGATTATAATTTCAGTACAGGATAATAATTTAATTGACAAATCTTTCTTCTTTCATACATCATTTTAAAATTAATATTAATATCTCTCAATGTATTTTGAATATTAAACTTTTTACTTTCAATAAATAATTTGATATTTTCTTTAACATCTTCTCCTTTATCTTGACTATAACACAACAACCATAATATATCATCCATCATTTCATATTTTTTCTTACTAATTTTAAGAAACTGTTTAACATAATCATAAGGTGGTATTTTATTTACAGTTAGAAATATTAAAATATCATCTTCTACATTTCTATGTCGAATTCTTTTTATTCCCAACAGACATCTGATTAATTCTTGATAATATCTCCAATTTCTACAAATTTTACATAAATCTTCTTCATCCATTGAATAATTAATAATATTATTCACTATTTCATTAGGTAAATTTAATTTATACAATTCCATATTTTCTTTTTTGAAGTGACAACAATCATAGCATTTTTTATTGATATAATTATTGATTTTATCACCGTTCATTTTCCTCTTATTATATTAAGGTTTTAAATCTTTAAGTATATTTTCTAAAAAGTCACTTAAAGAAATAAACACATTAAATTTATATAGTATAGTATTATGAAACATGTTATAGATTATCTGTTGAATAATGATAAAGCGGAAATTCCAAAAAGAGGAAACAAGGAATTAAAATCAATAATTATAGATGGTAGAAAATTTAGATACAACAAAGAAAAACCCATCTCAAATGTTTTGAACAAGAAATTAAAATCAGAAGCAAGAACTAATGAGTATAATAGTTATGCAACAAAAACATTGCGCTCAACATACCTAAAACAAAGAATGAAAAATGCAATGACAAAATATGCAATCAAAAATAAATTCCAAGTAACAGACCAACAATCAGCTTTCAAAAGTTATGCTAATTCTATAAAACTAGTAAATAAACATTTTCAAGGTGAAAAGGCACTATCAATGATACACCACCAAAAAGATAGACTTTTGACCTTTTTGAAAACTAATAGAGCAATGAAACTGAATATAAGGGCAGAAGGTTTATTTTATCATTATTATGATGATGATGGAGTAATAAAACATACAGAGATACTTTATAATTTACCTGCTACAAGGTCAAACATTTATAATGAAACCGATTTGGATGAAGCAATTGAAAAATCAATCAAAGAGATTTTATTGAACATAGAAAAGTTAGAAGGTTCAGCATCTAATTTAAAATTTATAAAGATATTATCAATAACAATCCATTATGACAAATATGACCCAACTAGGGCGGGTAGTTATATAGATTTACCAGAATGGATTAAACTAAAAAAGGCATGTATTAATATCAAAAACAAAGATAACAAATGTTTTAAATATAGTGTTCAAAGTGTAGTGTTTGATATAATTAATAAATCAAATTCCCAAGAAATGTTCCATTACAACAAATTAAATGACAATATCTTAAACTGGGAAGGTGTTAAATTTCCAACTGGTAATAAAGATATTGAAAGGTTTGAAGAAAATAATAGTAAGTTAGTTTCAATCAATGTTTATGAAATTGATGATACTTTGAATGAAAAGAAAATTATAATTGATTACAGAACTAAAACAAGAGATGCTAAACATCAAATAAACCTTTTGAAAATTGAAATCAATAATAATAATCATTATGTAGTTATTAAAAGTCTAAGTCGTCTAATGAACTGGCAAACAAACAAAAATGACCAACCAAAACATTATTGTCATTATTGTTCTCATGCCTTTACTAGAAAGGATTTATTAACAAAACATTATGAAACTGGTTGTATGGCAACACATGGACAACAGTTTAAATTACCAAAAGAAGGTAGTTATATTGAATTTGAAAAATACAATACAAAATTAAAATGTCCATTTGTTGTTTATGGAGATTTTGAGTGTATAACTGTAAATTCAAATAATGGCATCAAGGGCACGTATCAGGAACATAAACCATGCGGTTATATGTTGAATGTTGTAAATTCTATTGATAATACAAGTCAACCTTTTTTATACCGTGGAGAGGATTGTTTAGACCACTTTGTAAATAAATTAAGAGAAATTAAAAAAGATATTTTTGATAAAATGAATGTTAATAAACCAATGGATATTACAGATGAACAAGAAGCAGAATTTAGAAAAGCTACTGTATGTTCAATATGTAATAAGAATTTTAAGCCAGATGATGTCAAGGTTCGTGACCACTGTCATTTTACTGGTGAGTATAGAGGTTGTGCTCACGAAAAATGTAATTTGGATTATTCATTTAGATATTTCAAGATACCAGTATTTTTTCATAATTTAAAAAACTATGACTCTCACTTAATAATAGGCAAAGCAAATGAAATAAATAAGGAATTGAACGAAAATAAGAGAATAGATGTAATAGCACAAAATAGCGAAAAGTTTATTACATTTTCATTTGGTTCATTACAGTTTAAAGATAGCATGGCTTTTCTCTCAGCATCTTTGGATAAATTAGTTAAGTTAAATAAATATGACATAGTAGGTAAAGATGAACATGATAAACCTATATATAAAAAGCGGAATGACTGGAAGGATAATTTCCGATTTTCATCAGCAAATCCATATATTAGAAATAAAACCGATTTAGACTTATTAACTGAAAAAGGAGTTTATCCTTACGACTACATGAATTCATTTGATAAATTCAATGAATCGCAATTACCAAGTATAGAAGACTTTTACAGTCAATTATATGAAGAAGGCATAACAGATACACAACACACAAGGGCAAAAGTAATATGGGATAATTTCAATATCAAAAACCTAGGTGAATACCATGATTTATATTTGATGACAGATGTTTATTTGCTTAGTGATGTTTTTGAAAACTTTAGGGATATGTGCTTAAATTATTATGGTTTAGACCCTGCTCATTACATAACATTACCTAATTATTCGTGGTCAGCCTTCTTATCTCTTACTGGTGTTAGACTTCAACAAATACATAATAAAGATATGTATGAAATGATTGAAAAAGGTCTTCGTGGCGGGATGACTCAATGTGCTCATAAAAAAGTAGAAGCAAATAATAAATACATGAATGAACAATATGACTTGTCAAAACCATCAAGTTATATAAGTTATTTAGATGCTAATAACTTGTATGGTCTGGCTATGAGTAAAAAACTACCGTTTGATAATTTCAATTGGTATTTTTCAAGGATGGATGAGAAGAAAGTATTAAGTTATAAGGATGGATGAGAAGAAAGTATTAAGTTATAGCGATGATGATGACAAAGGCTATATTTTAGAAGTTGATTTAGAATATCCAAAAGAATTACATGATTTACATAGAGATTATCCATTAGCACCAGAAATTATGAGTGTTAGTGAGAATATGCTTTCACCAGTTCAAAAAGAAATACATAAAAAATATTATGGAAAAGATGCATCTGATGAAAAAACAAATAAACTAATATTAAATGTTATGGATAAGAAAAAGTATGTATTACATATATCAGCATTGAAGTATTATTTAGAGCATGGATTAAAACTAAAGAAAGTCCATAGGGTAATTAGTTTTAATCAAGCAGATTTCTTAAAACCATACATTGATTTCAATACCGAAAAACGAAAGAATGCTAAAACTGAATTTGAAAAAGATTTATTCAAATTATTAAATAACGCTGTATATGGAAAAACACTCGAAAACGTTCGTAATCACAATGACTTCAGACTAATCAATACACCTGAACGCTTCCAGAAATTAGTAAATAAACCATCATACAAACATAGACACATTATAAATGAAGATTTAGTGGTGGTAGAACTTGAAAAGGCAATGGTAGAATTAGATAAACCTATTTATATGGGTCTATCAATTTTAGATTATTCTAAAATTCATATGTATTCTTTTTATTATGATGTATTAAAACCTAAATATAACGATAAAATAAAATTAGCATATACTGACACTGATAGTTTTATTATCCATGTTGAAACTGATGATATTTACACAGATTTTAAGCTTATAAATCAACATATGGATTTTTCAGATTATCCTAAAAATCATGAATGTTATAATGCTTCTAATAAAAAAGTTCTTGGGAAAATGAAGGATGAACTTAATGGAAAAATAATGACTCACTTCATAGGATTGAAACCTAAATCATATTGTTATAAAGTGTATGGAGAAGATGAAGAACATAAGAGGAGTAAAGGCATTGTTAAACATAAAGTGGCGACCTGTTTAAACTATGACAAGTATGAACAAACATTAAATGGTGATTTGAAGGATAAAGTTGAATTTAACACTATACGCTCAAAAAACCATCAAATATATAGCATTAATCAAGTTAAGTATTCGCTTAGTAATTATGATAATAAAAGATATTGGTTAGATAATTGTAGCAGTTTACCGTTTGGTCATTATTCAATTAACCAATAAAATCTCGTGCCGATTATATTTTTTACTTAATCCATCTAATTTATAATACTTATTGTTAAGTAAATCCTTACCAACAAGTATTACCTTATATTTTCTCTCGCTCCAATGGTTGAAACTTTCTTTCTTAGAAACAAAATTTCCCTTACCTTTGCTATAAACTTTAACAGAATCTCCCTCAGTCACATTTGGATACTTTCTATTATGCTTTTCTTTCAGTATTTGGTTAGCTCTAACATCTAAAACATTGTCTAAATCGTGTGCTTTGTTTGGTGTTGTTTGTGTGCTACTATGTATTTGACTACTATTATATTTCTTCAGGGATACTTTCATCATTTCAACCCATGACCCTTTATGATGACGAAGTCTATCACTAATCATTTTCTTAATTGTTCTAATCATTCTCTCCGCTTGTGATGCATGAGTTTTAGTAATAATTAATTCAATTCCTTCACCTTTCAAATAATTCTGTATCTTCTTACTATTTAATGCTCCTTCGTCATCACTATATATACTAAGTGGATAGCCTAGAACTTTAAAACATTCCAACATAGCATTGAAAAAAGTATCAATATCATTAATTTCCATTGGAACTATATGACACTTTTTACTGAAAATATCGATACAAACAAAACCAAATTTAGGTTGATTTTTAACATCAACACCAACGTCGCGACTACTTCGCGAGGATTGGTTTTCACCAACTTCGCGACTACTTCGCGAGGATTGGTTTTCCCCAACGTCATTTAACAAACTTGACATGACCATTAAATCAATTTGGAATTCATATTTTGGAAAAGGTGCCGTGTATGAATTGTAGTTCTTATAATTTCTTGTTTGCTTGTTTGGTTGAGATTTCATCCATTTAGAAACATAATCTAATGTAAAACCTGCTTCAACTTTATTCGCTTTTTCATATAAATCTCTAACAGAACCGAACCCCTCATCAACATTGTAGAACAACTTATGTAGAATTTCATCCTTATCTAATTTCCTACTCATTATAAATTACATGATATTATTTTTGAATAATATCAAACAATTTAAAAATTACATGATATTATTTTTTTAATAATATCATGCAATTATACTAAATGCTTTTGACATTTCTTAGACTTCCTATGTTTTGATAAATTTGATTTACAACTCAATTGACATCCGCAAATATCACAAATACATGTTTGTTTTGTCTTTTCTTTATAGTATGTTTTAAAATAGTTATCATCATTTGGTTTCCTATTGTAGTATCCGTTATCCTGTTTTCTCCATTCAGCATTTTTTGTCTTCGGTTCTTCTTCTGATGATATGTCGCTTGTTTCTGAACTAATAAATTCATCATTTCCTATACTGTTCCATAACATATCAAACATATCATTAGTCATTGTCATTTTCACGCCATTATCAACAAAATATGACGGCATTATATTTTATATATTAAAGGTGATTATTCTTTAAGTGATTTTTTATTATTTTCCTATAATTAGACTTTTATTTTATTATTATTATTATTATTATTTGTATTATTATTATTATTTTTTATTATTATTATTTATTTATCATTATTATTATTATTATTTATTTATTCTTATCTTCATCATTTTATGTCTAAATCATTTTTGTTATTTCTTATATATTAATTCACGGTATAATGTTTGAATTGGTTTTATATCGTCCTTTTTGTTTTTGTTGTTTTTCCATTTATCAAACATATCTTTGTATTTACTAAATTGATTTTTTGTTATTTTCCCTTTGTTCATCCTTCTTTGAATGCTTCGTCCAACAGTTGTATGTTCATTCTTGAGGGTGCTGTTTTGTCTTTTTGTATTGTCTTTTTTGGTTTGGTTATTTCAGGTGTCTTGTCGTCTTTATCTTTGTCAGGTTGCAATCCAGATGATGCACCTTGCGCTATTTCAGGAGTGTGCTGTATTGCTTTTAGCATCTTCTTTTTTTCTTCTTTGTTCGTTTTACTTTTTGCTTTTGGTCTCATCTCTTCTGGTGCGTCTCGTTCTTGTCGTTTTTGTGCGTCATCTCTGATGTTTTCTATCGCCATTGTCTCGCTTTCATCCATTGTTATTGCTTCCAATGGTGCCTTAGCTTTTGCTTTTGCTTTCGCTTCTGCTTTTTTCGTTTTTGATTGTTTAATTACTTTTGCTACTGCCTCTGGCGACTGGGAAGAACTTGAAGCAACTGTTGCGTTAAGATTTGCCATATCTTGAAATGCTTGTGTTCCTTGAAATATATTTGCTAAATCTTGACCTAAACTTTCATCAGTTTGTTTCATTCTTTGTAACCTTTGGTTCATATCATCAAAATGTTGTTTTCTAACGCTTTGAGAAATATAACTGATTTGTTGTTCGTGTTGTTCTTCTGCTTCGTCCATTGTAGCATCCAGCGCTTCTGTTGCTTCATCTCTTAAATCATCCATTTCATCGTCCTTCGCTATATCAAACTGTTCTGTTTGATTTTTCTCATCTAACATTTTTTGAAAGTGTTGTTGTCTCAAATCTACTGTATTATTATCATAAACTGTTCCTAATGGACTATCACGAAAATAATAAGCGTTTCTGTCTATTACATCTCTTATATTCTTATTTTTATATTCTTCCTTTGTAATTTCCTTTATCAGTTCATTATAAGACGGTCTTAATCTTAACTGTGATTTTAATGTTTTCATCTGCATATCATCTAATCTCATTGGTATATAAAATTAATTAGATTATAATTTATTAATCTAATTAATCTAATTAATTTAATCAAAATCAAAATCTTGTCTTAATTGATTGATTATTCCTTTCTTCTTCTTAATCATTTCTGAATAGGATTTACCAGTTTCACTTGATGGGTGATGTCTCAATTTTTCACTTTCCAACCTTTGGATTTCATTAAAATACGCCTGTGCTTCTTCTTGATATCTTCTTTTATTTTGAAATACAGCATAATCTTTTTTAGCGCTATGACGTTCTAATTGTTCTTGTAATTCTTTCAAATATGTGTAATTAGGTTGGTGTGCCTTGTTGTCTCCTTCATAATAGTAATGTTGAGTTGATTTATATTTATTCTTCTTTTTTGGTTTGTTTGTTTCAAAAACTGCTTTTCTATCAATAACATCACTGATATTCGGTTTGTCTTTATTTTGTGGTTCTGTTATTCTATTTACAACGTTGTCATAAATTTCTCTACGACGCATAAGCAATTGTTTTTTATCAATAATCATTATATAATAATAATTAGATTAAATAATTTTATTTGCTAAATTATTAATTTTCTGTTTATTTTTATTATCTCGTTCCATTTTAATATTATTGTAACGGTCTTTTGCAGTTTCAAACACTTTATTTGCTGTGCTTTCTATATGTTGTTTTAACCTTTCTTCAACTCTTCTTTCTATTTCTTGTTCATCAACTTTTGGTAAATTATCCTTCACTCTATTACAGACATCATCTTTAAACTCTTCTGCTTGTTGTGGATGCATAATTTTTCTTCGAACAACTTTGTTAGGGTCTGGTTCTTTTTTAACTGGTATTCCATTACAGTTATGACGATATTTGAAAGTGTATTTTGTTAAATATTTTTTACATTTTGGACATTCCACTTTTTCAGTTGAGTATGTTTTAGATTTTAATTCTTGCTTTGGTTCGTGTTCTCCTTCTACTTTATTATTTTCTTCATTTATAATATTATTAGTTTCTACTTCTTTACTTTCTTCATTAATAATAGGTTCTTCTTTAATTTCTTCTACTTCCTTAGGTGCTTCATTATTTTCAATGCCTACATCTACTATTTCAATATTTTTAACCATATAATTAGTATATGATAAATATTTATATTACAATATTTTAATATAATTTGTATATAATAAATAATTATATTAAAATATCTATTATATGCTTTTCTAACCTTCAAAAAATGTTAAACTAAAACTACTTGTTGTTCCATTCATATTTAAAACTCTACCCGATGCATCAGTAAATCTAAAATGTAATCTTCTTAATGAACGCATACTAACATCATTAGCATCATTTAAAATTAGTTCATTATCATATATGAGGTTGCCGAATGATGTTAAAACTGGTACTTTCTTTATTATTGATGAAGTACCAAAACTACATAACTGGTTCCCATTAGAAAGTTCATTACAATGAATATATATATTTTTAACAGGTAAAAATGATATAAATCCACTAACAAACGGGTCTGCAGTACTATTTACTTTTTCAGTAGTATTTCCTAAAATGTCATTAATACTATTAGGATAATCTCTATCATAATCAATACCAAAACTGTAATTTGTTTTTAATTCTTTATCTGTATGGATTATAAAAAAATAAGAAATATAATTACAACTTATAGTTATATTATTTGTTTTTAATGAATAACTACAAGTAAAAAAATTACTGTTTCCATCAGTTCCATTAGTAGCAGTGTTCAATTTATTTTGTAATTCGGTTGCTAATTCACTACCTACATAACTACCTTTATCAGGTGCTACAATAAAATAATATACTGGTGCTCCTATTAATATCCCTCCTAATGTTAAATATAATCTGTTATTTAAATTATCTTCAATTGGATAAAATGAATTAGCGATAGATACTTCGTGACAAATCATTTTAGTATTTGGTCCGCATTCTTGTTGCTCTCTTAAATTAATAACAAAATCTGATGTAGATTGACTGTCATTTAAATCACGATAAGCACTGTTGATATATATTTTACGAAATCTCATTATATTAATTAATTAGATTCTTTTTTTATAATTTAATTATATATGAAGAATAAATACAGTTTTTATGATAATAAAAACGCTACGAAGTACAAATATTATTTAAAAGAAGGAAAATTAAAATCATACAATCCGCTTCATCAAGGATATAGCGAAATGTATAGAAAAATAATTAATGAAATTCAACAAGAAAAATCATTATTCAAACCTAAATATAATAATAATTTATCTGACACAGAAGGATTAAACAAAGCATATACAAATGGTAAAGGTTTCTTTGTTGATGGCAATAAACTATATGTAGCAGGCACATTTGGTAAATCCGATATTAAATCAAATATTAATGATATTTTAAGTGATATTACAATTCCTTTCGGTTTAAGTTCATACAGTGAAAGATACAGAGATATTAGTAATATTCTTGATGAAAACCATAATGTAACCGAAGTGATTAGTCATAGTCTTGGAGCGTCAGCATCATCAAAATATTTACAAAATAACCCTGATAGAAATATTCGTTTGACAACTTACGGCGCTCCTTTTGTTTCAATGTCATCTAAAAATGATGATAGTTATACTAATTTTAGAAGTGGTGGAGATGTGATTAGTATTTTAGACCAAGGTAGTATTCAAACACGAACCAATACTTATAACCCATTAACAAATCATCAATATTCAAATTTTCAAGACCAAGGAAAAGAACCAACTGTAGGTGAAGACCCGGTTAAACTTGTGATGTAATTATTTATATAAATTATTATATAAGAATGCCTAATAATGATATAAAAAATACTATAAATCCTAAAAAGAAAGTCAGTTATGATGACATTAAAAAGATTGTAGAAGACGAACCTAATTATAAGGTTGAAAACAATAATATTAAAAATAAATCTAAAAAACTATTAAATAAAAATTCTAAAAAAGAAGTTATAGATTATTCACACTTTAAAATAAATTAATTTAATAATAGAATAATATAATATTTTCTATTATTAAATATATAAAGATGGAAACATTAGATATTGAAGACCGATTACACGAAGGTAAATTAAGGTTTCGCTTGAAGGATGGTGCTTCTTATATTAGAATGAAAGAAAGTAAAAACTTTTATCCTTCATCTGTTTCAACATATACATCAGGTGGTTCATCATTAATAAGATGGAATATTACAGGACCACCGAACCAGTGGTTGGATTGTAAAAGTCTTGTAATGGGCTTTACATTGAATAACACTGATGAAACAACAGGGCATATATTAAGACCCATTGAGGCAAACGCCTTTTTTAGTCGTATTCGTGTATTGATGGGTGATGTTGTAGTTTGCGACCTTACATCGCTTCCACGTGTTGAGAAGATGCACGATGTTTTGAAGTCATCAGACCAAAAAAGAATTGACGAAAACTTAGGGTTTGGTAATTCGTTTATGAATAACGACCATAGATTTTTGAGTGTTACAACCACAGATGCAGGAGTTGTTGAAGATAGAGTTAAGAGGTCTGTAAGCACGGGCAATATGTTAGGTATTAATCCTAAATCTTTTGTTAATGTATTTTATGACCCCGATTTAAAATGTTTTAAAACTGTAGATAATTTCATTCCAATTTCGTATTGTCCTATTACCGTGGAGATGTATTTATGTAATAATGCGGCAGACCCTATCGTTGTTGGTGGTGCTTCCAGTTCTTTTACTGATGCTAATACAAGTAAGTTATGGTCTATTACAAAACCGCTTTTCAAAGGAAATGTTTACACCCTCGACGATTCTTTATATGCCGAATACAGTAAAATTTTAGAAACTGGTTCTCTTCCAATTACTTTTGAAACTGAAACAATACAAGAACAGACAGTATCTGAAAATTCTGAAATTTTCACAACAATTGTCAGGAATGTTTCTAAACTTAATAAGATATTTATTTCATTTGGTAGGGAAGTTGCCCCAGCTGGTTATGATGGTTATGTTGGTTCTTTTGGAGAAATTTATAAATGGTGGAATGCTATGTATCATCCACTGGCTCAAAGTACTTCTGTATTGTATGGCGGTTATGATAGTAATTATGATTTGTCAGCTTCTCTTGTAATTGGTAATCAAGTAATCCCCACACAAGAAGTGCAAGGTGTTAAAGAAGCGTATTTACATCTTATGCATTGCTCTGAAAAACCCTTTTTAATTCGTGCAGAAGATTACCAAACACAAAAGTTTATGTTTGGTTTTAATTTAATGAAATTTGAAAATAGTTCCTATACCGGAATGAATTTAAAAAATAATTCTAATATGGTTCTGCGTGTGAAACCACTTGATGGGACTACTTTATATACAACTTCAGTAATGCCGAAAACCCTTTACCTGCTACTTCAGCACGAGTGTATTCTTGAAATCCGTTCAAATTCTGTAACATTTTATGATTAAATAAAAAATATGATATTATTAATTTTCTAATTAATAATATAATATTATGAGCAAAAACTTAATGAATATCTTTGATATTACAGCAAATAGAATTAGGCAAGTAAAAGATGGAGCAGTCAATGATATAGAAGACCTTTACGCGAGTAAATCTGACATTCAAACAGTATTAGATAGTAAAGCAGACCAAGCAGACACCTATACAAAGGAGCAGATAAATGCTAGTTTTTATGATATAACTGAAGCATACAATAAGACAGAAGTTAATGTATTATCAAATAATATTAGTTCAAATTCTTTTTTAATAGGTAATCTGACAATAACTTCAAATACAAATTTTAATAATATTTCATTAAATACAAGTTTAATAAGTAATTTAAATTCTACTATGACAACTAATTTTAATAATATTTCTTCAAATACTAATTTAATTAGTACAAATTTTAATAATATTTCATCAAATACAAATTTAATAAATAATTTGAATTCTACAGTATCAACTAATTTTAATAATATTTCATCAAATACTAATTTAATTAATACAAATTTTAATAATATTTCATCAAATACAAATTTAATAAATAATTTGAATTCTACAGTATCAACTAATTTTAATAATATTTCATCAAATTCTCATTTAATATCTCAATTACAAACAGGTTCATTTGATAGTAATTTATATTACAATAAAATAACAACTAATAATTTATTATCAGATAAATTAAATACATCAATATTAAATAATACATTAATACATAATATAACAACTACTGCAACTTTCAAAATAGCAGAATTTGGAAATTATAATAATTTCTTTGAAATGTATAATAATTATTTTGATAGTTATATTTATGGAAATTTAAGTGGAGCAACTATGTTTTTAAATCAAAGAGGTTTTGGAGATGTAGAAATTAATAATTCTTCAACTTTTCAAAATGATAAAATATTATTAATTCATAATACTACAATATTATCTAATTTACAAGTATCAGGTTTATTTTCGTGTTCATCTATTTTAGATGTTGCAGGTTCAGATGCTCGTTATGTTTTACAATCAGATGGATTAAATTCATTAATAACAGGAAATACAAACACAATCAACTCAATAATTACTAGCAATAATTCACAGGATACATCATTAGGACAAAAGTTAGATAAAATAGATACTAACGCTCAATCAGTAGCAGGTGCTATTAATTTTAGTGATAATACAACTTTACACAGTAATTTAAATATGCTTACTACTGGTTCTATAATTTGTAACAAGTTTAGTACTACACCATCACCTAATTTAGGATTACAAATGACTTTTCAAATGTTTAATAGAGAGTTCAATATTAATAGAGATGGTAGAATGTGGATGAGTAGTTCTGGAGGACAATGGGAAACTCAAATAGGAGATGCTAATGTTGGGCGTGTTTGGGTTAAGGATAGATTCGGTTTAGGTGCTGTTGGTGTTAATGGTTATGTTTTAAACTGTGCCGGAAAATCGAGATTTACTGATGCAGTTGATTTTATAGGGACTGACAAGGCAGTAAATCTTAACAATGGTTCATATTTGAATTTTAATAATAATGGTTCAATACGAAGATATACTCCTGATGCTATAGAAGGTCTATATATGTCTCATAATGATTGTGTTTCTATTTCTATTGGCGATGTTACAAATGCTTCTAATCAATATATGATGTGTGATGGCTTAGTGAATAAAACTATTTTTAGTAAACCTATAGATGTTTTAGGAAACATTTATACAAATGCTAATGTTAATTGTGATAATGTTAATATTGATACTGATGGTAAATTAACAATTGATACAAGCTGTGAATTATACAGATATGTTAGTGCTTTTTCATCTTTTGATATGAGAAATACTGATGTTAATTCTTCAATTAGATTTGTTATTGGAGACAGTTCCGTTCAGTCTAACATAGTCGGGGCAGTTAATATTACTACCGGATGGACTTTTAGCACAAGCACTGTTGATGTTATGGGAAATTTGTTTGCAGACGATGTTTATGTTAAAACTAATGGAGCATTAAGAAGTAATCATATAGCGCCTAATGGTGGAACATTAGTGACCGTGGATACCAATCTAGCAGTTCAAAATGCTTTTTTAGCAACTAATACAATTCAATCATTTGATTTAACAACAGTTTCATTTTTGGATAATATTTCCATGACTACTGGAACTGATATTAAAATGGGAACATCGGAAATATCAACTTATTATGATGGAACTAATTTATCTACAATTGATGTAATATTCAGAACATCAAACACTGCGTTTAGAGTTTCAGATGCTTCAAGTACACCTTCAGTTTTATTATCTATTGATAAGACATTTGGAACAACAGTAAATACTGAAAGTTTTACCAATAATGCTCCATCGACTTTTAATGAAAATGTAACAGTTGCAGGAACGAAAAAAATGTTGTAATTTAATTGAACCATCAACAGGAACTAATATAGATTTAACAGCATCAACAGTAACCATAAATGGAACGTTTGTTGATTCACCTGATTCAAGATTGAAATATGATATAGACAATGTCAAATCTAATTGTATGAATATTATTAAGAAATTTAAACCGAAGAAGTTTAAGAGACACGATAGAAATGATAACGGTAAAACTCATATAGGATATATAGCAGATGAAGTACTAAAAGCAATTCCTAAAGAATTTGAAAATGTTGTTAGTAAAGACAGAGAGTATTTAGGATTAAATTATTTAGTTTTACCTGTGCTAGTTCATAAAGCAGTGATAGAATTAAATGATAAAGTTGAAAAATTAGAAAAAGAAATTAAGGAATTGAAAAAAGAAAAATCTAAATAAATAATTAAATATAAATATATAAATATATAAAACAAATAAATAAATAATTAAATAAATAACTATTACATATAGATATATGGACATTGACAGGAAAGTTAAGATAAAAGTATTATTTCAAAATGATAGTATGAGAGAGAAAATTTGTTACTGCGGTTGTAGAATTACTAAGTTAAATAAAGATGAATTTACATTAGATAAATGTAATAATAAAGAATGTAATTTTAGTCATTCTAAATTTGATGAATATATTAAAGAATTAAAAAAACAAAGAAAAGAAGAGAAATTCCACAGACGAGTAGAGAAGCATAGAAAGGCACTGGACCTCGTTGCTTGGGGATTATTATGGCCTATTTTAATTCCTGTGAGTATTTATTATTATATTATAATCTAAAATAATAATATATAAATGGGTAATTCGAACAGTAATGTTGAAACTTCAAGTATTGATAAAATTAATGATATTGATATAGAACAATTAGATTTAAGTAATATTGATAAATTACAATTAAAAGCAATTAAACAAATGAGTGAAAGATTAGAAAAACTGGAGAAAGTAAAATGTGACAAATTAATATATAAATTACCAGCGTTAAATTTGTGTAGTTATAGTTTGTTCTGAATTAATAATATTAAACGTTATTAACATTATTAATTAAACAAATATGAATAAAATTTACTAATAAAACTTTGTCTTTCATAATTGATGACTTTAATAGTTATTTTTTTAACTTGTAATGAAATAAAATTAACCATATTACGGCTATACGTTAAATTAGTTTCATAAAGGTCTTTATTCAGAAAATAATAAATATCAAATAAATTATTTGATGTTAAAGTACGATTACGAACATGATTCAAACAAGTAAATGAGGTAGATGTAGCTAATATATCGTATTCAATTAATAATTTTAATGGTTTATGATTTTGATGTAATTTACCTAAGTCACTTAAGTTAAAAATATATGATATACCATTATTAATATTGATATTGTCAATTTCAAAATATTGCATATTATTTAATTTGTAAGACTTATACACTGGTTTAAATTTATTAATATATTTTTTAATAATATTATTATTTTTTATTTTTAATAATCTAACATCATCTAAAATATACGATATTATTATGTTTTTAATTTCTATTGGTAAATAATAAAATATCATATAATATTAATATATATTTTTTTTTAATTAGTAATTTAATTATGTATTTAATTATTAATTTCAGGTGTTTCTTCTCGTTGTTTCTTTTTGTTGTAATAATATTCTCTACTCTTTTGATTTCTTTGTTCTTTGTTTTTATGATGATGCTCTCTATCTTTTTGTCTTCGTTCTTCCAAATTATTTAAGCGATACTCTCTACTCTTTTGATTGTATATTTCTTTATTCTCATTATAACGTAATCTGTTCTTCTCATTAATTTTATCTTTATTATTGATGTAATATACTTGCTTTCGTTCTTTAACCTTCTCTTTGTTAGTTTCCCTATATTCTTTTCTTTGTTGAATTATATACTCCTTGTTGTTCTCTCTCCATTCTTTGCTTTTCAATGCTAATTCTTCCTTATGCTTATTCCTGTATTCTTTTCTGGCTTCTCTTATTCTATCAGCATTAGTAGCGTTATACTCTTTTGCCTTTTGCTTGATATAATCCTTATTATTTTCTACATATTCCTTTTTATATTCTTTCAACTCCTCATCTGTTCTAAATGGACGTGCTTTGTTTAATGTTGCGTTTAGTTCTTCTATATATTCCCTCTCACGCTTCAAAGCCATTAATCTATTTTCACATGTTTCAGTGTTTATCAATATCATATCAAAATTGTCCCAATCACCATTTTGACGAATGAATTTATACAAAGGCATATTGTAATGTATTTTGTCATTTTCATTATTACAGGTTCTTTTATGAGCCGACTTTCTATTTTTGAAGTTTATTGTATGACCCACATAGCAGTCTTTGATATTTAAATCATTACATACTATTTTATAAAAATGTGTTTTGGTGTAATTCATTTCTTTTCGTGGCATTATAAAGTCCTATTAAGTAATATAAGTTAATCTTTAATTGTAAATCGTTTCTCGAAATTAATATAGAACATACGATTAACATCTTTTGAATTCAAATTAACGAAAAAGAATGAATATGTAGAATGATTTATTGCTGTATGGTACATTTCTAAAAGTTTGTCCTTATCAACTATCGCTGCGTTTTCTTCAATAAAACTCATTAACTCTGATATATTCTTTAATCTAAAAATGTATAATGAACTGGCATTGACACGGATTATATTAGCGACTGTTTTATATTTTTGAAGACTACATATGCAAGAGATGGCGTCATGTCTTCCGCGCGTAAATAAACCGTGTAATATTTTTGAATATCTTAAAAATTTAGGGTCATCTGAAAAATCATCAATAACAATAAGAATTGAATATAATTTCTTCATCTTCTGTTCTTTCATATAATGAATTATCTTTCTTTGAGTGTTAATTATTTCTTCTAGTTCTTCAGGTTGGTAGGTGTCATAATATAACTTTTCTTTTTCATCATCAACCTTCATATTATCTTTTTGGTATTTCTTGACTTCAACGAAGGTAGGGTCATTATGAACTGACGGGCTAAAAATGAATATACGAGCGAAGCAGTCCCTATAAACATTTAAGATAAGGTTCTGAACCAAGACCGATTTGCCGCCTGTCGAAGAAGCAACTATAATACTTCTAAATGGTAATTTTGGCACGTGCTCATATTTAGATTGTTTGAATTCATATTCAGTTATGTTTATTGGTTTTATTATTGGTACATCTGACATAATAAAATAATATTAAAGTTATTTAGAAAATATTTTATATTTATTATTTTTTATGAATAGAAGCTATTCGGATTATATCAATATAATAGATGAAGTAGAGAATATAGAACAAGTTGTTATAACTGATACTAGATTCAAAAAAATATGTTATTTTATTTTAGAATTAATTAAGTTTGTGATACAATATATTAAAAATATAAATATTAATATAGATGGGGAGAAAGAAAAAGAATAAGACAGAATCAGTTGTTTCTTCAACTGATGGAGAAAAAGAAGAAATTGTTAAAGAAACATCAGTTATTGAGTTTGCTTGTCCAATGTGTAAAAAGATGTTAGAATTAAAAAATGAATTAGAAATACAAAAGAAAGGACATTGTAAATGTTCGTGTATTCCAACCAGTTTCAAAATAAGTAAAAATGATAAGAAAATGAATATTGATAAAACTAAAGACAGTATAAACTTAGAAACAGATGTTCATAATATTGCTATCAAATGGGGACGGCATGCATCACCAACCGAGAATGGCGATAGGGAAACACAGGAAACTATACGCGAAATGATGAAAAAATAATAGTTAAAATTATTTCTATTATTATTTATAATGCAAGATGGTATAAATAATATTCTTAAATTCATTGATGTAAAAGAATTGAAGTTAAATAATTTTATTGAAGAATATAACGAAAATGATATATTAATTAATTTTGTTAATGACTTTAGAAATAGCAAAATTGATTTTAACATGTTTTATAATTCTATTAATTATGCTGATTTATTTGAACAATCAGATTTAAAATTTTATTGTAAAAGAATATATTCATATACTTTAAGATTTATTGCTAATTATGATAATAAAAATGCTATTCAGTTTTATGAAATTACATTGAGAAAAATGAATAATATTTACAAAAATAGTAACATTAATGTTGTTAATGTGTTTGAATGTATTAAATGTTTAATAATTTATATTACAGATAATATTGAAAAGTTTCATAAATATTCAAAATTTAGAAAAACTATTATTTGTAATTTAATTGGTAAATTGAATAATAATTTAACGAGTTACACAATAACTAATTTTGAATTGACTTATAATGATATATGATTTTGTAAAATAAAAGTTTAGTTTTAAAAGTTTTATTTTATAATATAATATATATATTACATGGATGAAGGATTAGAAAAGATTGTTAAAAAACTGAACAAGGTTTTAGAACAGAATAAGAATATTTTAGAAATCTTGCAAGAAATGGAAAAGAAGAAACCATTAACAAACAGTTATCAAAGTAAAGAAGTAGATAGAACCAGTGCTGAATATAAAAATAAGAAACAAACGTATTTAAACAAACTTAATAACAAAGAAATTAAAGAACCGAAGGCTTCAACTATGACATTTTATCAAATCGACTATGATGAAGATACAGGGGTTTATTCATAAAGTTGCATTTACTCATAGATAATATTATCTAAATATCTTTAATAATGAACTTATTAGAGATGTTTAGCGGAACAGGCAGTGTTGGACTTGTTGCAAAGTCGCTCGGTTTCAATGTTATTTCATTGGATTTGAAAAATGCTGATATAAATACTGATATTTTGAAATGGGATTATAAACAATTTGATAGGAACCATTTTGATTTTATCTGGGCAAGTCCTCCATGCACTGAATATAGTGTAGCAAAAACTAGGGGCATTAGGAATATCGAATATGCAAATAGTATTGTCTTAAAAACTATTGAGATTATCAAATATTTCAATCCTAAGTATTTTGTAATCGAAAATCCTCAAACTGGATTATTAAAAAATCAGGAGTTTATGGATGAGTTTGATTTTAAAGATGTAGATTATTGTAAATATGGAATGCCTTACAGAAAACGCACTAGGCTATGGAATAACATTACAACTTGGAAACCTAGAGAATTTTGTAAAAAGGATTGTGGCAACATCAGGAATAATAAACATATTGAAACAGTGCAACGACTACCATCGGGCACTAAGGAAAAATGGGGAGACAATCCAACAATACATAAGCAGGAAGATTTATATAGAATACCTAGCGAATTAATTAGTGAAATGTTGGTGAGTTTGAATTAGGGTGGTTCATCACAACATCCACCATCATTGCATTCATCGCGGATGAGGCGAAGCCTTTAAGGGGGACGCGCTCACACCAGAAAAGAACCAAACACACCCACACCCCAAAAACCACCGAGAGGGAAATCCGAAAGGGCAATCTAACGACCCCCCAAACACACACGCACCCAAACCCGAAGGCTTCCAGTCAAGCGCCCGACCGAAGATGAAGTCGAGCGTCGGCACGTGCCAATACTTCTTGCATGATGGAAGCACAAAGAAAGACGAAAGCCACATGTAAGATGCTGAAACTGACATGCTGGATGCTGAAACTGACATGCTGGATGTTGAATCTGACATGCTGGGTGCATGCTGGATGCTGAAATTGACATGCTGGACGCTGAATCTGACATGCTGGATGCTAGATTTGAGCTGTGGGATGGTGCATTCCATCACACATGACCCTTGTGTGATACATCCTAGTCTGACATCTGCACATTCTGCAACTGCGCCGTGAAAATTGTATAAATTGGAGAGATAATCAAACTTTAATCAAATGTGTGTTGGGAATAAAAAGAATAAATAATAGAAATGTAGAAGATGAGATTTTAATATTTCTAACTGTAAATAAAATACCACCTTATGATTATGTTAAACAGTTTCTTAAAATTAGTAAGAAAAAATATGAAATGATGGATGATATATTATGGTTGTTGTGTTATAGTCAAGATAAAGGAGAAGATGTTAAAGAAAATATCAAATTATTTATTGAAAGTAAAAAGTTTAATATTCAAAATACATTGAGAGATATTAATATTATTTTTAAAATGATGTATGAAAGAAGAAATATTTGTCAATTAAATTATTATCCTGTACTGAAATTATAATCATACTATAATAATAACATGTAAAATCTTATATGTTATAATTATACTGAACTTATAGTTTGTAAAGATTGAAATATATTTTTCTTGATTTGGCTGACTCTTTCAAAGTGCGTTGTTTGAACTTGGTATGCTCTTTTGATTTTTTCGTGCTTTGGCTGTTTGTTTTTTATTTTGTTTGATACTCTTCTGATATTTTTTGATGGTATGTTGCTTTGTTTTTGATTTTGTGTGTTTTTGAGATTGGGTTCTTTGATGGTTTTTATTTTTGCTGTTTTGTTGGTATGCTTGTTTGAATTATTTAATGTTTTATGCTGTGATTAAATATTTTGTTGGGGGTTGTTCTGGTTTTTGAGTTGCTTAGTGGTTCTTATCTTGTTTTCTGTGAATTTTGCTGATTTTGTTGTATGCTGTTTGAATATTTGGTTTTAGTGTTACAAATGCCGTTTTATGTATTTTTCACCCCCCCCCCCCCAATGGTCATGCTCAGTCAAGAGGGTAGCACAGTGTGACCCTACAAGCCCCCCTGTGGGATGGGTGGGGGGGGTCCATAGTTCCCACCCCCCCCGCCCCCCTGTGGGAATGGGGGTTGGGGAGAATGGTAGCACAGTGTGACCGCAAAGCCCCCGCGACCATGGTTCCCACATCGCCCGCTGGGGTCTATAATAGGTAGCAAGCAAAGTGCGTTTGCCACTGGCGCGTTGCAGCGCACTTGGTTAGCACTTGGTTGCGGCGCTGCAAACCGCAAACTGCGTCGTGGCATCGCGCACTGTCAATTGCGACAGTGCTGCAACTTGTCGCGTGCTGCAAAATGAGCAAATCGCATTGCAGCGCAACACACGAACAGCGCCGCAAACGCGCCCGCAACGTCGCGCGCACACTGGAGCAAGCCGCCCCACCAGCCCCCCCACCCCCTCTGTGGGGGTGGGGGGGGCGGGCCGGCCAAGGCCCCCCCCCCGATGGACCCATACCATTTGGGGGGCGGGGGGCTGGGGACGACGGGCGACGGGAACATATATATGTATATGTTGCTTTATTATTTTTGAGTGTCTTGTAAACAGGAATTCCTTCCAAATCTAAATGGGAATGTGCGTTCAATTAGTTTTTTCATTTGACATGCGTAAAACTAGACATAAGGAAATGCAAGCTGGTAGTTTCTTCTATTTGTTTCAATTATAGTTATTGTTTTGAATCAGAATTTAGATGGGATTTCCTTTCCAAGCATTCAGAATTTCAATTAGATTTTTGCTATCACCTGGTAATACGGTAAGGAAAGTTAATAGAACTTGGTTGCGGTTAGCAGGTGAAATTCCCAGGCCGCGATGGCAAATGGTCCTTGTTGCGATATTTTTTGCTTCTGCTGACCCCAACCTCAAAACAAAAAAATAGACCCTATGTATCCATGCTGGCTGAGTTACTGTCTGACATGTGTTTGTTTTTGTTGGTTTTCTCAAGTTGTTTTTGGAAACGTGCAACAAATACACCTCAAGAAAACCAAGAAAACGTGTTTTCCTTTGTTGTTGGTTTTCTCGATTTTTTTGAACGTACCAAGGAAACATACGCAAAGAACTACAAAATCTGTGTGTTTCAAGAACCCACCACCCATCAGGCGCCCATTCTGTAAGTTTTACACCCAAGTATCCTGTCAGGTAAATTTGGTCGAATTCAGCATGGCACTGGTGTGTTTTTGGTCCTTATCGCACTGCCATCTATGTTGCCAAGACGACATCTGGGGTCTTGATTCTTTTGAGGCACAATTGCAGCATCGATGTAAGCCTTCCGGCCATGCTTCGGGTAAGATCCTCGACAGTGCAAGGTGCAAGGTGCAATATCAAGGGCCCATACCAACTGACCCAGGTAAATATTTTTGATAGTAAAGAACTGGCGGCTTTGTAAAGACAACTCCGTGAAGCTTTGCCTACGCGTCTACGTGAAAGATGTGTTTGTTTGCGCCGATGGCCGTTTGCAACAAAGAATTTAGAGCAACCACCAGCTTGCATTCGACAAGGCTTCAAGGATTTCACTGAGCTGTGAGCATATTTGATCATTTTTGCCTGCTCGGCACCTTGACAAGTAGACGATTCATACAAGTTGGACACGAATGCGAGGGCGCTATTTTTGCAAGCGCCGGTTCGAAAGCAATGAATCCATGAACCGGAAGTTCTTGGTGCCCTCTGAGGAATGGGAAGCTACCGCAGGAGTCGGCCACGATCAGCTTCATGCGGCCCAGACAAGTGAAGGTGACCGTGTCCAAGCCTGGGGGGCGGCGGGCTCAGATGTGAGTGCTCGCTGTCCGTAACACGATGGATGACCATGTTAGTCTATTTTAGCGGGGATTGGGATGTTCACTGGGGGTACAGTTTGGATTTTGACCCATGGCCATATGTTTTTTTCGGTGTCTGTTTGGTGTCCCGTTGAAACAATGAAACGGGATACCCTCAACAACCCCCCCCCCCCATACCTTGTTGACGCACCATGGAACTAGGTTTGTAGGTGTACAGGTGCACCAGATTTGCCGGCTCTTTGTTAGCCTGGAACAGGCATTCATTCATAATCGTAGAGTCAGCATGCGTCAGAAGGAGCAATACTTAACAGCAACACCGCCCGCCTTTGTTTTTCTCCGCTGGCAGATTACCCTTTGGCTGGGGTAGACTTAGGATACATTTTACATTTCACCAGTGACTCACAGTGAAGCACACAATAAATATATATATATATATACCCTGAGAATCCATGTAGGCAAATATGGCGTACATTGCAATGTAGCCATTTTTGGGGTACATTGGCAATGTAGCAAAAAAACGACAACATTCGTCGGATCCCTGTCGGATTGTCGAAATATAGCCAAAAAAATGATACATTCGCCGAATCCCCGTCGAATGTCGAAATGTGGCCTGGCAAATGATGAGATTTGACGAAGCTCGTGTCCGATAGTCAAATTTCAACCCGAATGTGGCGGAGTTTATTGAGCATATTTGTTTTGCATGGGTCCAATGATCATGCTTGCTATATTAATTTTCACTTGCGTCAGCAAATGTAAACACCGCGTTACTGACATGGACATTTGATGACGTTTGTAGCTAGCGATGGTTGAGAGCTCGCCATCAGACTCTTGCAAGTGTTTTTTCCGCATGAGCAGGCTACGCCAAACAAACAAATCAACAATTGCAGGAAAAATTCTGTTCGTGCACTTGGGCCGTTCTTATGGGACTGTGTGTGCGTGCAGCGTTGGTGCACTCTTGTGAGAAAGCCGCTCTAAGTATTGAGTACGCAGATTGTTCAACCGTGCAACGCAAAGCCACCCTCGAGCTCTATTGCCCAAGTAAACGTGCTTTGATCTTGGATTATACGTATTTGAAATGATAAGCTTACAAATTCAACATGCTCTGCGTCAAAGGCACGGACTTGCCGACCTTGAGCCGCATTGGAAAGCACAGCCAGCTATCAACTGCCAGGGATTCATTTTACAACAGTACAGCCTACACGCGAGTGCAAGTATGGACATGTTTCTGGCTGTGCCGAATGATTGAGATGAGGAGCGCCAAGCCAAATTGGCCTGCCGAGCCGACTCCCAACTGCCACCCAGTAACTGTTGGCCATTCAAGTGTGCTCAATCTACGCAGCAAGATGTCCAAGCATACCAAAAAGAAATTCCAAATTTATCTTAGCAAAAAGCGTTTTCCGCTAAGCAAAACATAGACATACACATGTTACGCAGGTGCAAATTTATGTATATGCACATGTACAAGACTTTATGTACACATGCAGATGATGAATATCTAAGCTCAGAACATAAAGCATTGTTCTTATTTGTAGGTTTAGGTCAATGACTGCATTGCGATTAGGCAGACCTGGCGTTTTGCCGATTGAGCATGGGATATATGATGCTGCACGCGCAATCTGTATGTCAACTTTTAGCTTGGCAATACTTATTGCTATGTAAACTCGGATAAGGAGCCACCAAGCTTAGCATGCATGTCTTCAGTGATCTTCAGTTTTCATTGGCATGCTGGAGACTCGGCATCCGGATTGTCTACTCGCATCAGCTCTGGGATCGCATCAACCATGCGATAAGCTCAGTCTTGCCTATTCAAAGCTTGGTCTACTAAAGGCCCAACAGGTGCCTATTGTTGCTACCCAAAAGCAGTTCAGCAAAGGTCCGTTTATTCCCCCTGGCTGACCAAAGTATGTCCCTACCATGTTCTTCACACCTGCATGCCCAAAATTAGCAAGTGATTTGGAGCAAATGACCCGCCAAATTTCGATGTTTTTGCGTGACTTCTTCTCGGATTGTGTTCCTGTCCTTTGCTTGTGCAAACGGCAAACCGTGATTTGGCGTGATTTGGCGTGAAAAGTTGTCGGATTGTCTTCTTATTTTTGCTTACGTTAACGGAAAACCGTGAAATAGCGTGAAATAGCGTGAATTTTCGCCGGACTGTGTTCATGTGTTGACACGTCGGACGAGGCTCGATTTTTGTTTGCACCATGAGTTGGAAGTTGGAAGTGATGTGGCTTGATTGATTGTGTCACCTGGCAAGCCAGCCTAGAACTTATCAGCGGAGAAGCGTTTGTCGGACAAATGGAATACTAGCGCGCATGCCCCAAAACATTCGGAGAGAAGCTGACGAGGACATGTTTAATCAAGGAGAGCATTAGACAAACATGTTACTCGTGCCCTTTTTTGTTGGGTTTCATCGATAAACCAAGTCCTTGCAAAACAAACATATGGGGCTTGGACTGCGTCATATCCGTTCTCCTCAAGACCGCCGCTTGAGCCCTTCCCAGCACATCTCGTTTGACAAAGCTGTTTTTTGTTAAGTCTGTGACTTTTGCATTGCGGCATGGGGCATGGCAGGATTAGAGCCTTAATTTCTATCTGACCAGTGAAATTTCGCGTGGCAAGCAGTTGCCGCTCGAATGGTGCTTGGGAACTGCTAGCAGGCTAGCATGCTTTCAAAGTGAGCCTCCTGGAAACAAATGAAACACCTGCTTTGAACAACAAGGGCTTTTTAAGACGGGCTGCGCTCTGGACGGGGTTGCGGCACGGCGTTAAGCAAGTATTTGGTTGGAGATGTGATTGTTGGAAATTAGACCCCTTACCTTCGGTCGACGGCTTATGGCCCGCGAACAAGCTTGTCATGATGATCCATCGCCCCTGCGTGGGCACGCATCAAACATAATAGAAACTTAGCTCGCAAAGCCAGAGGTTGCAGCTTGCAAGCAATCAGGAAGCAACACATTTAAGCTACGCACGGGCAAGTTGACGAAATTGTGTAACTGTGGACAACAACGATGTAGCATCATTCTGCTTTACCTTTTTGGTTGGGGGGGGTATCAACACCCATCAGCGTTTGGATAGGTTTTGTTGAGAGTGACTGCTGGCAGGATCTCCTGCTGCGAGGTGTTTTGCAAGGACTTGTTGTCCTCCATGCGCAATAATCATGTTTGTTGAGTGATCTTTGCTAACCGGCGTTGCCTTAGTGTGACCCAGTGCTGGAAACGTGCTTCACGGTGTGGCCTGAAAAGTTTGAACTATCGCACACGTGCTTCGTCGCCACACTGTTTTGTCAAGCCAGCCAGCCCGTCAAAATGGTTAACGTTACAATCGGAAGTCCTCAGCAGGATCTGCTACACTATGCTAGTCGATTCCTTCTGTTGCATGCCAGGCAACCAACATTTTTTGGCTCGAATCATTATGTGCCCTGTTTGTGCCCTGTAGTTGTTGCAGTCATTCGCAGTTTAATTTTTGTCCGTACATCAATTTGCGGCGTGCCTTTGTATTTTCCTGCATTGTGAGTTAAGTTAGCGGTCGGAAAGGCATTGGAAAAGGCTGGTTGGAGGGCGTCGTCTTATAGAGTCGCCGAAATTGAGGCGAGCTTGTTGTCGGAAGGCTTGTCGGAACCCTTGTCGGAAGTTGTCGGTTTGAATGTCCCCAAAAATTGGCTACATTCAGGTTTATCGGTCAATGTAGTTGAAAAACGCGGGCGTCGGCCAATGTAGGCGATATATGCATACATTGGATTGTCAGGGATATATATATATATATTCTAAAACTGGGCCTAACTCTAATCATGTTGGGATTGGGGGTTCAAGCCCCTCATTTAGGCAGCCACTGAGCCATCCACCAATCCAAATCCAGATCGAGAGGTAACCGGCGCTCAGGTTGGGCATGAAGCTGGACTACAAGACTTCATCCGTTGGCGCCGTGTGCATCGCTGAGGGGGTTGTTTATGGTTTGATGAAAAGCTTATCCTGAGGGTCCCTAAAACTTAAACATTAGAAAGATCCATGGATGTGCATGGGTTTCGAGCGCTTACATTTGTCATCTGTGCAAAAAGGAACCTGAGGTGAGCAACTGACAGATTTGCTGGAAGTCTATTGTGCTGATTTTGAGTTGGGGAGGACATGGGCCCGAAAAGAGAGGCCTACAGAGACCATGGTGCGCGCCACACAAATTTCCCCTTCCCCTTTTTAAACCCTTGAAACCTTGAAACACCCAGGTGTTTGTTCTCTAGATTCGGGGATTTGTTGCAAAGTGTCAGGTATCCCGGGAAAAGACGTTTGCAGTCGAACCGTTGTCCGAAGCCCAGGGTGAGCGAGCTGATCGACTCAGGACGTGCTCAGACATTCGCTGTGGGTCCTGGTGAATATTTCGAGGGGTTCTCGGCTTTTGTTTGGGGGTCTCACTTTAAAATCACAATGTGCAGTGTGATTTTGAGGATGTCCTTTTAATGGACCATGGACGTGGTCTTTGCATTTGCAAGGTCTTTGCATTTGCAAGTGTGTTACGCGCGTTGTATGATTTACGTGCCAGCCGATATCCGATCCGCAATTGTTAATGCAAGACGTGCACCCATGGAGAGGACTCATTTCCAAGTGGAACAATGCGCGAACCTTACAGAATGCACGGCGATCGATGTGTCACGGCAACTTCTGCAAGTGCCACAGAGGAGAGGTCATGTTGAATTTCAAAAAGGACTTGAAGGGTGAGCTTGCTTGAGGAAGTATACCTAACACATGATTAAACGGTTCAATGCGGCTGTTGGCTCCTTCAACTAAGGAGCATCCTGCAGATGCTGTGTCCATCGGTGATCGTATCATCGAGCTCAATGGGAAGAAGCTGTTAGGCTGCCGTGTTAAAGCCAGAAACAAAGCCGTTGCAAGTGTTATTTGTCACAAAGGAACATAATTGTCAGACATGATGAACGTGCACAACTGCTTGCTCCATTGGCATTTGGACATTATTCAAGGGACACGGAATTCCCTACTGGGTATGAAATGTGATTGCGGATCGTTCATCGCGGACATCATTTACGTGGGTCATTTTCGTGGGGGTTATGCCCACCAACGATTGTTAGTTCTGTTCCCCATGAACATTCAGGCCATGCGGGGAAGGAGTTTCACATGTTTCACTGCATTTGCTCCATCAACTCTTGGCGCCCGAAGTCGTCAGCAGGTCTGGAGTTGGTGGACCAGATCAAGAAAGAGAGCAAGCTTACTCTGACCGTCCTCAAGTACTGAGAGCCATACGAAATAGAGCTGTTTGCTTCTCTGCGGAAGACTCACCTTTTTAATATGTGATTTTTGACGCAGGATGCACTGTACCATGATTTCTGAACTCGGCGCAGCTTTTGAGTGACCGTGCAGTTCTCAAAGAATTGCGTGGTGCTCGGACGAGCTGACAACGTTGCTTGGCCAGGCATGGAACTATGGGAACCTTCTGATTCTCTGCTTGTTGGCCAGGCAATTCGCGTGGCATTTGTACGCGTTTTGCACCCCATGCCATAGTGAGTAGTGTGTCGACCATTTCTCCGGAAGTTGTTTGCTCGATGCTTTTTTGCGCAAGTCAGTGGTCACTTGCCTCAAGATGGTGCCTTGCTCAGGTGCTCATGTTTGTTCCCCCAGGCTACCACCTTAGCTGGACCGCAAGGATGGAAATCTGGCACCAAAAGGGATGCAAGTGGGAAGGCAAAGCTCTCCGCAAATTCGACATGCACTCCACCCGCAAACCGTTCCTCGGAGAAAACAGACGCTTCATGCCTCATGTTTGTTCAGTCAACAAACTTGGAACTGTTGAAAGATGTTGAAAGGAAAGCGACTTGGTTGATTCTGTACTAGCAAGGAGCCTCTTGTGGATAAGACCACCAAAGGCTCCGAGGATTTCAAACGCCGTTCTGTTTTCCAAGGCGCAATATCCGACCAAGTGATGCTGCCGATGTTGCACACGTGTGTGAACCGTATGTGGCGTCAAGTGTCTCGGGTTTCAGCAGCAAAACGGAGAACGTTCTCACAGGAGCAAATATTATCGCCATTCAATCGCTGCGTGAGTGGATCTTCCCTGCGCGCAAGGGACACAATGCCAGTCAGTGCAGCTGTGCCATTTTGCTACACACGCAGTCACC
>CAUJNA010003248.1:109934-164934 GCA_963377175.1 Effrenium voratum
TTTCTATGTAGGCCATTCCAACTAACGGCAGAGCTTCCCGCACATCGCCGCCACTCCTGGAATGCTTGGTCAAAAAATTTCCTGGGTTTTCGGTCCCCTTGACCAGCCTACTGTCCCAGCACCTGTTCCGGCATGCGCGCACGAAGTCCACCAAGGCAAAACAAGGGCTTGGAACGCCGCCGGGCTCGAGCCGCCAGGCATCCGCGAGCTTGGCTCCACTGACGCCCTGGTGCGGGTCGGTGACCCAGCCTTGCCGCCCGAGCAACAAAAGTTCCTTGCACTTGGGGTTCCCTGTGGCCATCCTGCGCAGGTGGCTACCCAGTTGCAAGCCACACGCGCCAAGCAGGACTTGCTCCTTCAAGGCATCCGCTCGCTGCTCGACCTTCCGTCCGCATGGCTGCTACTTCTGTTTTGTGCTTCCCCGCGCTGCTGTCACCTTCTGCGGTCCTTGCCACCTGTGGCTTCGCTCGCCTTTGCGGAAGCCCATGACGCGGCTGTCGCCGCCTGCCTTTCGGATTTGTTGCGGGCCGGCCCGCTCCCGGACCACGCGCTCCGCCTTGCCCAGCTCCCTTTCCAGCAAGGTGGCCTCAACCCGCGGTCTGCGGTCGCCCTCGCTCCGGCCGCCTATTGGGCCTTGTGGGCCGACACTCTTCCGTGCTGCACCGCCAACTCCCGCGCTTCGCCGCCGACGTTGTCGCCTTTCACCATTGTTCCGACCTGCCCTGAGCTCACCTTCCCCTCCAAACCCTTGCGTGCTCTCTTCCTGCGCCGCCTCCGGCGCGCAAGCCGCTCAAAGTAGTTTCTTTCGAGGCTCCAGCTGGAGCTCACCGCTTGCCGCGCTCCCAGCTTCTCGGGGGGCATCGCCCGTGAAGCGAAGTGCTGATGGACGTGTAGAGGGAAAGCAGCCAAGCAAGATGCAGCGGGAAGCCGCGCGCAAGGCGCCCAATGGCCGCCTCACTGAAATGGTTTTTTTGGATCTTGTTTGCAAATGGGGCGAGTCCACTGACTACATTGACCAGTTGTTAGACCCAACGCAAGTCGAACAAGCGCGCAAGGCCCAATTCAGGAATCCTGACAAAAAGGCATTCACGCCTGTCCTAAAGGAGCAAGTCCCAAAAGGCAGCCAGGTGTTCAATTGCAAATGGGTAGACCAATGCCCCACACAAGGGGTGCGCCCTCACAGGCAAGGCAGGCGGGAGGCGAGGGGCGGAGGCTCCCATGCGTCGGCAAGCAGGGTGGGTGCTGTTTGTTCCCACGCCTACGCCCGAAACGCATTCCCTGCTTGAGGTTGCTGCCTTACTACAGCATGCGAACTTTAGACATAGTTGCCGCATTCCTGATCGGGACGGACCATGGGCTCAGCAAGGAAAGCCGGTGTACATTAGAGCGCCGCCAGAGTCGTTGGACATCTTCGTTGAGTGGTCCGACCAACTTCCGCGGCGGCGCCGGGCCTCAAGAAAAGCCACGGGTCGGGCCGGGTTGCGCCGAGAACGGGCCTCCCCAGCGGCGGTGAGCGCGGACACAATGGCCGTGTCAACCGCGAGCTGGGCCCCATTCCGCAAAGGGAGGCAGTTTGCGATGACCTCGATGCGACGGTCATCAAAGCGAGAGACCGCCACATTGAAGTCACGGACAAGGGTGTTCGTGGTCACTCGAGCTGCACGCTCAAGCGGGCAGCCTCGACTCCGGAGTGCGCCTGACCGGGAGCACGCTGCACGGTGGTCGCCAACAGGGTCAAAAGGGCAACGACACCGACAGGTGATCTGCGTTTGCATTCGCAAGCGTGGTCGGGCCTGCAGGCTCGGGCTGGGCGGCGCTGCCCGCTCCAGCTCCCTCGCCTTCAGGCAGGAGTACTTCTTCCACCTCCGCAGCCCGCGCGTAGCCCTCAGCCGCATTGGCTTCATGGCCGACCCCTGGGCAAGCAACGGGGCAGCAGCTCTTTTCCATCTCCTGGAAAACACGGGGGCTGTAGTCCGACAGCTGGCTGTCAGGCTGAGGTGGCTGCAGGCGACAACCTGAGATTTTTCCGGATCCTGCACGCGTACTCGGCGCCCGTGCCTGGGGATTCACGGAAGACAACAAGTTGGGCTTGCGCGGGGGCGGGAGGTCTCCGCACACTCCGCGTGCTCAAAGCGCCAGCCGGCGTAAGCAGCACGTGAGTATCATCACGTTCCAGCTTTCCAGCCCAAATGCCTTTGACCCATCGAACTTGAGATTTGGAGCCAGGCTTGGGGAGCTTAGCCATGACAGTCTGGCCGAACTGGAAGATTGGCTGCGTGTAGTCAACAGCGTTCGCCCAGCGAAACGGCGTTTGACCGTGTTTGGTCCTTACCTGAAACCGTAAGCCACTGAACCGATGGGGTTTTCCTGATCGATCTGAAAGATCGTCCGGTCATGCCCAAGGTTTTGCAAAGAAGCTCGGCGGCTTGTAGCACGTGGGCGCTGACCATCACGCCCAGAGAGCCAACTGTCCATTGGACTTTCTGAACTCCGGCTTCGCAGTCATGACGAGTGTGGGCGTCCTCGCGCCCGTCGCGCCCTTTCCCGCCCAGGCAGTCTGGGCATGAAGCCTGGTAAGGCAATTGCGTGATCATGTGGCGCCGCTCCTCTGGAGACGGCGCCGCTGGCGACGGCGGGGCTCGCGGTTGAGGATGGCGCATTTTCTGCCCCCTCCGTCACCAACCCTCTCCAGAAAGGTTGGCTTCTCAAGAATTGACACAAAAAATGTATTGAACATTTAAGTTTGCAAAAAAAAATCATTTTTAAAACAAGTTGCTTTGCCTAAGCCGAGCTTACACGTTGAAAGTCCAGTTTCCTACAGTTTTTCCCGCAAAGCCTGGCAACTTTGAATCAATTCGCACCTGCTCCGCTTGATTTTCCACAATTTCGTTTTCACTTGTTCAGATTCAAACCAACATGCGTCATAAGACATACGAATTCAACATCAGAACTTGAAACGCTGGTGCAAATCCACCATGCTT
This sequence comes from Effrenium voratum, assembly GCA_963377175.1. Taxonomy (NCBI): domain Eukaryota; class Dinophyceae; order Suessiales; family Symbiodiniaceae; genus Effrenium; species Effrenium voratum. The sequence continues at coordinate 112,916 of CAUJNA010003248.1, forward strand.
TCTCCGCCGGTCGGGTCCCGTGCTGGGTAAGCGTCATCGCTTGGTGCTGCACAAGCGCCAGCGCATGGTGCTGGGTAATTTTTTTGGGGGACATCATGGAACCAACGTCATGTAACATGTAACATCATTCGTTAGCGCTTTTTCAGCACTCATCTTATTGATGCAGTCAGTTTCGAACACAACCAAACTTGATGGCAGTGGGAACCAGAATGCAAAATTACCATCAACTGATTTGAGGAGGATTGAACAACTGTTTGGTATGGATGATTGAACAAATTTGACGTTGAAGCGGTTGGCCCAGAATGGAGCCGAAGACCCTTCATTGAGGCAACTATTCACAGTACGTGAACCCTATTCTTAGAACCAACTTGTATGTTCATTGACCCTTGAATTTTCATCATTGCGTGCCATGTGAAGGGCACAGCCCCCGCATACATACATCATTGCGGGGCCGTTGTCATTGATTCACATGGGTCATTCATACAGTCATTATAGAAAACACGGCCATCTTAACCCCAAACAGGTCCAAAAACCATAAAAAACCTACATTTTGGGGCAGGAATCCCATCCAGCGACCCACGCTTGAGGGGTTGCCATCTGCACCCCCGTGAGGGCCAAATTTGGAAAGAATTCTGTCTGGTGGTGAACTGTCAAAACGTTCATGGTTTTGGCGCAATCCACAAGTTGGGCACAAATGCATCGTGGATGCAGGGGTGAATAACCCCGCAAAAATCAGAGCCCCAAAAAGATCCAAAAACCTACATGTTTGGTAGATTTTTGCACGCTTGAGGGGTTGCCGTCTCGCACCCCCTTTAAGCGTTTAAGGGTGCCAGATTTGGGAAGAATTCTGTCTGTTAGTGAGCTGGGAGAAGTGCAAATTTGGTGCAACCCACAAGTTGGGCAATGCATATCTTTTTATTTGGGGGAAAGACACCTGTACCTGGCGTTGTCCAGATCAAGAAATCCACATTTTTGAGGCTTCCGTGGACCCAGGGATGAAGAACCCCGCAAAAAACATCACCAGGGAATGATCAAGCTCCTCAGGTGAAACTCTCGTCAACTTCCACTGAACCTGGTCCCTTTAAAATTGCGCAGCGCCCATTCCCGGGTCAATGGCAACCACAATCTCCTCCCACAATTTTCAGGCCCAGTCCCCTCACAGTAGTTGTACTGAAGTTCAAGACTTTTGTCACTGATTGGAACATTCCCGTGGATGCCAAGGCTGACTCGTGGTCTTGAGTCGCAAAGGGAGGTGTTCAATCAACCCCACCCCCTCCCAAAAAAACAAAAAACCAAAAGCACAAATTTAAAAAGTGCAAATTTTGAGAGACCCCCCTTGAGAGACTCAGGGCATCTGCCCTGCCTCCCTCAAACAGGGGTGCGCGCGCGGGGTGTTTGAGCCAGACAGGGCATCCGCCTTGCCTCTCTCAAAGGGGGTCCAGAAGTAGCTCTCAGCAACCCCGCGCGCGCACCCCTGTTTGAGGGAGGCAGGGCAGATGCCCTGAGTCTCTCAAGGGGGCCCGGCAAGTTTGCAGCCTTTTCCTGAAGTAACAAAATTGAATCTTTGCGATCGTGCGCGTGCGCCTGTGTATCACACGCGCCGGTCTGTCTCAGACACAGGTGCGCGCGCACGATGCACAGAAAAGCAGGCGCGCACGATGCAAGCTACTACGAATAGAGAAGCCAGCGCGCACGATACACAAGCGTGCGCGCACGATGTGCAGACCTCAGTGGGCATGATTCGTGCGCACGATCAATGTATTTATTAAGTATTTTACACTTACTAACTGGTAGTGCATCAAAGTGCTTTTGTTTGCTGTAGAGTATGTACAGATGATTGATATGTCGTGTCTTAAAATATCTAAAAAATGCAGGGTTTTTCACCCTCGAACTACCAAAAATGTAGGTTTTTGGACCTTTTTGGGGTTCTGATTTTTGCGGGGTTATTCACCCCTGGGTCCACGGAAGCCTCAAAAATGTGGATTTCTTGATCTGGACAACGCCAGGTACAGGTGTCTTTCCCCCAAATAAAAAGATATGCATTGCCCAACTTGTGGGTTGCACCAAAATATGAACTGTTGTGACAGTTCACTACCAATCACTACCAGACAGAATTCTTTCCAAATCTGGCACCCTCACAGGGGTGCCAGATGGCAAACCCTCAAGCATGCCAAAAAAGGTTTGTGACCTTTTTGGGGTTAAGATGGCCATGTTTTCCATAATGATTGTACGAATGACCCAAGTCAATCAATGACAACGGCCCCGAGATGATGTATGTATGCGCGGGCTGTGCCCTTCACATGGCACGCAATGATGAAAATTCAAGGGTTCATGAACATACAAGTTGGTTCTAAGAATAGGGTTCGCGTACTGTGAAAAGTTGCCTCAATGAAGGGTCTTCGGCTCCATTCTTGGCCAACCGCTTCAACGTCAAATTTGTTCAATGATCCATACCAAACAGTTGTTCAATCCTCCTCAAATCAGTTGATGGTAAGTAAGCATGTGTTTACAAACATCTGATTTTCTTCTAAAGAAATGGCATAAAACATGGCCTGGTGCTCCAATTCTATGCAATTGCTTCTTGAGCTGAAAATCAGGATGTACATCCCTTGGCAGTGCAAACTCCACTTCAATGTCTTGGATTGAAAGTGTTTTGCATTCTGGTTCCCACTGCCATCAAGTTTGGTTGTGTTCGAAACTGACTGTATCAATAAGATGAGTGCTGAAAAGGCGCTAACGAATGATGTTACATGTTCCATGGCGTTAGTTACATGGTGTCCTCAAAAAAATTGCTGGTTCCATGATGTTCCATGCACTGGCGCTTCCGCAGCACCAAGTGCTGGCGCTTATGCAACGCCAAGCAGATGGCGCTTACCCAGCACCATCTGCTGGCGCTTGTGCAGCACCAAGCGATGACGCTTACCCAGCACCATCAGCTCGCGTTTACACAGCACCAATTCGGGTGGCAAAGCCATGCCTACCCAAAAATAATGAACAAAGATTTTAGTTGTTTGTCCGCCCTGCCCCCCCCCCCCACCACCCTAATGCAGCCTTGTGGCAATGGCACGCGCGGGACCCGACCGGCGGAGAAATCATGGTGGATTTGCATCAGCATTTCAAGTTCTGATGTTGAATTCATTTGTCTTATGACGCATGTTGGTTTGAATCTGAACAAGTGAAAATGAAATCGTGGAAAATCAAGTGGAGCAGGTGCGAATTGATTGAAAGTTGCCAGGCTTTGCGGGAAAAACTGCAGGAAACTGGACTTTCAACGTGTAAGCTCGGCTTAGGCAAAGCAACTGGCTTTAAAAATGATTGTTTGTTGGCAAACTTAAATTTTCAATGTATTTTTGTGTCAAAACTTGAGAAGCCAAACAAAAAGGGATAACATGGTTTGACATAGTCCAACATGGGCATTTCGTGAAAAACTGCTGAGACCAGTGCAGCTTATGCGCTGGAGCACTGCAGCTTGCGAAGGCATCAAGCCAGCCAAAACCAAAAGTACAAAAAATGCTGAAGCCAAGGCAGTTCCTTCCCCAATACTTCCAAAGACCAAGTTTTCTGCGATCGCCGAAGTACAGTCAGAACCAACCGGTGTTATTTAGTCGCCTAAGTAAAGTCAGAACCTACCTGTGTTAAGGGTGCAACCCAAGTTTTACTCTTGAGCATTGGGCAGTGCAGCGGTTGAATTAGGCCAGATTATAGTGCGCGCACCAGTCACTCCGAACTGAGGAAAGAGGCGGCGTTCTTCGCATTCACATTCAACCCTGTAACTGGCCAACATCATTGAATTGTGGCTTGAGATGGAGTTGGCGGCCATGAACATCACAAATATACTGACCAAGTAAAGAATTGTTGTTCAGTAGGTTTTCACTGGGTGGGGTTCTCAAGTATTTATGTTACTCAGTGTTTATGGGGTTCTTGCGGTGTTCGCGCGGAGTTTTGACGGCGTTGCACAGGGTCTTCACGGTATTCAGCGTGGCGCTCGCTGTGCTTCACTGGTTCCACCCTCCACTTGAATATAATTACTTTTATGGTGTTAACATGCTATTTAGGTGGTGTGAAATTCATACCCCGAAATTTGGGTATGAAACTCTCGCCCTAAAACTGAGGAGCGGTTCCTAAATGCGGGGTATACTAAAGTAGGGGGTGGAGGGGGAGGGGGAGGGGGCCACACAACCCTCCTTTCCGGTGGTTAAAAGGGGAGCACTTTGGTTTCCCTTCTGGAGAGGGTTGGTGACGGAGGGGGCAAAGGGGGACGCTCTATATGTGTATATGTATAGACTATATATATATATATATAAAGGCAGAGGCTTTGAGTAAAACATGGTCGGGGCCAAGTTTTACTAGTAAACAGCTCCGACCATGGGTTCACTGCAGAAGTGCAGCTTTTGGAGGCATCAAGCCACCCGAAAACCAAAAGCACAAAAGCACATACCAAAGCACCGGCCAGCAATGCCCCGGGAGTTGATGCCGCCGATCGGCGGCAGCTGGACCCTGTCGTCCACGGGAGCACGGCTTCGGCGTTGCGTTGTGTTGCGATGCCACGTTCGTCTCGCTCTTGACCCTGCGAGGGCCGGACGCAGGCGCGAGCCGCCGATTGCAACGGTGCGGCGTTGCGTGCGGCAGAGCAACGCAAGCTCGCTGACTACCCGGAGCTACAGCGCCCAGGGCCGCACCGCCCTTGCGTTCTCTCTAGCGAGGTTGGCGGGCGCTGGGGCCGCGAAGCCGTCAAGCTTGTCGCTGACCTCGTCCGGGTCCGAGCGAGACGCGCGCCGCCATCGCTCCGGCGCCGCCGTCGCTTGGGAGCAGCCTCAACACCACGGCGCGCTCTAACTGTTTCATTCTGTTTCATTGAGTCGTTTCTGAAGACGTACTGCATGGTAAGAATCAACTTGAGTTTCAGGTTCGGGACCTGTGCCGGGGTATCGTGTGTGAAATGTGTTTGCCCGGCATCTTGTTTCGTCACAAAGCGCGAGCGCGTCCTTTCTGGCGGAAAGAATGCTGCCCAGAGAATTGGCTGAAGGATTGCGCGGAGCCGTTTTGAGCAAGCATGTTTGAAACAGTAAGTGCGCATAGACTACCGCATAGACGCATAGACACCTATACACCTATAAAACGCAGTCCTCCTCACCATGACTGTCCTTCAGGCCAACCATCCCATACCATTACCTCCACCAATCCTCCACCAAACAATGCATCACATTATACAACACAGTTGCCGCTGAGCGATGGCGGCTCCCTTGCCGGTTGGTCGCGTTGATGCGGCGTTATTGGCCCGGCCAGAGTGGGTTGCTCCCAAACTCGAGACCCAGGACTGGCATGACACAGTTTTGGTCAGCGATTCTCAGGCTTATTTTGCGTTGATGGGAAATGAAAGACGCTCTGGGGTAGCGGCTAGCGCGGTCACGCCATCAATCATTAAGCCGAAATCCTGATTTGCCGCGAGGATTTTCGCACCCTCGACCCGAAGCGACAGCAACCTGGTTGAATTGTGCTCATGACACACATGACAAACTTATGGTTCGACATAGCACGGCTGCATGCCGATGGATGGACAGGGCGACTTACTGAAAGCCGCTGCATTTGGCAAGTCAACGTGTGCCTTCGAGGCTGGTCCACTTTTGCCAGAAAAAGCTGGGCCGCATCTTCAATCAAGGAGAGCCTTGCCTGTACCTGGCGTGCGCGCGGGGTGACTGACTATGACTGACTGCACAAAACTTTGCTTACTTGCACCGTATGCCTTGTGAGCATTAAGCCATTTCTGGATGTTTTCGGGGTATCAAAGTCAGATTTGTCGGGAAGGGGAAATATATGGGGATACATGGGCTAGGAGCACTGTCAGAGCTGCACAAGGACAAGGGTGTCATAGGCGCAGCCCAGCTGTTTGACACAAAATTGCGTCACCGCTTGGGAAGCTCCGATGATGTGAAAAACGTGTTCGAGTCCATTGAACTCTATTTTTCTCCAGCTATCTATCCACCTGCTCCCATTTCCTCTCTGCAACCTCCCCACTTCCCATTCCAATTGGAGCCCCATGAAAATAAAACTGCAAACAAGCTTCAATCAGATTTCAGTGAGTTGCCAATGGAATGCATTTGTTCGGAACACAGCACATTAAGATTGAGATGGAGGAGGCCGCGTGTCTAACCTGTTTCATTGGGCAGTGTGGTTTTTGTTTTTGAAACAAACCATTTCATTTGAGTTTGAAGAGGACATCAACCCTTCAACAAGAGCTGAAGAGACTTTAGTTGCTCGAACACGTCGTTGTGTGAGAGCTTCTTTGCTGAGTTGCTGGGTCAGCTGCGAGCCAGTCCCAGCTAAGGATATCTCATATACGACCAACAAGTTCCCGACAGGCTTTCAATCCATTGCAGCCCGGTCTGCGTTCAGCTGCGCTTGTGGCAATATCCGACATGTTTGGATTTGGGCAGTATTTGAAAGCCGCTCAAGGGCAGTCAGCTGTGTATGTTTTTTTTCTTCATTTATTGTGCCTTGCCGGCAGGCAAATCGTGGGGGTTTGCTTAAAAGAGAAGCCACGGAGCACCCCACTTTTTGAGGGGTGGGTCCGGAATCTTGCTTTTGGGAGCGATGAGGTGAAGTTGGCATGCCTCAGCGGGCAAGAGTTCGCGGGCGAGCTGCAGCCCAGCGCGGAACAGGCCTGGGTGTTGTTCACAGTGCGAATTATTTGCTCTTTTTGCTTTTCTCTTGGGGTGGGTGGTGGGGGGGGGGAGGGGAAACTTATTTAGCAGTTGTTTAATGGCACTGCACAGTATCTGGGCCTCACAACAGCTGTAGGGTCTATTTGGCCGTATTTGGCAACCTTCGCTTCCGGGTGCGGGAGTCAAGATTTTACGGGTTGAGTCTGCAAAATCGCCTCTCTAAGTTGCTGAAAGGGACAGCAAACGGGAGGGAAGCATTCTGGTTGCCCGGGCAAACCAAAGCGATCGGCACTGCATTTGCTGCGCAGGCTGAGCAAGCCGCAGCAAGGATTGCCATGGACTCATACCAGGCACCGTGGAATCAAAGTTGCACAAATACAGATTAACATGATTGCTGGCAAATCGGCAGGGTTTTCCTGGCAACTCCAGTGCATACACCCGCCAGATCCACCATTGCTTACGAGGCGCTCGTATGTGTAGATGTGCTACCCCTAAATATGCACACAGCATCAGCCATCCTATCGTTTTGAGCATTTTGCTTGATCGCATGCTTGCACCTATTCAAGCCGTTCTTGTCCCAGAAAGAATTTCACTGAGGACTGGTCCACAGTCCAATCGTGTGCACTCCTGGCTGTGTCCCCTTTTGCGTCTTACCCCAATCTGCTAAAACAGCATGCCAGTAATTTTGGGCATATGCACCTATAATATATGGCTGTGGGTCAAAATTAAACCACCAGGGGACCGCAGGTTTTAGTCCTGGGTTCCATTCACCGGTGCTCCATTGGGCACCTATTTTATTGACCCACAGCCGTATGGGGCCTCTGTGAAGCTATAGGCCCTGAGCTGAGGTAGAGGTTTCTCAGCTGGGCCTGGACTCCGTCCAGGCCAGAAGCAGTGAGACTTGGGGCTCCCGAGTGCCACGGACGGCTTTTTGGAAGCTGTCGCTTTGGAGTTGGCTTTGACCGCTGGTTGCAATAAAGGGAAGCAGATGGCAGTGGGAATTGGAGGGCGCTTTTTTGCAAAACATGGAGCCGGGAAGGGTGTTCTCCAAACGAAGATTTGTCCACAGATGGATGGTTTTGGGGGGGTTCATGTTGACTGATGTGCGTGGGGGTACTTGAAAGCCGGAGGTGAAGAAGAGAAAGGGCGGACCAGGCGGGGATCCTTCAGCCAAGAAGCAGAGGCTGGAGTCTGGAGTGCCGGAAGCCCCAGTGGCCTTTGGGGCCAAAGGCGAGTGGTTCGAAACCAATGCGCACGATCCTTATGGTTTTGGCTTCCTTGTTGTTCAGTGTCCCCCTACAGTGTCCGCTGCAGATGCGGATTTAGATAGGGATCGATTTGATTTGGAATCACCCATGGGGCTCGGTTGTCCTTGAGGCTGCCTTTCAAAATGGGCGCACCAAAGGCAGTGTCCCTGAGTTCTGTTTGTTTAGCATAGGTCGAGCTGTCCTGGCTCGGGCTCCCATGCTCAGCTCGGCCCACGCGGGTGAGCTGTCACGCACCGACCCTTTTCAGCGCATTGTTCAGACATCTCGGACGAACGTAAGTGGTAGTTACAAGTACTCGTGAGCATCAATAGGCAGGGGCGCCTGCACAGGCTCTCAAAATGTTCTCAACTGTTCCACGGCAGAGCGGCGATCAATGTAAAGCTTGGCGATGCGACTGGCAATCAGCCAAAGCTTTCCTGGAGGTCGCGAGGCAATTGATCTCAAGTGGACCGGTTTTCTACATTCAAGCTCTTAGAGTGCATTTGGCATTCTGGCTACTCAGCCATGGAGGCCGTCCTCCGGACATAGAGTTACACACGCAATGCCAGGCCAATGCTTAGCACGTAGCGGAAGATGGCACGCACTCCCAAGCACTCCCAAGCATGGGCCCATATGGGCCCCTTTGAAGTGTGGCTGGCGGCACTACAAGGACCCAAATAATTAGAATGGGCTTGCGGGGTACTTTGAGACCAAATCTATTCAGGAAATCATGTGCAATTACTGTACGTATTCAGCTCCTAAGTTAGCCAATCCAACTCGATGTTTCGGGTGCTGAGCCTGAGGATGGGCCTGCCTGGGTTGGTGCCGCCATCCGCGGCAACTGTTGTGGCTACGAGCAAAATGGAGCTCAACACTCATTGCTCGAAGATTGTTCGACGAGTCATGGAGAAGACAGATGCTTGGCAAACATTGAGAAGAACACCCAACCGGGCGACAAAAGCCTTGCCGAGGACGTCATTTATGAGACTGAAGATGTGGAGGGTGGCTTTCAGTCGATTCTGAGGCCAGGGGGATTTTGAGCAGCCACCAAGTCCTGAGCATGGACCACATACAGAGCGGGCCAGAGAAACCAACCAACAGCCACTTGAGCGAGATTTGTGAACCAGGGGTAATGGCAGAGGGATGTTTCGTGCAGCAAGCAATGGGAGAAACCGGCGATTCTGTTGATTTTTTTGCCGAGCGGGCAATAGCTTGGGCTCCTCAAAAAGGTGAAGATGAGGGGAGCACAGTGGCGGGGAGCGCACATGGAAGACACAACGCCGTTGAAGGCTGAATTGCCTTCCTGGCGCTTGGGCAAACCGAGTTTTCGTTGGCGAGGCAGGGTTCTGTTGGGTCCGCTGTGTTTCCGCATGCCACCCACAGCTGGCGTTGTGTGGCTGCACCCCGCAGCTGACGAATTGGCACAGGTTCAGCTGAAGAAGGCCGAGGCAGAGCAGTCGGTGGCGGGCGTCGCGCTGGCGGCGATCCGTAACGATACGACTCTCATGGGCCTGGGGCCAAGAATGTGCTGGCTGAACCTCAGGCATCGAGCTGAGTGACGTGTGTTGAACGCCTGAATGCTCAAACGTACCAGGGATGGCCCCATGGGCATGTTGCGGGAGCCGTGCGGTGAGGCAAATTCTCAGCTCCATCAAAGCCAAAGCAACGACCACCACTCATGAAGGGCAAGGGCAAGGGCAAGGCCATGGGAGAAAATCGGTGCTGATCAGAGTGCATGCTCCGCGGCATTTTTGATCTCAGCTTGTGCATCTCAATATGTTGATCTCGCGTGCTCCATGCCGCCAGGCGACCATGCAAAACATGCAGGCCGCGAACATGCTGCAGCAAATTCAGGCTGTGGACATGCTGCTTGAAGCATACGCTTGGCGAACGGATATAACCTATACAACGTATTGCGGTGAGCAGCCTTGCCACCTTAAGCAAGCCAATATCACTGCTCGATGTTTGATGCATGAAAGGCAGCCAACCTTCCGTGGCTTCAACAATTGCTAATGTCGGCCCCGGATTAATCGAGCTGGCGGATCAATTGAGGGTGTTTCCCATGAAAAGTGATCCAGATTCTGGCCCGACACCCGTGAACCAACCAGGCATTTTTTTTCCGGGATTGACACAGCTTGATGGATTGAAGATTAACGGCATCGTGGCCAAAGTCAGCCTGGTCCCAACTTCCGAAGAAGTCAAGTCGAGGAGCCAGGTTGCCATCCCCACAAAGAGGCAATGTATGGAACTAGGGCGAAAGGTCGCCCTTCGCCAAAGGCGCCCCTTTCGTTGCACACACGCACATGTCTCTGCATACAAACGCATATTGCATCAATAAGTGTGTATATGCCTGCATACATACATAAATATGCAAGACACGTACACATGCATCATGTAAGGGCGGGCACTTGTTTTCTCAGCTGGGGGGTGGGGGGTTGGTTTGCCCGCGGCATTGCCCGCACCTCTTGCGGCAGGGCAGCTCCTTCTCGCTGCCCATGCAGGCGCGTGTTCGGCTGCCGCTTTTTGGCGGATGTCGGCCCGGGAATCAACCCGGCATTCGGGGGTTCTCCAACAAGTGGATCCTCTCAATGCAGCACCCCTCGGATGTTTATTGAGGCACCCTACGGTCAAACACTGTAACACGGGTTTGTGACTCCAGGTTCGGCATTTCCGGCATGCCTGGGGGGGGTTGAAACCTCAGGGAAGCTCCAGCCCATCTTGCAAATGACCCATATGTGCCCACGGGCCAAAAGCTGTGCTCTGAGTATGACATCATCTCAAGCAGCTGCAACGGGGCATCTCTTTGGCTGTTGCGGCCTTTGTATGGTTTGCGTTTGAGCACAGATTGACAGCTTTTGCCGTGCCAGTGCTGTCAGGTTCTATCTGGAATGGGCATCCCCAACACTGGCTTCTGGTGAGAGCCAGTTTCGCCAGTTCGGTCCAGCTGTAATTGGTTGCTTTTTGCTCTTGTCTCACATCTTAAGGTTTAGTAGATACCTAGCAGAATCAAACACATGATATTTTTGGTTGGGGGGCACAAGTTGAGGTAGGTAAAGTACCCATGGAACGTCCTGCTTGAAAGCGTGGCCGGGCCGATGGGGTATGAGGCAAGGTAGATGATGGAGTGCCATTTGGCGGAGTCGCTCGCCAAGTAGACAATTTGAGTGCGTGCTTGTTGTGAAAAGCCAGTGGGGCGGGGAGGCCTCGTGGGCAGAGCTGAAACTTTGGAGCCCGTCACCCAAAAGAAAGCCGTTTGGCCGCTCTGCCTCCTGTATGCCGGGCGGCCAGCATTTAATTTAAGACATCCAAGTGCCGCGTTTTGTGCACTTTCTGATTTGCTTGATAGTTGGTCGAGCCACTTTGCAGCTGTGTGTTGCTTGAGGTACCGCAGCCTCTCCTTTTGAACGTGCAGCGCGCGCCCGATTTTTGACTCCAGGTTCTGCTTAGGCATACCCTCCCGCACCAATGGTGCAGCGGGACCTGTTCCGCTTCTTCGGCCAAAGCTACGTTTCAATGGACCGGGGTTTGCGTGTTGCGAGGGGCCTGGACCCAGTTGGGCTTTGCTTTGGGACTGACCCACATCATTGGCTCACCCCAGTTTTCCATGAACTCTTAATGTCCTTCGTCCACGCGGCTGATGCAACGCGTGTTTGCTGCTCTTGTCCAAGCCAGCGCCGGCTGCGCAGAAGCAAAGCAAAACTCCCTGCGCAAGATTCAGACCAGCACTTGACGACAGCGTGAGTTGGGCCAACCCGCTGTTGAAACGCGCTTAGACACCCATTCTTCAAGTATTATATCCTCTGTTCCCCTTTCAAGGATTACCAGGATCTGGTTTGTGTGAACCTATCTGTCCCAACCCCGACAGCCAAGGAGAGCGAATCTAGAACTTGGAAATTGCGGGAGGCGATGGATGGCCAAGTGCCCACATGATGTGAGCCATGTGGTGCATTCCAGCAAATTGTCTCATGGTGTCTCCTTGCCATAGATGGGTGCACTGGCACATATCCACCCTTTTTGATTGCGCGGGTTTGGGGCAGACCATGCCCTTCCACACACTATAAATTCTGGCCGAGGACAATCTTCCAGGCCCCCCCCCCCGGCTCCATGTTGGTTGGTGAGAGGTTTGCCTTTGTCACGTTTCTCACGGAGAGGCGATGTCGGATGGCTTCGTCACAGTGGGGCAGTGCATCGAGGGCCTGCCAATTGGCATCTTCGCCTCTTGGCATTGGCGTGGGTGGTGTTAAGTTGTAGTAAGGAACAGCCTCAAAGTGTTGTTTGATGCAAACCCCGGGTTTAGTTTGAGCTGGGCAGAACTGGCCAGATTCACTCCTTCAATCTTGTCATGGAGCCCAAGAGCAGCCTCTGTTGGGACAGGGCAAATTGGTTGCCAAATTGTTGGTTCGGATTGGTCCATGGAACTTGGGGTTCAGGTGCTTGGGACAGGTTGGGCAAAACTGGCTCAATCCAAGAGACCCCAGTGTCTTGGGAAACCCAAAGGGGGCTATTTGAACAAACATGATGCTGAAGCAGTGCGTCGGCCCCAACCCTGTGCAAGCCCTTTGCAGGGTTCAATTGGGCTTGTGAGTGGGTAAGGAAAACATCTTAAAGTCCTCAAAACATGTTCTGCTGTCGTGGCTCGATAAGCGAAGCAGCTGCAGTAGAAGCAAGGAAACAGCAACAGGCAATACATCTACAGTCGGTTAGATTTCTGGTCACGATCCAACACGGTGTTGTTTTGTTTTTACCCCACCAGAGGGGTCGACCTCCCGAAGGATGGTAAACTGACACCTGAATTTCCTCCGAACAAGTGCCCTTCAACAAGGCAGCCCTGTTCCAACATGTGAATCCTTACCTATTGAAAGCAACGCCCAGCTGAATGAGTGTTACCACCAGAACACGTTACAATGGGCTATGCCACACGCAAGGATGATGCTTATTCATTGTTGCCATTTGGACTTGTGTCATAGTAGGGGAACCCCTTCAACAACTGATGTATGCTGATGTCGTCTTGGTTTCCAGTTAAAAAAGAACAAACACAATCGAACCCCGTCAGTGGCTGATGTATGCTGACGTCCTTTTGGTTTCTATTCCCCCCCCCAAAAAAAAAATCCACCGCCGGATTTGCTTGCCAGGTCTGGGAGATGCTGCTCTGCGCTTTCATGGGAATCTTTTGGCTCGGCGCGCTGAATGAGCCTGACCCCGAGTCCCCCCCGATTTTCTCCCTAGGGGCAATGCGGGCTGGGCGACGTGTGGCAACCCCCCAAATGATTGGCTTCTCTTTGATTTCCCCGGACAGCTGCACAGAAGATATTTTCCAAGAAAGGCGCACCTGCCTTCTTTTGCAGCTGTTCATGATGGTGTATTGGTGAGTGTCGAGACGCCAAGAGTTGCCAGAGAGGGCGACTTGTGATGACTTGTGCTGCAAGCTTTTTGAAGGCCGACGCCTTTTGCGCTGGGGATCATTTCGACTGCGGCTTGGGTGCATCATGGTTTGCCGTGCCATTTTGTCTGCCCCTATGGAGGCACATAGAGGTTCCGAAAAGCTATGGAAACGCGATATTTGGCGGGCCGCTGATCAGGAAGTGTCATGTGCAGCTTCAGTTTATCTTGGTTTGCTTGTCACATTTTACGTTTGGGGAATGGACGGGGGGTGCCTGCGCGCCTCCGAGGATTGGGCATACAGTGAACTGACGGTCAACGCCGTACTGGCCGCCATGAGCGTCGGCAACGCGGTCTCCCTGGTGCTTGCCGGATGGCTGGCAGAACCCTGGCTGGCCGTTCGCCCATGCATCTTTCAGCTGGCTGTCACTAAGGATAGGTACGGGCGCGCGAGGATGATTCGGCATCAACTCTTTGCGACAATGGCCGTGGCCGTCTTCATCCAGGGCGAGAAAACCTTCAGACAGACACTCTGGTCTCGCTTTCTTTTAGGCAGGGGCGGAAGCAGGGAGGTAAGATTGATATAGCAAACAGTGAGTAAGATGGGCTCGAATCTGAATCTTCTTGGGAGGGTGCGGAGCGTTCCGCCCTGAATCGGGCTTCACGCGTTCCAAAGTAGGCCACAGAACGATCCAGACCTGCTTCGAAACTAAGCAGAGGTTTTGTTGAGGACCAAGGGTGGTGAGCTAAGCATGATGGGGGGCTCATGATTATGGGCAAGCCCTCCACGAGGAACGTGGCTGAATGAAAATCCCAAAGAAGCTCCAGTTCTTCCAAATCGTTTCTTCCAGGGTACTGATACTGGCCTGAGGGAAGTTTTGGATCAGGCGTTTCTTCCGGCGGCCTGCTTGCAGCCATCATTCCCCTGGTCTCTGAGATGCTGCCGGCACGAAATCGGGGCTTCTACCTCACGGTCTGGTGCTGTGGCAGGACGGGCGGCAAACGAACGCCGAGAAAACACCGGGTGTAACTGGAGGGGTCCCAAAATTGCTTTTGGGGGTGTTTTCCCTTCCGACCGTCATTCAGAGATTCATTTTATTTTGAGGATGTCAGTTTTAAATGGACCCGGGAAGGCGAACTGCGGACGTAACGCATGCAGCCACCGACCCAAGGGGTCCATGCGTAAGCGTGCGTAATCTACACGTAGTTACGTGGCCTTTCTGGGGAAGACCAGATAAATGGAGTTTGGGAGACCGACTTGTGAGTCTTGTTCCTGAGAAAAGCAGTCCAACTGCCTTTTCTAGAGCCTGCAAAGACTCACATATTGTGCAAGTCTATCTTGTTCTTGGTGGACAACGTGACATTGTGTACCTTCAGCTCCTCTTCATAGGGAGCCTTGGGTCCGAAGCTGCAGTGTATGTAGGTTTCAACGGACTAGATGTTGCTGGTCCAGCATGCAAGGCCAGCAGGCGCGCTCTTTGCAGTGATTGTTGGCTGCATCCTGCCGCACTTGGAATGGACAAGCTCCTTGGCCCACTCGAGGTTTGCCATTGGCTGCGTTTGACTTGCTTTGAGCAGAGTTCGTCGTGCAGCACGGGCTTGTCATTCGGCCCCCATCGGCTTGCGCAATCCGATAACGAGGAAAGTTGGTTTCTGCATGGAATGTTTGGTTGCCCAGCTTGACAAGGATGAGGCTCAGGTGGCGATGGGCCGGCATCATCAACCTCCGTTGGGATTTAACTTCGGGGGGGGGGAGGGAGAGCTTGAAAGATAATGCACACTTTCTGATTGCGGCAGATGGAATGGCATGCAGGCTGGAAACAAAAACAAACGAAGCCAAATGCTTCAGACAGTCCAGCGGCATCAAAGCAATGAGGCTTTGTTTTGATGATGATGGTCCCGGCGGTGATCCTTTATGTTTTATGCAGACTTGATGTGATGCCGGAGTCCCCGCGCTTCTTGTACTTGGTCGGCGAGAGGGAGGAAGGCTTCTACACCTTGTTGGAGATCTATGATAAGGCCTGCGCCTTACATCAGTGCGAAACGTGATCGGCAGCCGACGAAACGAAACGCCAGATGCCTACTGTGCCAAGGAGATGATGTGCCTTCCTTGGGGTCCAGAGTCCGTGTCGCTTACCACGTCGTCGGAAGACTTGAGCGACACGAAAGCCGGCATGGAGACTTTGCCGCGGTCCGATGCTGCAGTTACCGCACCCCGGCATGAAATTGAACAAAAATGAA
Source organism: Effrenium voratum (assembly GCA_963377175.1). NCBI lineage: Eukaryota > Dinophyceae > Suessiales > Symbiodiniaceae > Effrenium > Effrenium voratum. The sequence continues at coordinate 128,445 of CAUJNA010003248.1, forward strand.
CGCAAGGTGTGCCATGAGCGCAGTTGCGACTGTGGCAGGCTTTGCTTTGTCTCACGGTTTTCTTCGCCGACTGCGCGTCGCAGTGCATGAAGGCCAGGATGCGCCGCTTTCCAGGATTAAAACACACACCACACCTAATCCTTTGGTCCAGCGCGTGCGTCTGTACTCGGCGGATTGCGATTCATTGAAGCTCAATTTGCGAAAATATATCGGCCTGTCTTCTTTTGGGAGTACTCCTCCGGTGCTTCAGAAGGAAGTCCCACCATGAGGGGCCCCGGTTTCACCCGTGAAGGCCACGGGTTGTTCGACGGAAGGGCCAAGGCGCTGCAAACAGTTTGGGGCCCACGTGGTTTTTGTTCGCTCGCTGACGCACTGTTTGAGCATCTGAACCAGCAGGTTTAAGCGTCCTTCTCCCTCAGTATCACCCCCCAAAAAAAATATATAAGCATTTGTGTGCCCCTGCTATTTAGTCATCCTTCTTTTGGTCTCCAAAGTTGCCCAGGAGTATGGTTGCTTAAACGATTTTGTGTCGACCTGGTTGCTTTGCAGGGGGTGGGACAATGCCAACCGCTATGTTTGCCAACCGTTGTTGACATCGGCAGGCCTGGGTTCCGTTGACCAACATGGGCGCACAGCCGAATCCGCTGGCTCTTATTGCTTTCCCCTTCCTGCAGGCAGGGAAGTTTCGTGTGGCCATGCACGCGTACGGGTCTGGAATTTGTTTGATTGGATTCTTTGGTGGACATCATTCTTCTGCATGGGGGCATGGTTTTCTTTTGGGGGGCGCTCCCCTCATGCTTTTGGAAAAAGGAGCGTGGAGAAAAACATATAAACACCCATGTCTGAGAGGCCCCTCAGAACTAAACAACAATATATGATAACAGCCGTTCACCCAATGCACAACTATTCCAGAAAAGGGGGGCAGAAGGACCCTCGTTAGGCGTTACACCGCTTAGTGGGAGAAACGCGGGCACCCTTGAGCCGATGTGCGATCAAACGCAAGATTGTCGTAGGCCAGAGTTGTTTTTTCCCCGGACAAGGGCAACACAGGACCTAAATGGGCAAGCAACCCATTGCACTGGCTCAGCTTCAGCAGCACTGAGTCAGAGAAAGGGTTCAAGGAGTTCCAGTTTGCCACAAGTCAACGGCGGGCGCGTGGTTGGCAGGTTAGGAAGCGGCGTATGTGGGTGGCCAGCGTGCGGCCTTCTTTACTACTCCAATGGGGGGCGGTGTCGCCTCTGTTTGCAGACCTAGAGATTCGTTGCGGCAGAAATTTATGCCGCAAATCAAAAAAGGCGCCTTTTTGGATTTGCGGCATTTCTTCTTGATTTGCAGCGTTTTTTTAGAACTGCGGCAGAACTTGTTTTCAGTTTTTTCTACCCCCCGATTTGCGGCGGAAATCGGCGGGAATGCGGCGGAAATCGGCGGGAATGCGGCGGAAATTCCCGGAAAGCAAACGGTGTTGCGGCGTTTTTGTTTTGGTTGCGGCGTTTTTGTTTGTTTGCGGCTGATTTTCTGGAATGCGGCGGGAATTTCCGCCGCAATGCATTGCGGCAGATGTTAGCGAATGGGAGGGCACCCAATGCGTCGTGTGACGCATGGTCTTTGCCAGGTGAACTCGCAGCAGGGTCTGGCTTTGCTTCAGGGCACGCCAGACCGGCATCAAGTGATGATTGTAGCTCAGGGCTACATGTTCCTTGCCATCGATTTCTTGGCATTTCCAAAATGCGAGTTGTGAAAACTGGCGGGTCTCTTTGTGGTTTCTCTTCATTGCGGTCTGTCATGTCTGTCTCAAGACACGGGGCCGCCCTGTGGAGGGTGTGCAAGGGAAATCCAAGAAGCAGGAAATTCAATAGAAGCCAACCCCCTGGAGGGGTCCTGTGATAGAATAATTGCCATTTGTTTTCATAGCGGCAAGGGGCAAAGGGGCAGTGACCAAGCTCTGGCCTTTCGGAAGCCAAGGCTTGAGATTTGTGGCGTGATATTCTGTGCTGCCATATCCACCGCAACTTGGCAACTGACCCAGCAGGCAGTTACAAGCATGGGAAGGTGGAGTGCGGAGAGAGAGAGAGAGGGAGAGAATAATGTCGGTAGAATCAGTGCGGATGCGAGGGATAATTAGGATGTCAAAGGGGCAACTGAGGCAGGCCTAACAATTGTGAGAATTGCTTGTTGCTTCAGGCGGCAGGCGCATCGTGGTGGAGTTGGTACTTGATCAGAAGCCTTTCTTTTAAAGGTGCAGTGGCAAGGTTGCATCCTGAAAACTGAACAAGGACATCGCATGGCAGAAAACCGTGCAGCGCACAATTCCCAAGGCAATGGATCTAAAGAGGATTTAGCCCGAGTGCCAGTTTTGCATGTATATGTTCGCCATACCCGTGTGTTTAATGCTGGGCCGTTTTTGATGATATTTGTGAACATGGTTTTCCTGGCGGACCCCCTGAAAGCATAAGGCAAGTGTACACCCAGAGGGAAAAGAACACTTTTCCAAGGATTTGCTGTATGCTTGCCCATTTCAGTCGCAGTCTCTTGCTCATCAAGAGACCGGCTGCCGGGCCCCGCAAAAGGGCAGCAGTTCACCAAAACGGTTTGGCCAGGTTTTGTAAGTACGACCAAAACCTGAAGCACCCAACGCGCTGTTTTTTAGGTACGAGAAAAAAACGCTCGAATTACCTCTTCCTGCTCGACCCCCGAAAAAACGCTTGCCCCTCCCCCCCGAAACGCTGTAGCAAATCCCCTTCTTCCATCCGGAGGAAGGCGAGCAAGTGGTACTTTTTTTGTTCGCGCTCGTTTGCGGATATTTGCGCTCGAGTTGCACTTGGATTTCTGCTCGCTCCTTTCAGCAACCGATCATCCTGAAGGACCCGGTCAGCCTGGTTTTGGGAACAACGCTGGAAGCAGGGAACAGTGTAGGCTTACCATATTTTGGTAACGACCCTGGGTTTTGCAATTCGTTTGAGCTAAGGGCAGAAATTTAGGTAACGAAGAGGGACGGTCTGAAAATGTCCAAACGGCCCGAAAACTGACTGGGACCAAACTGAGAGGGCTACCCGAGTTGACTTACAAGCCAACGAAAGCATGTTGCAGAAAAAACAACTCGCGGATTTGCCCCTCACATGGTAAAAGCTTTTCCAAAAGGGACCATACCGACCATACTGTACGCCCACTACAATTTCAAGGGAATAAGCGCAACGACTCGCACGTGAAGAGCGCCTCTCTTCCTGAGATGCATTTGCTTCCCGCACTTGGGCATGCGCAGAGGGCATCAGACGCAAAGACGTCCAGGCTTACTCAAGGGCGTAGAACTCTGAGTAGTCAGCACGTTCGCTGTTCTCTCTGTGGACAAGCTATGGAAGAATAGCAACCCAAAGGCTGCTTTTCAAGACTGTACGTATGCACATCCTCAAGGTCGGCGGTGCCCTGCAGCGTATTGCTTAGCAGGCACATTTCAGCAAGCTACAAAACAGAGGTTGCAACTCTAAACCCGCCTGGCACTCCCCGGTGGAAATGCCAAAGCAACAAGAGACCGAGATTCAGTTTACTCTACAAGATCAATAGTGGCGAAGAGACTGCCAAGTCAAGTAACATTGCTGGGCAGCCAACCCGACTCAAAGGCATGGACAAGAAGCAGGAAGCTATGCCAGTGAAATTCATGCGTGACCATGAAGACTTTCGGCAGTATGTGTCCATGGGCCCTCAACTGAATCTCGATCCAGGGGATGTCGCACTGCCTCATTCCCAGACACCATCAGACACCCCAATGAGACCTGTGTGGAGTACATCAGCACAAGGAAGCACACGCACGTCCAGCATGCAAGCAATGAAAACCCAGCCAAGCCAGACACCACTGAACCACAGTTGATCTTGCAATGATCCATCGGCTTCACTCCCAAATTCTGGACCAAGCGAAGCTCGTCTCGGTAAACTGGAATCCTCACACTAATCCCCTTGCGCATTGTGCCCAAATCAATCGTCATGATTGCAGTCAAGAGGACCTGGGACTTGGAACGACGGGTGAAGTCCCGTGTCTATCGTGCACTTCGACGGAGCCTCAATGACTTGTCAAGCTTCAGCCAAACGCTTCCCCAAGCAGAACACAATCCTAAACATCGGCGCTACGACCTACTCTAGAACTAGGCTGTAGCAGGTTAGCAATTGCAAGCTGGCAGGCATATTCGCAACAATTGCCTTGGCGCATTGTTATTTATGTGTTTTGCGTGATGCCTTTAATTTTACCGGTCAAACCTGGACACCGACACTGGCCTCGGGGGCTCTTGAAGGGTGAGGTCCAGAGAGTCTTAATAAACACCAGGCCAGATGAAGGTTAGCAGGGGGACAGCTTTAGGCACATCATTAGACTGGCGCGGCCACCCTGTTTGACCCCTTGCGTTGTACATGGTTTTGGGTTGTCAGCCATTTGGGTAGTTTTTAAAGTGAGTTTCCCTCAGTCGGGACTTGCGAATCCCGGTTGTTTAGTGGCACCCTGATTCCCTTTTTGTTTGGGTTTCCCGCTGCAAATATTCAACCCAAAAAATTAACAACGGTCCCCCTTTTCCGGGTCACTGGGAGGGAATGCTCAACAACCTGACACCAGGTGCTCAGCCGTCGCTGGCTCATCCGAATTGCCCTCTTCCTGGCTGCGTGCTTGAGCTTTGCGTCCGTCTTCGCCGAGAGGCATAGCCTGCCACTCGACAAATGGCTCTCAATGGGTGAATCTGAATACAATTCCCACCCAGGTAGTTTTTTTGGGTTTGCTTCCTTTACTTGCCGACATGATGCCATCTACTTTCACCCTGGTGTACGTAGTGGTTGGAGCGCCCTCTGACCCCTTTAAAGCCAGTAAGAAGAACAACCCAGACCAAAAACACACACATGCCATCCCGAAACAAAGCACTCGAATGAGGATACCTCAATCAATTGGTGGCGGTTGCCTAAATCCCAACATAAGTAATTTCTACCTCAGTGTCCCACTCAAAAAACATGATAAAATGGCAAAGCCGCCGCAATCCGCGCTCGTAGCCCGTATGTGAGTTGCCTTGGCTGGGAAAATTAGATGTCCATTTCACACAGTGCGGCAGGCAGTTTCAATGGTTTGTCGCGCGACGCCAGGCGGCATTTTTCACAACAGCACACTCGAGCCTCAAGTTGTGGGCGGCCCTTTCAACAGGCTTGCGCCTACAGCACTGACGTAATCGAGGTGGGGTTGTCTCTACACAGGGGACGCCTCAAAAAACGTGCAGTGGTTCCTTTCAAGGAAGCCAATCGCACAGAGGGCACCCTCAGAAACACGACGCACCCAGGTGGTTCACTGCCGGGCCACTCTACGGTGCGGCACTTGTTGCTCAATCTGCTGCCTTCAACTTCCTCCTGGCCAGCGCCTGAGACATCAGATGTGCCAGGGTCAGACGCCTCTGCTTGGGTAGGGGTGGTCATGGGTTCCCTAGTGAGGAGTTTAGGCCACCAAATGTCAGAGTTCGTGACATGGCTCACATAAGGAGTTTTGCCCATGGCACAAGTGGCAAGCAGACGCACATGGCACCTTTTGCTTGGCGCCGGCATCGAGGTTTATACCTGCGAGAAGTTCCCCACCGCGACCAGGCCCAGCAACATGCAGAACGCATAGCAACTTCTGCAGCTAAGATTGGCACAAGGCACCTGCCAGGCATTTGTAGGGCACAGACCGACATCAAAAAAAAGGTCCCCCTCACTCAGGTTCCATGCTAAGGGGAGGGTAGTTGTGCCAAGCAGCATGGGAGTTGCGGCCCGCACGCAGGGCCAGTGCAGTTGGGCTTGTGCTCTTTTTTGGACAGGCCCGGGCCTGAACACTTGCAGGGAAATTCAGAACCGGGAGATGCTTCTCAATAGTTCTACCAAGTATCCAGCATAAACAAAGGTTGATCAATGGGGGAGGTGGGCCATGTCGAAGCGGTCGGACCACCCTAACCCTCTGCCAGTCTGACAATCGTGGGGCAACGTTCCCACTTCTGGGTTTTGCTTGAGGTTGCCAAATTGTTCATGCCGGCCATGGGCATCCTTCTTTTGCGCCTTCGATTGAATAGTGGTCTGCTTGAGCATGTTGGCAGCGTTTGGCAGACGGGCTGCTGTACTCCTGGCAGTTCCCATGCAGCAGCCAGCTTTGTAAGGAGACGAATGTCGGAGTTTGCCGTGGTGCTCACATTCAACAGCCTGCACCTCCCAGCTGTTCAGCGTTTGCGCCCCTTTTCATTTTTCCTTTGTGCTTGGAAGTTCAGTAAAAATGGTCATCCCCGGACAGACTTGCTCCATTTTGTCTACCAAAGTCTGGTTGGGAGGCGAAACGCATGCTACCCACATACACTTGGAATTGGGTGAGAGGGAATCACGACCGGAAACGGGGAGAGAGGGCACCTCAGCCTCACCCCGCTTCAGATAGAGGCCATTGATCAAGAGAGGCGAGTCCTTCGAGTCGAGACCTTGAGCTGCAGCCAAGGTATCTCATTGCCTGCGCATTGGCCTTTCAGCTCCCTTTGCCAGCTTATCGCGAGCGATCGCTCCATGATATTGACGAAAAGGGAGGCAGAGACTCACAGAGAACACGAAAGCGGCTTGGAGTGACCTACCAGACGGTCTAGATTGCACTGCCTGCCCGGACATGAATCACAGGACAAAAGGTGCTGCTGCACTCTGCGTTAGCTCAAGTTCCCGAGTTGTCGGGCCTTGCGCAGATTCACGAAAGAACTTGTGCGAAGGTCGCGGCAGGCTGGCAGCCGTTTGAGCTCATGGATTAGGTGCCAACCCTGAGGTGGGAAGTGTTCGTACTTCAGCCCGCGAATGCAAGGAGCAACATGTAAGAGCCCCTTTGGTCGCTTTAGTTGGGACTCTGGACATGCTGGGTTTTAGGAAAAGGGCTGAGATGTTGACCAAGAAACTTCAAGGCTTTTAGCTTTTTAGGTCCGCCATGGACAACCCTGAGACATTCAAGTTGCTCGAGGCGCGGTGATCACTTAATCTCATGCCTCCCTTTTTCCACCAGGGTCGCTGATCATATTTCTACGTTTGTGGCTTCTAAGTGGCAGTTTCACATTTGTATCACCCGGACTCCAGGCTTTGGATGGACCAACCCATCAGCCAGGCACCCGAAAAGGAGGCGCAGCTTTTCGGGGTGCACTTGCAGCAGGATGGTGGGCCAGGCGCCCAGGCGGAGTTTGCAGCTTACATCTGGATATGCAGAGCCAAACTCCCCAAATGCGCGGGGTAAATCACGTGAATTGTTTCTGCCCCGGAAGAAAGCCGGATTCGTCGGAGTCTTGTGGGAGCCTCTCCAAGTTTCACTGCGGGGTGCCACTCTAAACTCAGGGGCCCTGACTGGCCTTGAATCCAGTCTGGACTCCTTGGGGCGGGCCAAGGCCCTGGCAATGATGTGCATTCCGATGGGTGGCCCTCCTTGTGCCACTGAAGATTTCAGTTGCGAGCCTTGAACTTCAGAATATCCTGCCTTTAACATGGCACCTGACAAGAGGTTTTGCCAAGAGGTCTAACCTGGATCTTGACCCGGTCCTTTTGGTTCCCTGTACAAGTCTGTGCATGTGATGCACCCGGATGTCCAGGAGGCAGCAAGCGTCAGCATTTTCCCAGAGCTCCCCTTTTTCAATTTTATCAAGTACCATCAAAGACAGCCGTTTGGCTTATGGCCATTGGCTTTCCCAGGTGAAGTTGACGACCAAAAGGTCCTGGACCAGCCAGAGGTCCTTTGGAAGGTGGGGGGGAGTCCCTGTTGCCGAAGCTATGGTACTCGTTTCACCTCAAACCCGGCTTTTTGTCTTCCAAGTTGCCTTTTGCCTTCTCGGCGGGGCCGGGCTCCATGGGATTGACCGACATGACCTCACTCGCAGTCAGGCGATTTTCCGAGGCAACGTGGAGGTGCCAAAAGATTTTGCGGGAGGCATTACAAAGAAGGACCGGGTTGTGTTGTGTTGTGTGTTGGCACCAGCTCTACAACGTGTTAGGTCAACTGAGGGGGGGGGGTGCCGCGCTTCGAATGACGGCTTTTGTCAAGCGATAGCCATCCACTTCAAGCGACTTCGCATGCCTAGATAGGGGCCTCGACATTCCATTTCCAACAAGCACCCCCCATCCCCATGATGTAGGCCAAATGCCCCTTTCGCCGAGGGGAGAAAGGCAGGGCGCTAACATACTTGGAGATGCAGGCGGGAAGCTGAAGTGTTCGAGGTTTCTGCCTGTTGATCAGTGTCCATGGGCAAAGGCGGCCTCAGGAAAGTGTGGACTCACGTCCCATCTGAAGCAAAACCTGCCGGCGAAAAGCCGAAATCCATCAGCTGCACTTTCGACCACGGCTTCGTCTTGCTTTGCCTTGAAAAGTCTGGAGGCCCTTGTTCCGGAGTATTCAGAAAGCGAGCAGATCGGGGACTACATGCAGATTGTGGTCAACTTTGGATTCGTGGCGATGCCTGGGGCCCAAGCAGTACATGTGTTGCTTGGCACGCCTCGCTTAGTTGAGGTTTGGCGCCACGTGTCCCTCCGTAACGGCGCTTTGCTTTTTGTCCAGCTTGCCCATCAAGCAGCTCCTCGCGTACAAGTACAGCTTCGCACGCAAGCGCGCGATCCCCCGAGGAGCAGAAGGAATTGGATCCTGGAATTCTATTTTGAGATTCGTGGCTTATGCTGGAGTTACTTGCACATGCTACATTGCGACTCGATCAAAGAAGCAAAGGTGTTTTGGAGCAGTTGCATGTGTGTGTGTGTGCGCGCGTGTGAACTGGACCGTTTGAGGTGGTGTTTGTCTACAACATCGAAGCTGCAGATACGATGAGATGCACATTCCTTTGCTTCGTCATTTCCGAACATGCAGCCTGGCCAGCCAAACAACTCCACCACCTGGTGTCATGTTAGAAGCGGGCCCGCGAACTAAAGGTACCGGACTGGCGCTTTGCTGCAACTACTGGGCACGCACTAAAGAGCAAATGCTCAGCCACACCAGCCCAATGACAAGTGCGCCGACACAAGGGCACACCATCAGCGCTGCACACATGCCTGCCAAATGATTAATAAACGCGCTCAAGAGCACATGCTCTGCGCTGCGCACTTGCTTGCCGCATGATGGCGCAACCGCTCAAGAGCGAACGCTCTGTGCGCACATGCCTGCCTGCTGAGAAGCACGTCCGCCCAAGGGCACATGGTCAACGCTGTACCTTTGCCTGTCAAATGGTATGTGCGCCCGCTCAAGGGCACACGCTCTGCTCTGCGCACAGGCATGCCACATGAGAAACGCACCCGAGCGGCCCGAGCAAATGCCCATTCTCAGCACTACGCTGCTAAACGGTCAGCGTGCTGGCTGACGATCATACGCGCAGCATTGCACAAATGCCTGCCAAATGGTAAGGGCGCCGGCTCAAAGGCGCACGCTCAGCGCTGCACACATGCCTATAATTATATAAGAAGTGTGCCCGCTTAAGCCACATGATACGCGCACCCGCTCAAGAGGCTGCGCGCACGCTTGCCGAGCGGAATTAGAGAGCTAGAAATCCCCTGGTTCGACAATGAACAAATTGCCTTCAGGGGTCGTGGTCCAAAATCCGGACTTGACGGCAAACCACGGTGCTTAGGTCCTGATGTTGCTGAAGCTGGCCATTGGGAAGTTCATCGGGTCCAAGACCTTTTCGCAGCTGCGCGCGGAAGAAATGAGCGAGGCAGGGGAGAGACATGGAGCCCACCGCGCTAGGGTCGCTTTATCCTTGCTTTTTTGGGCTGCTTTAAGGGGGAGCCTAACCCTTCGAGCTTGCATGAAAAATGGCTCAAAATGAGCGCCGACCTCCCAGCTCAGTAGAAAACAGCGATTCAAAGGACCATCCTGCTGGCTTTCACACACACCATAGATATACTATATGCATGGGTATATGTACCTCTCGGACTACAGGCCCCGTGTTCCCAATGCTCATGGCAGTGGTCCTGTCTGTGGCTGGGTGGTGGTGGTTCAGAATCCGAACAGAGACAGCCTATGGCGCGTAAGGGAGAGAAATTATTGTTGCAGCTTTCCATTCCCTCCTCCCATCACCAATTCTCTCCTCCATGACGTAGAACTGAGTGATCCGCAAGAAGCAAGAGGCGAGATGAAGAGAGGAGAATTAGAACCATGTTTTTCATTCTCCATTCCATGCTGTGTGAGAAAGACACAAGCTTCCTTTTCTTCCTTCCCTCTATGTCTAAGACGCCTGACCGAAGGAACAGAGGATAAAGAAAAAGTGCATGACATCAAGTATGAATTTCGACCACTTTCTTTTTCTGTATTTAGAGGCTAGGATTGTCTATATTTCATGTAATTTTGTTTCTCTCTTTATTTGCCTTCATCCAGTTCCAGCCAATTTACGGTGTATTAAGAGTCGGTTTAGGGTTGGTTTAGAGTTGGTGTAGGGTGGGTTGGGCTTGGTGTTGGCTTGGGGGCTAGTTGGTTGGTTTAGGCTTGGTTTGGGGTTGTCGTAGGGTGGCTTTTTGTCGTAGGGTGGCTTTTGGCTTTGTTTAAGCTTGGTTTAGTGTTGGTTTGCAGTTGGTTCATTGTGGGTTTGTTTAGGTTCGGTTTAGGCTTGGTTTGGGGTTGATGCCCATCTTGATTTAAGGGTGCTATATGATGTAAGGACTTGCTTTCCGCTGGCTGTTTTGTTTGCCACCGCCACCTGCAAGCAAGCAAGCAAGCAAGCAAGCACTCTAAACCCCACTAAATGCATGTTTTGCCTTAAACCCCGCGCTAAGCCTCGCCTAAGCCCACCCTAAAAAACCCTCCCCCGCCCCAAATAAAATAAGAAAAAGAAAAACAAAAACAGATAAAGAACAAACAAAGCAAAACCCTAAAGCCACCCTAAAGCAACCCTGAAACCACCCTACCCAAAGCTCGCCTAAATCATCCCTATACCCACCCCAACCCGACCCTAAACACTAATAAGTGAACCCACCGTAAACCCGCTGTATACCAAACCACCTACCCTGAACCGCCCTAATCCCACCTAAATCCACCCTAACGTGAAGGCGGAAAAGAATGCCACAATCTTGGGACAACCAATTCCAGAAAGAACTGGGCGGCCTTGATTTAGGTTCAGGCTAAGGGTCGGTGTAGGGTGGTTAGGATTGGTTCAGGCCTGGTTTTTCGGTTTGGTTTGGGGTGGTTTCTCCGGGCGAAGCCTGGGTGAGGGGGAGTTGGCTTTCGGTGCTCCAAATTTCTCTATGGCCATGAATTTAAGCAAGTAACCCGCTGAAAAGTGGTTGGTTGGCATGAAACCCCACCTAAGTGATAGTGCACCAGAGGGTCCCTCATTAAAATTCATGCCAATATGTTCAGCTTAAGTTTCGGTACTGGCCCTGGCATTCAAAGTGGTCAGAGTAGAATATATTTGTTAGAGGGAATTTACGGATTTCAGGGGCAGACTTAGTGCATGTACCATGTTATTTTCCATCCACAAGCGGAGGGCTCATGCACTGGTAAGAAAAATCCAGGCATGTGTACCTTGCTTTGCCTAAGTGTGGAAAAAAACGTTCGCTGTGCTACCATAACACTTACCCGCATCGACTGTAGTTCTATCAACGTTGAGCGATTTCTCTCCAAGTCCCGTCTTTTGCTCTCAAGGTGGACTCTATTGTTTTACATGCAATGGTTATCTCCACCGCTTGGTATGTCTTCTTAGTCAATGTTCGTGGCAAAATGTTTGCAGGAGTTCTCTCCCGATGATGGCCATCTCTCGTAAGGTATGTTCATTAGTGGGCTCTTTAGCATTTTGCAGCAATTGGTTTGTTCCAAAATGCTAGCCTGCTATTGAGACATGGTCTTATCATGTCTTATCAAATGTTGCAGGGTGTTGGCTAGATCCTAGCTTTTGATCACACATTGGCCCGAGCAAATTGCTCGCGGCATTTGTTCTGTACAGTCTAGCCTACTTTTGCATAATTACTTTTCGCACACCTGCAGGCAAATCCTAGTTTTGCCGACGTACATGTACTCCATCATTTTAGAGGTAACCGTTGGCTGCTGCTTCGTAGGATCCAATCCTGGCAACGTAGTAGGATTTTTTCTAACACCGGGCTTTACTTTTTAGAGCATACTCTCGGCATAGCGCAATCCAAAATCATGCCTGCCCAAACCATGTTTGCTCAAAGCTGTGTCAGAACTGTCTACAGGGGATATAGCTATGTACATATACATATTTATGTATGTGCGGCCTTCTGATGTACGAAAAGTCATGTAGTCTCGCTAGGTGCTCGACCCTGTCCTCCATTTCCAAGGAGAAGTGAAGGATGCACGATGCACTGGGGGAGCTTGAGTTTGCCATCGCTCCGATGGCAATTCCATGGCGAAAGCTCACAAGGCAGCCAGCCCTTAGCCGCGGCAATTTGATTTTGTTCGCGTCACGATCGGCGTGCAAGGCGTTGATACTGCTGTGGTGCCCACGGTTCACTTGGCTTTGGACTGAAGGCAGCACAAAGGAACATCTTCTCGAATTATCCCTGGCTGCTCGCTGTCAATAGCTCGGGTCAACTGCTTTTCAACTTTTCGAAGTGACCTGGATGCTTTCAGTCAAAGACTAGAGCATTTATTCTGTGGCGCGGCCAACAGAGATCACACCCTAGCTCGGCCGCAGCCAGCAGAAAACTGTCGCAGAGGGAGGTATATCATGCGTGTTGAAAATTCCGTGTGTAGAACATGAAGGAACATCAGTGAAAGTCGGTGTGTGTCCAATGATTGCGGGGCTGGGCTTGACCTCGGACAGAGCACCAAGTTACTAAACAATTATATACTGTTGTTCTATGGCAAATGCAGAGGATTTTTGTAAGACTGCCCGTCTCCCCCACGAAGACCATGGAAGGCCCATGCGCCCCATTTTAGTATGTGGGATGCAAATGGCATTGCGGCTCGCATGCAAGTGGATCAGCGTGCTCATGGTGCTCCAAATGGCACACCAGGAAGCGAGCTAAAGCCATGGCAGGCGCGGCGCAGTCTGTGGCAGCTGATGGCCTTGCATGGCCCCGCAACAAAGATGTGCCCTGGACAGACCATAGGCGTCCCAAGTGGCCTACTGCTGACAACAGATGGAGAAAAAACATCATGTTGATTGCCCTGAAAGCCATACCCTTGTGTGTGAAAGGTCGGCGCTGCTTGCTTGGTACCTTGGTTCTTGGTTCACCTTTCAGATTCGGGTCTGCTTCTTTTCGGAGAGTCACTGTTGTGGTTTTCAAAGGCGACCCAAAAGGAAACTGACAATGTCGTGAGCTCCCAAATTTTGAGAGGCAATTGTTTGGGGGAATGATCTTTGTTTTCTTTCAGCGTCTTGTTTTCGCCTGGAAAGTTGCTTCTTTTTGTTGCTTTCCGTGACCTCGATGTCCCGACCTTTGGCTAACTTTGAACACGACATTCCACCAACCCCCAGACCAACCCCTTGGGCCCCACAAACCCACCCGAAACCCATGCATAAACCCATCCCTAAACCCGACCCAAACCCGCACCACGCAAACCCAAAATCCACCTTAAGCCCACCCAATCAAACTGACCGCAAACGAATCCTGCCCCACAGCGACCCAAACCAGGCACTTAGCCCACCCTAAGCCCGTCCCACTCTTACCATCCCCCAACGCCTTACCCCCATCCACAACCCTAAGCCAACCCTGAACCCATCCCAACCCACCTGCAAGCCCATGCAAATCCATAAGCCACCCTAAACCCACCTGAAACCCACCCAAAACCCTAAGCCAGCCCTCCACCCACTCGCCCGACCCACACCTCAACACATCCACCACAAGCCAACTACAAACGACCCTAGCCCACCCCAAGCAATCCCAACACCATGCCTGAACTCACCCCACGTCTAAACCCGCCTTAAAGAGCCAACCCTGGACCCACTCGAAACCAACACTGGATAATTTCCCAAACACCCGAAGCCCACCGCAATGCCACCATAAACCAACCAACACTTGGGGCACCTTCACCAACCCTACCCCAACCCATGATTTTCAAAACCAACCCTCAATCAGCTCATTCCCAATCCGCTTGAAATCGATCCTACCCCCTCAAACCATTCCAATCCGACTTTAAACCCGCCTGCCTGCTGCTGATGCTGATGCCGGCATGTTGGCCTTCCAGCAAAAAAGGCAAACAAATTCCAAATTGATTGCGCGCCCACTGCAAGACAAGCCCATGTCACGATTCCATGTGAGTGCTAGCTGTTCGGTCGCGCTGAGGAGTTGAAATTCGACAAACCGCTTGGCCGCGGATACTTCGGTGAAGTATGGCCCCAAGCTCAGGCTTTTGAGAGGCCACTCGTTTCAGACGCGCAAATCGCAAGCAACGCAGCTGACCAAGCAGCGGCACGGCAAGAATCCGCTGGTGAATCTCTGGTTATGCCAAAACTGTGCGGACAGGTATTGCTGTGCAAAACGGGGTCACGATGGGAGCCTGAGGCGTTGCTACAGGTCATCACGGTCTTCATCATCCGTTGTGTGGGCAGCAACTTGGCCTGTACAGACTGTTCCAGACAGGAATCGCTCCATGACTTTGAAAACAGTGCTGGTGTAGAGGTGCACATTGAGCGTGCTCCATGTTCGTTAGTAACGGAACGGGCTCTGGCTGCTCATCGCATAGCCTTGCAGGTAAAAAAGATTCCGCGCTCACTCATTGAGCCCCCTGGCTGCACTTGCGGGGGAATCAGTCACGCCAATTTCGATCTACCTGCATTGCATGCAGGGCTGAATGCCTGCTCTCGCTTGGAGCAAACATACCCCCAGGCAGCATAGCCTCACCGAACAGATGGAAAGAGAGCAGCTTGCCTGCAGATGTTGCATGTCGCTGCACTTGACACGGGTGAAAGGTAACCAGTTTGGGTGCAGAGATCAAGCTTCCTTAAAACCACTAGATTTGTTTACAGGTTTATTCAAGCGGGGTTCGTTGCAGTTGCCTACCCTGACACCAAAGGGTGTTTGCACCTATGGCTCGACATCTAGATTTGTTTGGGTAGGCAAGGCCAATGGCCGAACTGCAAAAAGCACAAGCACCCAAAAGCCAGACGCAGGCAAGCATGTGAAACAACGTGGTCAAATGTAAACGGCAATCGCCCAAGGAAAATCCCATCTGCCCTGGAACCTTTTCGGAACCTGCCTGGAAGCCTCCAGGATCAGCTAAGACCCAGCTGTTGTCATGAAGAAAGGCTGGAAGAATCAAGCGATGCCTGTCTTGCAACCAAGAGTCACAGCCCGGAGCATGTCAAAATTTGGTTGGTGGCAATCTTTGGCAAGGCATGCGGCATGTTTCCGGCCACCATTTATGTGTGTGACCCACGCCGGCCCTGGCGAAGGCATGTGATTACTGACGCACAGCAGCAACAGGACAAACCAAGGGCCGCGACCACAAGCAACAACAAACCATTGCTGACAAGAATGCAAGGCAGAGGCAAAAACAAGAGTTTTTGCAGCCAGACAGCAGCAGGCGAAACCACAATCTCTACAGGCACAATGAACAGCGGCGGCATGGGAGCCACAACCATGAGCGCGGCCCAAACTTATCAACGGAACAACTTAGGCCCGGCAGCTACCGACAACAGTTGACATGTGCGAAATGCGTTGAAGCCAGTCTTGTAGTTGATGACTTGTGCCTAGGGCCCCAGGGACAGCAACGCACGCCCTAAGGATAGAGATCATGAGAAGTCTGAGACATCCACATATTGTGGAGCTTCATTTCAACTTCCGCGACGACAGCCATGTCTATTTGGGTCTGGAGTTTGCTGAAGGCGGTGGCATGTTCGACCTCCTGAGCAAGCAGGGCAAGTTCTCAGCCGAGCGATCTGCTCAGCACTTCTATGAGGTCTGCGACGCCCTGGAATACCTCCACACCCAAAAGCCGCAGATCATTCATAGGCGTGGGTTAGATCAGTGTGGTGAGCAGCCCTTGTACAGTCGTACAGTTGGTACTTGCGTTGTGTGTGACGACATTCGCGCATAGCAAGAACCGCAACGGGTGAACGTATCCGAACCTGAGCTACAACGAGCAAATATAGCACACAACGCAGCCGTGTTTGGCAATCGCCTGGCGGGAAACTCTTGCAGCAATCAAGCAGTGCTTCCTCCGTCCTAACCTGAACAAAAGAAGCTTAAGAACTTCAGTGCTGGAACAAATTCATAATGGAAAAGAGGCAGAAAGCCTGGCCCTGTGCGTCAATTCTGCTCTTTCACACGCGCACCCACCACCTCGGTCGCGACACCTGACGGAGGCAAATTCGGAAGGGTCTCGGAGCGGGCTGGGAGACGGACCATTCGAAACAAGCCGCGCGTATAGGTTTGCGCGTAATTATAGGTTTGCACATGGAATGGTGGCCCTTTGACCTTCAATGTTACAACAGCGACGTTAAACTTTCGTTTATCACCGGCCATCATGATATTTGACACTGCTGGACATCGCTTCTTAACACTATCTTCAATAGGCACTAGTGCAATGTTTTCTCCGATGATGAGTTCCTTATACCGCGGAATTCCGGTGAGTCGACCACTCATTGTGTTTGTTGCTTTTCCACCTCGCTCGTGCAGCCCCTCGCGGGCTTGCTTTCGGGCGGTTGGCTTTAAGTACCTCGGTTTTGCGGTGTGTTTTCCTAGCTGCCGGGATGAGGAGAGAGAAAGAACGAAAGAAAGAAAGAAAGAACAAAGGAACAACGGAACAAAAAAACACATACAAAAGAAAGGACAATAAAACAAACAATTAAGAAAGACAGACAGAAGGAAAGAACAACAGGAAGGAAAGAAGGAAGGCAGGCAGGCAGGCAGGCAGGCAGGCAGGCAGGAAGGAAGGAAGGAAGGAGTAACAAAGAGACAGAGAGAGACATAGATAGGAAAGAGAGACAGACAGATAGATATAGAGAAGAAAGATATAGTATCTGATAGAGAGGCGACTGGGTCAAAGAAAGACAGAAAGGGACATAACGGGGAGGGAAAGAACGAAAGAAGGAACAAAAGCAAGAAATAAATAAACAAGGGAACGCGCAGAGAGAGAGAGAGAGAGAGATAGAGAGGGAGCGAGAGGGAAAGAGAAAGAGAGAGTGGGAGAGAGCAGGAGAGAGCGGGAGAGGAAGAGGGGGAGAGAGGGAGCGAGGGAGAGAGGGAGAGAGGGAGCGAGGGGGAGATGGAGAGATGGGGAGAGGGCGAGAAGAGGAGAAGGGGAGGAGAGGGAGAGGAGGGGGAGAGGGGGAGCAGAGGGGGAGAAGACGGAGAGCAGAGGGGGAGAAGACGGAGAGAAGAGGGGGAGAAGACGGGGAGAAGAGGGCGGGGAGGATAGGGGGAGAAGAAGGAGAGGAGAGGGGGAGGAGAGGAGAGGGAGGGAGGGAGGGAGGGAGGGAGGGAGGGAGGGAGAGAGGCAGATGTATTTCTTGCATGTTTGATTCTACCGCCCAAACCATCTGACAAATGCATGCTGTTGCGTTCGTGGCTGCATGTTTCCCAAATGACGTGCGGCAGGGATATCAAGCCTGAGAACATTTTGCTCGACAAAGATCAGCGAGCAAAGCTGGCTGACTTTGGGTGGTCGAACGTGCTCGAGAACGTATCGTACAGGCTGGCTTTCTGAAAGGCGTAACGTTTTCAGGGATTTGACCCGAGGATTATTTTTCTTTGCGATGCCAAACGGCAGGTTGGGTGCCAAAAGAACAGGGTCCCCAAGTTTAAGGGTGCCATTTTCCGGAGCCACATTGGGACCATGTTCAAGCACAAGACAACCACCACAGGGCCACCTTTTGCGGTACACCGGACTACTTGGCTCCAGAAATGATCCGTGGAGAAGGTCACAATGAAAGCCTGGACATGTGGGAGATGGGCGTTCTTCTGCGACTCGCCCATCAGTTCATCAGTTCACTGGGATGGGCTCCGAGGGGCTCCGATGAGGAAAGTTGTGCCACGAGCCAAGGTACGAGATGATGGTGGGAAGATCGCCCTTTGGAGGTGCCAACCAGGAAGAGACCTGCCGCAACATTCTGAGCCTTGGCAATTTTTAACCTGGCCTGACGGATGCGGGTTGCTCTTGGCACCTAGGCAGGTCAAGTTGAAATTTCCATCCGACATGGAGCCGTTGGGAGAGGACGGGATGGAAAACAGCCTGGGCTAGAGGCTGGAGGCCTAAACGCATGGGTCCCTTGAAGTGGCTTCAGGTAATTAGGAACATGTCTTGCCAAAAGTGGGCCCCTGGCGGCAAGCTTCGCATCTGAAGGACTGCATCAAGCAGCTTTGCCAGAAGAAGGCAGAGGACCGGCCTGCGGATGTGTGGACTGAGAACTTGAAAATTGGCTCGGGGAACATGGGGACACCACCCAAAAGTGAAGAATACCTACCCCGAAAATGTTCAAATATGTTTATTGATGCACCAATTGTTGGGCTGCAGCCTGTTTCCGCAGCATGCAGGACCGGCTCACGGCAGCACAGGCCAAGAGCCACAAGTTTGTGCAAAAGTACCACGCCGTGGCAGTGAAGAAGGATCGATCCGGCAGTTTACCTGAGCAAAGCTGGGTAGAAGATGTTAGGGGAGAGTCCCAGCCAGTTTTTGGGTTGCGTAGATGCGCCCGTTGATTGTTTGTAGGCGGCCGGGTTCTGATTGTGACTCACATGGGGATCCCCAAAGCCAGCAGCGCGCGATGGCCACGAATTCAACATTTGGGGTCTGACTTATTGCAACCGGTGACGCGTGCAGGAACTTCAGGAAGACAAGTCGCGGCCTTCTGTGGAGGCAGGCTGTGTAGTAAAAAATGCCCCTTCACCTGAGGGAAGTAGTATGGGGATCCCTGGAATAATGCGGTGATGGGGGTCCACATCCATCAAAGGTGCCCCTTTCTAGTTGCCATGGTTTCCCTTGGCGAGCAAATCGACAATCACGGGGTCCCTAATGATTTCCATATCTGGCGAGGTATGGGGGCAGTTCTGGCAAAATATTACAAGGGCCCTGGTTAAAGTGCAGTCTCAGCATGACTTTCCGACCTTCGATCGCTCAGCGGCTCAGGCGCGCAACCTACAGCGGAAGATCGAGTTGCATCAAAGTGAGAATCTGAACCTCCTGCAGGACAAGGTGAAGAAGGACTGAGCGAACTGGATTCTTTCTCTTTGTTTTTGCGCGTCAGTTGGGGATGCAACTCGGATCACACCAGGAAGCCGAGTTTTGGGCAGAGCAGGAGAAGCTGGAGGTGCATAGGGGCATGAAGAGCGTTTCAATTGGGGCGCGTCACCCTTTGCGTTGCAATAGGTCCTGTCAACCTTGTGGATGAACAAGGTTGGGGGGTTCCCCAAAAGTCAAGGATTACCTGTTAAATTGGGACACCCCCTGTTATTCAACCAGGGCTAGTACTTTAGGCCAGCTTTATGCTTTGCAGCTGGTTGAGGCGCGAGAGCAAGAATTGAGAAAAGAGAAGCATGAGCGGGAGAAGGCCAGGGACCTTATAGCTGCAAATCCGTGGCCGGTTCGCTCCAGTTCGCCACATATCTTTGCAATTGGACAGTCAGGCCAGCTTTTAGGCTGTTTTTGGGACATGTAGCTGGACGCACTCCTGCACCAGTTGGGATGGAGAGAAAGCCCCTCACTGGGAGACCCACCAAAGCTGGAGAATTTCCTCCATCCACCGTGTCTCCCCGCACGCAAGGTCAAGCAGGCGCTCTTGGAGTTGCAGGCCTTGGAAGAGCTGCTTGGCATGGCATCCTTTCAGCTTCCGGGTGAAACGAGCAGAGAAAAATCGGAAAGCCAAGGCAGCAGCTCGAGGACGCCGGTTGCGGTGTTTCGTGGTATGGCGGAACTTGTTTACTAGGGGCTGGCAGGGAATGCACAACTAGGACATTTTCTTAAAGATTGTTCTCAATCAGGAAGTTTTAAGCATGGCCCGCAAAGAAGGAGTTTTGACTGTGGCACACTCGCTACTGGTAGTTCAGCTTTCAAGTGCACGTGCTAGTTGTTGCCTGCTGGACTCCGTGGTTTTGTCCTTGCTTGACTTGATTTGGAGACATGCACGGATTGCTAGGAGCTGAAGGCTTTGGAAACGGCAGCAGAGCGGCCAGCAGCTCCCTTGTGAGATGCATGGATGTCGTTGCTGTGCCTTGCATGCGCTACGACAATGTAGGTTCCGCTGCTTGGGTGGAAAAATCACCATTGTGTGTCGTATGTGGCCCATGGATTGTATCTCACGTAATGCTGAACCTGTGAACCTGCTTGAGCTTGGTTGTTGGCAACGTTGACATGCATTGGTTGGGGGGGGGGGCAGGGCGGACAAAAAATCATGTTGTGCAAAACTGCAAAAACCGCAATCAATAGCCTCAATCAGAATCTCAACAAGTGAAGGTGAGTAGGGGTGATCCCTGCAATAAACAAGGTGTGGCCGCCCCTTAAATTCCTGACTTGGTTTCAAAAACCAAACATTGACAGTGATTCATACTCGACCGGTTTCAATGGCGACCGTCATTGAAGATGTCGATGACGATGACTGCACCGAAGTGCAGGCGCAAATTCTGGCATTGTACATTTGCAGTTGCTGCATGTTTCACTTACGAAGGCAATGCGTGGGTTTCAGTTTTGAAGGTGATGGCCGCGCCTGGAAAAGGCGCCAGGCCGGCTGAGCACCTGGGACACGTCGGTGTGTCATGCATGAGCCTGTTTTCAGCTGAGCAATTTGGATACGAATCAACGCAATGTGCTTGCAGTTCAATGGTGTGCATGCCAGGATCAATATTTGCGTCGAAGATGCTGAGGAGGCATTGATAATGACAAAGTTTGGATTGCCGATTTGCATCTCCACACAGGGTTTATTCAATCCGGTTGGCCTTTTTTCAAGTGAATGCAAGCATGTTGCTGATGGCTGATGCACCGCAAGGATTAGCCTGGGGATGGTTCGAAGTTCGGGCAACATACCGCAAAAGTCCATCGGTTGATTTCACCGTGCAAGGTTGCTTCTAAGCTGAAACCAGCAAGAGGCAGAGCTGCAGCCAAACGCGGCACACACCTTAGCTGACTGTCGAAAGCGACATGTGAACACCTGATGCGGTGATTGTTTTGGATGGCAACGCGTTCAGCATGTTGGCCAATCATTTACATCAGAGCAATCCATTGATATTGTTCAATCAGTTGTTTTTCTGCCTTACCTGGTGCAGAACGTAACAACCAAGCATGAATGAGTGACCCTGAGTCGGAAAAGTAGAATGCTCGTAGGAAGTCCGATTTTTTGTATGGTATTCATGGGCTCAATTGCTAGCTTTGGATCTCTCAATTTTGCACGAGGCGCTACAGTGGTGGAAGATTCCAGCAGTTCCAGCTCAGGCGGGCTGTTTGGGTCTTGAGGAAACGATTCCGCAACTGACCATGATGCTCTCTTTGGACCAACTCAATGGCCCCCCTGCCTGCGCTTCTGCCATCGAGCTGCACATGGTTCAATGAATTGCGTAGAGCATCTTCGCGCATGCAGACCCAAACAGCCAGCCTTGGTGGCTTTGTGTTGACTCCCCGAAAAAGGAAGTTTAGGGTTACAGAGGACAACGCATACTTACCACACTAATGGCTGTAATATGCCACAAGCACAAACCGGACGACTGTCCATTTCACCGGCTGTGCAAGCGCCATGAATTGAATCCATGCCAGCATGACCCAATGAACTGGCAATCCTTTTTCCAAACAACTCCGCCACGGTCTCCCCATTTACTGGACAAACCACCGCGCAGTTGACTGGATTTGTTGCTCATAGTATGTTTGGCAGAAAGTACATGAATAGAAATGTAGCCTTCTAAGAAAAAGTTCGCGCAGAGAAAGCTAGTCAGAAGTCCCGTGGTTTGATCAGATTCCTTTGTTCCTTACAAAAACACTGATCCAACCATTTGTGCCCCGGGTGCTTTCCCAAAATATGTGAAGACACGGGAGTTGTTTTATTCGTCCAAGACTACTATAAGAATGGGACAGTTTGATTTCCGTTCATGTCATTTGAACCTTTTTAGCAGGCGAAGACGCCGCGAGTGCTGGCAAGAATCCCAATGTTTACGTTACCCTTGCTTAAACACGCATGTGTTTTTGCTTGCCATGTCCAAAGCAATTTCTTGAGGAATGTATTTCGCAGCAGGTTGGCGCAAATTATGCCTTGAATGCCGGTACCAGTTGGGCGGCACCCATTTTGCGTTTTTGTCGGCAAGCTTGTGTTAGGTTCAGGCGAAACGCAGCCAAGGTAAGGTACAGGATTCCCGCAGTGTTCACCTTGTCATGTTGCCAATTGCCCAAGTGGCCGGCAGCGAAAGCGCTGTTACGCCCAAACGTATTTCAGCCGGAAGTCACAGCTTGAATGCACACACACACATAAATGGATATCGTATATATAGATATATATATATATGCATAAACATCACTATACTGAAGGGAGCGCTGTGGAGGCCTGCGTTTTTCCAAGAGCTCAAACTACGAATTGGACATGGCCTGTATTTGGCGTGTGCAACGCCGATATTGCACCTTGCGGTGCTCATTCCAGTCGTCAACCACCCCAATCCACCAGAATTCGAGAGTTGGTGTGTTCCTTTCAACAGGGAAAATATGAATTGCCCAAGCAGCCATACTTCGTTTGAGCTGAGTCAAAACCCCCGCAATGGGGAGCCAAGCAAACCAGATTGCAACCCTTTAGTTGAACAAACCCGCTTTTCATGGTTGTGTTCCTTTTAACTTCCTCTTCGGGTATGGTGCATGAATTTTGTACTTGCCATCAAGGGATATGTCCCCAACAAACACTTTTGGGGACGTATCGTTTTGGCTTACTTTTGGCTCAAGGAAAGAGGGGCGTGCGTACGCATTGTGCTGCCATAGTACTGCGCGTTCTTGATTCACTTGAATCCTAGTATTTCAACTGGTTATCAGCCGTACGCGGCTCAACGGCTGCCTGACCGAAGTCCTCGTATTGTCGCGACGGACGAAGCGCCGTGGGATTTGGGCTGGTGCAGCAGCTAGGCGCCGGAGAGAGGCATACTTGAATTTTCGAGTTGCCCAGGGCGAGGAGCGTGGCTCGATTCCTGTGAGGCATTGTGGTGGTTCGGATTGGCCTTTGGGACATCCTGCGACACCTTCTCCTGAGGGGGAAGAGGGAGGACGGTTGCCTTGACTGCTGACAGCTGTTCGGCAGAGCTTGTTGGGGACACTGTGCTTTTGAAATCCTGCTCGGCGAGGAATCTGGACACTGTTGCATCTTCTAGCTCTGTTTTGTCAGAATCTGTTCGAGCTGATCTCGCTTGGCACAAGCCATTGCCACCGCCTACGCATCCTCCGCCTGCTGACGTTTGCGACGCTTGTTTGCACTATGCTGCTTCTGGTTCTGCAACCGACCAAGGCCCAGCAAATCTTGCAGGTTGGTTATTGGACAAGAGCAAGAGCAGTCTGGCACCATCAAGTTCCGCGCTATCCCTTGGAGGCAAGCCGAACTTCTGGGCTCAGGCCACACAGGATCCTTCTGGTACTGGCGTTGTCCCAGCTGTTCGTCCGGGGCCTCCTGCGTCTGGTCTTCATCAGCGGCCGCCGCAAATCTTGCGCCAGGTTGTTGTCAGGGCTGGTGCAGAGATCGAACCGTTTGTCAACCGCAACGCATCGACTGTGATAGTGTTTGACTGGCACCAAGTTTGTGACGTGGTGAGGGTTTGAGGCCAGATATCTGAGTGGATAGGAAAGCAGGGCTCATTTACCATTGGCAAATATTGCATCATTGGAGTCAATCAAACAACGGGTTGACGCTCGGACGCAGATCGCTGTTTGCTCCTACATCCCACCTGCCACAATTTTGATTTTGACGCCTTACATATTACGCCAGAGCGACGGCCGAGATCCACCTGGGAAGTGCTTTAGCCTTTCTTTGATCCACCCTGCAGCTCGTATCATCATCGTTGATGATTCCACTCAAGTGCTGACAGAAGCAGTTGCTCATCACCGATTCACTGGACCTCCATCCCGCATTTCACTTGCAACCTCTTGAATAGCTTGAATTGTGGAGTGCAATCAGCTTGCGGGCAGTTTGCAATGTACAGCAGCCACAGACCAGGCATTTGTGTGTCTGCGGCCCAGTCACCTAGGCGCACGATCATCATCATCATCATCATCTGCCACTCTGTGTTACCTTACCACGTGACTGAGTTGATTTAGGTAGTCCGTAATGAGTGAAGAGACTAGCATGGAGCTGTCAAGTAGCTCACGGTCAGTCATCCAGCTGGAGCCGCCTTTTTTCCCAGGGAGTCCGTCTGGAAACCGGGAATCCGGGAATGGAATGTTGTTTCTGCCCTCTGTTGCAACCCTGATCGTGATGTTGCCAATCTGTCAGTTTTGATCAGGCAAAATACTCAGCAGAATCTTTTCCAGACTGTGAATGCACAAGTGAATGTTGTTGTGACCCACTAGCAGTAGCTACGTGCTCCATCATGCACGCCAAGCTGCTGAGAGTGCCAGCCAACAGTCGCAAAGAGCTGATGATGCGGAACTCAGGGCTCATCAAACCTCTGTCCAGGCCCTTGTTCGAGGGAACAAGTGTTGCAGCTTTCTTCTGTGGTTGAAGGTTTGCAGCGCGACAACCAACAGCCTGCAACGATTGGAGCAAGTGCAGAGAGAAGCCACGAGACACATCCAAGCCCGTGAGGCCGAGATCGGCTGGCTGCGTCACGCGTCGCAGGGGGGCAACGCGGCTGAAGTGTGCTTGATTGCAACTCGTCCAGTAGATGCCCCAACGCCTGTTCAAATTGTCGAGGATACTCACGAACCTTTTGCAGACGGTTCTCATGTTGCTCAGATTCTGGAAGCCATCTCGTCAGATCGTGTCAATGCAAATGAAACCAGTGGCCAAAATAGCGCGGTTCCAATTCAACAGGGTAATCGTCCCAAAGATTCACCTACACATGCGATTGGAAATCCAATCCCTACACTTGTGGAGCGTGATGCCGATCATGGAAGCGTGGACTCATTCTGTCCTGTGCCAAGCGGCTTGAGACACGCCCGCCATGGCGGATGCAATCATAGCCACCGCAAATGCTGGCATCGCTTTGGGTTTCGGCTTCGGCTTCGCTGCTGCAGGCTTAGCGCTGGGCTTGGCGCCAGTCTTGACATGAGCATACTCGCACTTTTATCCATCTGAAAGAAAACGCAAGGCTTCGGGGCTCTGCTCTTTAGTCAAGGGCGTGCCTTTCTTCCCCTGCCTTTCCCTTCTTCTTTGATGGGCTTTCATCCCCCCTGAAGGAGGCGACCCTGCTCGGCGATGAGGTCTTTGGTCCAATTCTCTTGTGGACTGGCTGCACATGAGATCCGCAGCAGACAGCGTGCGTGTGGAACCTCCTGCAAGTGTGCCTGAAGCTGCCGATGCTCCGGCATCAGCAACATACCCGAGCCGACTGCATTGGTGCAGAAATTGGCCTTGGACCACTTGATAGTTCACAAAACCGCAAGGAGTTTGTTAATCGTTCGGGTAGCTCTGGCTAAGAACCGAAAACTTATCGTCAAACCTGATCAGGCCCCAGAGATTCTAAAAGCAGTTCATGACTTGTGCTGGGTGCCAGATGCAAGTCTTCCGGGCCGCTGGGCGCGACATGCGAAGCTTTGAGGAGACAGTCCGTTGTGCGCACTTGCCAGCTGGTTTCTCAGTTCGCCCAGAGTTGTGGCCGGTGTCCTGCCGATATGCTGCCACTGCTTTGTCGGTGTCCCGTGGATCTTGGTCGCTTGCAAAGGGTTTGCTGATGAAATGGAGACCTTAGGTTTGGAAGCATCATTAGTGGAAGGCATGTCCGCCCAGGGAATGTCGAGTGATCCTCCGGGTCGCCAAACTAAAGGCGCCAACCTTGGAAGTGGCATATTGTTTAAGTTTTGTTGCTCGCCGATTCAGTTTTGGGTTCTGTTGGAAAGGAGCTTGGCATCAAGGTTGTCCGACTGCATAAGGAAGGCATTGACATCAGTAGTTCAGAAGCCATTGGTCAGTTAAGCTATCAGGCTACGGCCGTGCCTGGAAGCTTGACCCATGGTAGTTTGGAACGCACGGCCTGGCGCCGATGGCAATGCCTGAATTGCTTTAAATAGTGTCGGGAGGTCAAGCTGTCCTTGCGATTGTATCTAAAGGATACTCTTCCAAATTGCGGCACTTGCGAAAGACTCATAAGACCTATGTCGCCTCATCGCCCTTAGAAGTGGGGCGCTGCCCTTGACTTGACCCATGTTGGGGATGTTCCGAAGTCGAACACCTCACCTGCCCCTGCCGTGTTTGGCTGCTTCGAGCGCCTCACGCCATGAAGTGAGCGCAATTAGGTTTCACGTGAAGTGACTTGCGTGACAATGCTTGGCTTTCACCAGGTCGTTGCTAGTCACCCTTGTGTCGCCAGTTTGGAGCTTTTGTGTCTTGGTTCACATTGCAGCAGAGAAACTTGTGTGTGCTTGTGCCCTAAAGCCGGTGTCCTTGTGGGATGACCGGCGTGCCGCACTTCAGCAATTGCCAATCATTGCCAATCCCGTGACAAGCATAATTGAGTGCAAAATGTGCCACTAGGCTTTGAAAATCTTAGCCCAAATAAATCTGTGCAGCATTTGACGGTGGGCTTCGTTGTTCCCGCTTGAGTGCCGTGTGTCGTCATTGCTTTTGTGTCCTACATCTCAATTCTTGACATGCTGTTTTGCCGCTGAAGCGCATCAGCCAGCAACTTGAGAGGGCGCCTTTTGCCTGGATCATTAATTCAATCCGTGTCATTACTTCGAGAATTGTCTTTTGGTCGCCTTTGTAAGTTGATGCAATGATTCTAGCAAGGGATGAAATCACCCTTCGCTGCGATCCGTTCAGCACCAACCCAAATCACAAGAGGGGGGAGTTGAACAAACCCGCTCTTCATGGGGTTGTGTTCCGTTTAACTTCCTCTTCGGGTATGGTGCGTGAGTTTTGTACTTGCCGTCAAGGGATACGTCCCCAACAAACACTTTTGGGGACGTATCGTTTTGGCTTACTTTTGGCTCAAGGAAAAAGGGACGTGCGTACGCATTGTGCTGCCATAGTACTTGGCGCTCTTGATTCACTTGAATCCTGGTGTTTCAACTCCTTTCGGCCCCCTTGTCGGCGTGTATGTTTTTCACCCGCCTGGCGTTCGTGTGTTGTTTTGTAGGGGTCCATTTCATGGTAAGAAAGGAACATTTGTTTCAGGAGGGTTTTTTCACCTTCCGAGTCTTTGAGGGATTCTCATGTTTAAGGGTGGCTTCCAATTTAAAAGGGTCGGTTTAGCACGTCTCGCTAAAATGGCCTCGAAGCCGGCGCCACTTAGCGCAGGCTCCCGCAGCCGTAGCCAGCGGCGGCATGGTGGTGCCGCCGCAGCCGCGGCGCTGTTGTCCGCGCAAGCGCCGTTGGACGTCGATGAGGTGTGCGCAGTTTCCATTTGTGGGTTCCACGGTTCAATTGCTTCAGCTCACTTCGTGAGTTCATGGACTTCGTACTTTTTGGGTGGACCATTTGAGTGGTTGAGTCAGGGTAGGCCAGGGTCTCAGGTCTCTTTTGTTTAGGGTTTGGGCGGTTCAAGTGCAGTTCTTTTTTCGGGGGGGGATGTGTACCACCCCCATGAGGTAGACTTACAGCCAGGGGTGGGTTTGTTATCCCCAAAGGAGAACCATTTGGTTCATGTTTGCCAGAGGGTAATTAGTCGAAGGGGCGGGGGACAACCACGCCCTTCTTGCGTTCCTTGGGTATTTCCTTGCTTCGTAAAACCAAGACTTAGCCTCTTTAAACTCGTTTTCCACTTGGTAAAAAACAACGGAGGCTTAGCCAAAGACCAGGTGCACGGGGAACTCAAGACCATGACAAACGGATTTCGATACTGGCACTGGCTGCTTTGGCTCTGCTTTAGACAAACAGTTGGGGGAAGTGTCGACATAGCAAACGCAAGCGTGCTACGCAAAAACTGTTTGTGTGGAAGGAAGTGAAATGTGCACAGAGAGCAATCCGAATTGCTAGAATGCCATGGTTTAGGCTCGCTGCCTGATAAGCACGCAAAAGTTGTTTTGCTGCAGCCACGCGGCAAACCTTTGTACTGTATTTGTGACAGCCGATAAAATTGGTGCGTGCAACGAACATGATGTGGATTCTGTGTGGTTTTCTAGCTAGAAGAGTCCGAGAACAGCGTTCTTGTCCAATGGTCCGTCGTCAATCCATAAAAAATGATTGAGCAGTTTGACAGATGCCAAGAAATAGTCAGAATCGTGTGTGTTTTGTGTCTGGAGTTTCCCAATGAGCTCTCCAAACAACTGTGTGTACAAGTGCAAACTCCTGGATTTTGTCGACTTGGTGAACACCATGGAGCTTATGGCCAAACACCAGACTGAGGAGTTTGGTTTGCTTGTTTTCCATGAGCACTTGTATGTGAGCTCCGTGCATAGAGGTTTGGCTGGCCCTCGCAGCCTCGCACTGCCACAGGCAGAGCGTCTCATCCAGCGCGTTCTCTCGTTCCCTACGCGTTTCGCCGGTAGCTTGCAACACGAAGGTGGCCTTGTGGCTGTCATGGCGGAGCCATGGCTGCAATGTTTTGCAAGTTTTCTGCGAATGATACCAACGGTGCAACTTGGGAAGCTGTGCATTCCCTAGCCTCGCAGTGGATTCCACGAGGATAGTGTTGGAATCCAGCCATGATTGCACAGTCTTGGAGTTTTGTGCGCACAATATGCACACATTTCTCTCTCTCTCTCTCTCTCGCTCTCTCTCTTCCTCGCTCTCTCTCTCTCTTTCTCAATCTTTGATGTGAAACGTTTGTCTCACCTGAGGAATGTGATGTCAACATCAGCGTCCA
The DNA here is from genome assembly GCA_963377175.1 of Effrenium voratum. Classification (NCBI taxonomy): domain Eukaryota; class Dinophyceae; order Suessiales; family Symbiodiniaceae; genus Effrenium; species Effrenium voratum. Next base: position 157,221 of record CAUJNA010003248.1, read on the forward strand.
GCCAGAAAGCGACAGCCTGCAAAACACGGCCATCCATATAGCGGGCACCGCCCATTCTGTGGGCAGGGCAGTCTCTCAGATAGAGCTGCAATTCGAGGCCTTTGCTGAGGCAAGGTGCAGCGCAAATCGGAGCAGCGCAAATCGGAGCACATATCCATCCTTTGAGTCTTTACTTAAATGTGGGAAGACCTGCTTGTGTACCATAATGACTGATATGATACTGGCTCAGGAACCATGCAAAATACCTGCAACATGTTCCCCAAATTGCGACATGTAAGAAAATCATTCCAACTTTAATCATGCGAATCCAGCAGTGCTGCGCAGGCCGAAAGGAAAGCAAAGGCTGAAGCCGACAGTGGACATATGGAATCCTAGCTCGCAAATGCAAAAGGGAGGTACATGATATTGTCAGATGGTCCTTTAAGGTGTTCCGATACGAGTTTACCCCTGGGAAATCATTAGCCCATGGCCTTGTAGTTTGCATGTCTTAGTTGCGCAATGCATCCATGGTTGTAGATTGCTATTTTTTTTTTCTCCCTTTGCGTGCTAAAGTGATCATTCTGATGAGAATCAAATTCCCATGGTTTCCTTCGCTGGACAAAATTGAAAAGAACATGTGCAACCGGGAGGGGGGCTGAGGATGAATCAACAAGCTTGGCATCACAGAAAGTAAACCATTTTGCTTCGCTTCTTTCTCGCCGTGCGAGGAAGAAACCCAGATCCCACAGAATGTCCTCAGCGCTGCTTTGGGGCCAAACGGTGCAGACTTGCCGAAGGCGCGATGTTGAAAGTGGCTCCAAAATGTGCCACGAAGACAATCGTCAATCCTGGTTCGACGCCATCTTTCATAAGGTCTCCCAAGTATAAGCCACTCTTCAAAGAACGTTGGAGCACCGCTCAGAACCCCAAATCCAACATGTTCAAGAATGCATTTGCGCACGGTTGCCAATGTCGTTGCCAATAGTTTTGCGGAGCCGGGTTTTTGTTCGTGGCCAAAGCCTTTTGATTCCAATTGTACATACAAGATTTATAAAAAAAAAATGGCAACCCACACACACACACACTCACACACGCACACACAGTTCCTGCAAGAGTGGCAGATTGTTCAACTAAACGCGGTTGGCCCATTCTTCTTTACCTTTCTGCATTTTGCCCGGAGGTACGACAGAAATTTGGAGGCATCATGATTGCACTGATGCCGCCGAAGGATGGGGTATTCACGGCAATGATCGGCCCGGGAACGGAAGAGCAGGCCCAACGGCTGACGTACGTGAAGACCGATGGATTCCACCGTTTTTTTGTTTTTCTTTTTTTTCTCCGATTTTGGCCCTACTTGCCATCTTATTTTCCCAGGCACCTAGACTCCTACGTGCGCATTTGGTTTCACCTTGTCGAAGGATTCCATGGCTGCAAAATTGCATGGAAGCCAAACCCCTCGAGCCCTCCTTTTGGGGGTTCCGGTCTCCTGTGGGCAAACCGCGAAGGTGCAGCAGGCCAAAGCAGACTTGCTGCAGAGGGTGGCAGTGGCAACGTCTCAAGACACGCCGCGGGACAAGGCTCGGCTAAAAAGTGTGTACAGCTCTTGATGTTCGTGCCATTGTGTCATGTGTTTCTTGGGAACACCTGGCAAGGCGGTGGAGTCTTCCAGGTGAGGAGTTGCTTGCAATGTGTGCGTGTGTGTTTTGTACTGGCAGTGCGTGTGCGCATTCCAGGCTTTCTGATGGATATAGTGCGCTCATGGCGGATGTGGACGCAGCAGAGAAAGGATGAAACACAGTTGCAGCCCAGCGTCATGGCAAGCAGAGCAACATGAGAAAGCTAGTGAATGCCAGGGCACTTCCCATTGATAGTTTGCCCGGGCATTTCACTGTAAGTTGTGGCTCGTCAAATATGTTGAATGCCTTTGAGTAGTTCAAGGCGTCCGCAGTTGGGCTTCAAGGTAGCAGGGAGCGTAGGAGCTTCGGAGCCGTTCGGCTTTCTTCATATTTGATAAAGCGTCTTGGCTGCAAGTCTCTAAGGGTTTTTGTATTACACCCTGGGATTACACCCACTGGGTATTGACCCCATTTAGGCACATTTCCGGATAAAACCGTGTTATTTTGAACCATTCTGGGTCATTTCCCAAAAGTGTAATCCCAGCATGTAATACAAAAATCCTCAGAAAATCGATGTCAGTGTTGTGCACCTGCCTCGCTCTGCCCATCTTCGCGTGATGCGTGCTGTCAGACTGGCAATGTCTGCACTACTCTGGGCTTCGCGGAGTTGTGATTCAAATGATATGTTTGGTTTTTCCTTTCGCGGCTCATAGCTGCTCAAGACACATACAGACATGCATCTCGGGAGGGTAAACCACATGCAACACATTTGCCGTGTGCCAATGTGCAAAGTATCCAGCTAAGGTTTGCAATATCAAGTAATGAAGCTTGAAGTCAGCCTGCGAAGAGTCGAATCAGGTCTTCTCCTCGATTGTGTTTTGTACACTCTATCCCAGACATACACATTGGCAAGAAGCCTAATCTCTAGGATTCTCTACGGTGTATGTGACATATGTGTTGATGACTTCCCTGCCGCTCGGCATTTCGCGGAAATGTGACGCTTTCCGCCATGTTCTCTGCTTGGGCTGTAGCACGGGCGGGCTTCGCCTCTGTGCGACGGGCCAGGCCAAGCCCGCCGCCCTATGAGCCCCGAATCAAGCTCCCCGCCGCTGCCGAAGCGGCCAAGGAGGCGCCCGGACTCGCGGAGGACTTGGGCTTCGTGTTCCAAGAGCCCAAGGGAGCGCCCGAGCAAAGGCCCCTGAATACCTCGGAGGCAGCACTGCAGGCGGGGCTTGCGAATGAAGCAGCAAAGAGAACAGAGGTGCATTTTGCTCGGCGCAGTTTGCTCGGCGCATGTTGCTTCCATTAAACCGCCCAAAGTTGAACTTTTAGCAGAGCAGAAGCAACCGAGAGAAAGATCCGAGCCCCAGGCCCAGATCAGCAACGCGCGGTCCTTGGGCCACCTGCTGGACGTGGTGCGCACGCCGGACCACTTGGATGCTCTCCATGCCGCCACGGCGCTGTACAAGCTGGCACGGCTTGGCCCACGCAAGGGGCAGCAGGCGAGGAGACAACGCTAAAATGTGTTTTTTTTTTGCAGGGCGCAACTGGCCCCCCTCCAAAAACAGATCGGTGAGTAGCATCACATGTTTAAGCTCCCCCAATATGGTCCCCAGCCGCTTGACTTCACAGATCCTTGCACCCAGAGAGAAGCTAGAGGAAGCGATTGGGACAGGCCCTGGTGGGTTTGGAGCCGGTGGGCGCGCTGATCCAACGGCTTGGGGAGCCGGGAGCAGTGGAGCTGGACCCCCAGGCGTCCACGTGCCTCCTGTGGGCGGTGGCGCGCTTGGGGAAGGTGCCGTGGCTGTCGGACTTGGCAAACCACATGGCCAGGCCGGGAACCACAGCGCTAAGTCGATCAGTCAGGACTTGGCAGAAAAGGGAGGTGATGTCAGATTAACTTGAAACAAGTTGTTTCACACACACTCTTTGGCGTGTTTCGAATCTCTCTTTGAGTGGTTGTTTCTGTGGAGACGGGACAAGGGAGGCTGGCAGGGGAGGCTGTCAGCCGTTCCCATGAGGTCAGTGCCCGATTTTTCGGGTCACCAGCTGGCCACAGCCCTTTACGCGTTGGCGCGGCTGGACACTCACCTGGAGCCTTTGTTGGAAGCTCTGCATTTGGAGCTCCAGCGACGGCAGAAGGCAATGGGCCCAGGTGGGACTCGAGCCGAGTCCGGTCCCTTGGGTTGGGAAGCCTTTGGATGAGGGGAAAGCTGAAATGAACACCCGGCCTTTTGGAGGGGCCAAATTGCGCACACACACACACAATGTGTCAGGTGCCACGAGCGCAATGGACACCATCCTCATAGTGGACTCCCTGGCAAAGCTCCAGATCCGTGATGAGGCGCTGTTCAGTTCCCTGGCCCAGGCAGGCTTGTGCAGTGTTTCAGCCACCAGCTGTTGGCTGGCAAAGCCAGGGGAGATTGCTTGCGACAATTATTTGAACATATTTTAACTGTTTCCAAATGACGTGGCTATGTTGCTGAAACAAAAACATGTTTTGCAGGATGTTTCAGTTGTGTTGCCCATTGGCCCAGCCTCAGGCCCTGCGAAACCATTTGGATGCCAACGAGCTCGGGGTGCGTGAGGCGCGCCACGCGGCCTCGGCCTTTGCCAGTGCGGGGCTATTGGACAAGAAGCTGACCCGGAGGCCAGTGCTTCGGTCTAAACCCGTAAGCAATCGAAACCTAGGTGGGTGTGGATCAAAATGAAGCCACCAGGAATTGGAGCGCAGGTTTTAGTCTTTGGTTCCATTTAAAGTCTACCTCTGATGAATAAACACACACACCCCTTCCCCCCCTAAACAACCTCCCTCCCCAAATAGTTTTCCCAACTTGAGTATGAATTGCTAAGTATTGCACACAGATTTGTGTGTTTCAACTGATGTATTGCTGGAGCTTCCTTTTGAGATTGGATTCGGGTTTCCAATTGGTTTAGTATTGGTGGATTTGAGTTTTCAATTCATTTCGTATTGCTGGAGCCTCCTTTTGAGATTTGACTTGAGGGATTTGAGTTTACAATTGGTTTAGTATTGCTGGAGCCTCCTTTTGAGATTTGACTTGTTGAGATTCCAACTGATTTAGTATTGCTGGTGATACTCTCTCTTTTTTTTTGTGGGGGGGGGCAACCAGGAATCTTTGTTTAGGGGGGGGGGGCCCTAAATAACGTTTTTTTCAACCCCCAAGTACTACCCCCTTGTGGGGTTGATTGGGGGCCACTTTTTAAGCAAGAGTATGTAAATAATTTGCAGTTTGGGAGCTAATATGTTTTGTAGATCTGAAATATTAAGGCAAGCGAGGCAGATACTGACCAATCAGACAAGCTAGTGGAAGAGGTTGAGATGATGCTAGCGGGTGTGTGTGTGTGTGTTGTTTGGTGTGTTTTTGTGAGTGTGTGTGTGTGGATACCCCGGAGAGAAAAAAAAAACATAACTTTATTTCGGGGGGGTTATTAGTCAGTGCCGGCCCACAACATAACTTTAATCGGGGGAGGTGTTTTAATCATAGGTCGACGATACCAGGGTTCCATTTTGGGTACCTATTTTTGACCCACAGCCAGGTAGTTGGGCTGTTTGGGTTGCTGGGAAATTGGCTGTTGGGTGAAGGGTTGTTGGGCTGTTGGGTCCAGGGATAGTCCCCAGAAAGAGGAGCGGACGCCTTTCAATTTCCCCGGATTTGGGGCCATGTCAATACCAGTGATGTGCGAAAACTGGTCAAGGCTTGTCGGGATGGCCTTTACCATCCCATGCATGTTTCGATATTTTACCATGGGCCGTCGGGTGGTTAAAACTCAAGCGCTTGAATGTCACGTTCACACAAGGGGCAACGGCCAACTCTTGCCACAGGCTGCTGGAGTGGTTGACACCGCGCCTGCCCGAGATCACTGGGGAGGATTTGGCGGCTTTGGCCTTTTTTCTCTCCAGGGCGGAGGCGGGGTGAGCAGAATGCAGGGTCTAACGATCATCCAGAGGGTTTTGAGGGTTTGTTGTTGTCCTTGATAGGGTATCGGGAAGACAACTTGACCATGTGGGATCCCAAATGACGTTTAAAAAAAAAAAAAGCAAAGCTCGAAGTTTAGGCATGCTTATGCAGGTGCCTGCTCCGATTTTGCCCAGGTGGCCGGCTACGCCCACCGGAGCTTCTTCGAGGCTTTGCAACCAGAGGTCATGGGGCGGGTGCAGCGGGGTGAGCTGGGGGCAAAGGATGCGGCGAGCTTCATCGTCAGCCTCTCGCAGGCAGGACTTCTGGAGGCCGAGTTGGTTCAACGCTTGGTGCCCCTGATCCAGCGGTCGCCGGCAGTCCTCAACGGCCACTTTTTGGCCCTGGTGGTGCCTTGCATCAGCCCCTTTGCGCAAAGCGTTGACCTCAAAGAGCTCATGGAGGTCCTTGCAGAGAGGACCAACCAGTTGGCCATGACGTTGTCCCCTCGCCAGCTGGCGCGTTTGGCCATTGGCTTCGGGGAGGGCCAAGTGAAATCCGCCTCACTTTGGCAGTCCTTGGCGCGAGAGGCTTTGTCCAAGAGCCAGGCCTTCTCTGCGCCCGATGCGCTTCGGCTGCTCACGGGTTTTCACAGCAACGTGCAGAATCCCAGGGTTTTGAAGACTTTTTGGGCCTTGGTCGCGGAGAAGAAGTCCAAGTACCTGGTGGAAGAGCTGCTGGCGTTGCTGCAACTCTGGCCCCAGCTGCCCCCCGATCTGCGGACTGATCCAGAGCTGCCCCGTGAGCTGGTGAAACAGCTGCGGAACCGCTTGGAGAAGGGAAATCGGGGCTTGACTTGGCAGGCTCCAAAATGAAATGCCTCGAAAAGTTGGGTCCTAAGTTCTCATGTAAACCATCCAAGGGGTTCCGATTTTGCGACCGGCATCAAAGACTTTGGAGAAAGTGGCCCAAACAACGCAAATCCCCGTCACAGACTTTGGAGAAAGCGGCCCCGTTCGGCCAAAAAACAACAACAACGCAAAAGACACAAAAATCCCCAGGCTCCGGCGGCCTTGGGGGTGGAACTTTGGGAGTGGCTGGCCAGCGGCTGCCGGAGCCTGCGGGGCGGCCTGGACCAGCGGCTGCTGAAGGCGCTGATGGCCCAGCTCCCGCGCCAGCTGGACTCAGAGCACCGGGTGAGGCTGCTGCACGCGCTGTGCCAGGCGAGCCAACGCGTCAATTGGGGCAGGGGGGGGTCTTTTTTGTCACTGTTTTTTCATTTTTTTCTCCAACCCCTCGTAGTGAAGGATTCCTTTGGAAAGGGGGTCTCACAGGTAGCAAAAGGACCCCCTGAATTGGGGGGGCAATAAAAAAGACACGTTGAAATTGATGAGCAAATCCGCGCATCTTGAAGACATTCTTGTTGAAGAACTGGGAGTTGCTGGGCCTTGACTGAGGACCCAGAGATCTTTGGGAAGGTGCGGGAGGAGTTGCAGCAGCAGGAGACTTTGCGAGTAGCGCTGGGAAAGGCCGCAGAGCTGCGGATGGATGAGCCTGGCAGCCAAAGAGTTGCTGCCGAGACCGTTTTTCATTGCGCCCAGCTGGGCGTGGACGATGCAGCTGTGCGGAAGCTGCTCAGGAGCTTACTGGACCTGCGGATCCTTGGCTTTTTAGACTCCTTCTGTGGCTCTATGCTTGGCTCGTGTTTCGTCATTCTGGCGGTGTGGGTTCATTGTTTTTCCTTTGGACTGCCAGGTCGCAGGAGGTCGAGCTTCTTGCAAAGGTTTGCTGGGCCTGTGCCGAGCTCCGCATGCACGCGCGTGAGGCTCGGGAACTGATGGGCAAGTTATCGGAGAGCGACCAGACAGGTGATGCAATCAGCTGGTTTCGCTTGGCCTGGTCCGCCCTTGCTCTGAGTGAGCCCCGCATCACGCAGCCACTACTGCACAGGGCAGTGAATCTTTGTGGAGAGGGCCGCTTATCACGGGCCTTCTGCGATGACCGGCCTCTACAACAGTTGGCATGGCACAGTCAGCAACACTTTGGCGTTGCTGCGTGGTCTACGGAAGTGCTCCAAGCAGGGCCTACAGCCCCCCGTGGGGCCACCGCAGAACCAGGACTGCCAGCACAGACGGAGGCTGAGAAGATGATCTCCTCGTTGCTGCAACAGTTGCGAGTGCCCCATGTGGTTGCCAGAACTGG
>CAUJNA010003248.1:183328-188328 GCA_963377175.1 Effrenium voratum
TGGAGGGCGGGGATTGCTCGAAGCGAAGTAATTGTCCTTGTTGTCCTTGTTGTCCTTCGTTTGCCCCGAGTCTGCAAGCAACCGGTTGGGGTTTGGTCAACCTTTGCGGCCTTGTGACGAGGTTGGTCCAGAATTTGGCAAATGATGAGTTCGGGGACTGCGAGCAGTGCATCCGAGCAACATCGTCCGTTGACTGGCTGACATTGGCTTGGCCGCGTGTGTTTGAATGCAATCCGGGCAGCAGACTGCAGTCTAAGCAGTTTGCTGGATAGTGTGCTTGCCAAAAACCAAATTTGCCACTGTTGTGCTGCATGTGAGAGGGCGGGGAGTGCTGAAGTGTGTCAAGGTCATGTCTGCGAACTTGCTGCTGTTTAAGCCCCTTGGATATGGCATTCTTGCCTTGTGGTTTCTGCGGAGCACGTCAAGCATTTGCAGGGCGTGGAATGGCCAGACACACGACGAACTTACGTGTTGGCGCCGGCAATCACTCAGGACAGTCATTGCAGGTGATAGTTGGGGCCTTATTGCTGTTCCAGTGATAGAGGCCGGTGCGGAAGTGTCGTTTCGCTGCCTCGAGGTTTGTAGCATGCGACATGTTTTGACCAGTTGGTTTAATCCATCGTTCTCAAGCGCAATTGCAGTCTGCGGGCCCAGAAAGTGCAGACAGCGCCCCTGGCAAAGGCATGGGGATGAAGTGGGCAACTTTGGTTTCCCTTGAAAAAGCTAGCGTGTGTACTGTCAGAAAGGTACACAACCATGGGGAGGCTCCATTTGGTGACGCCAGGCACACCCCTTCACAGCCTTCCTTTTTGTGGGCTCGCAGCTCACATTGGTCTTTGGTGTCCCAACCTCAGCCTGGCTCATGCGACATGCTTGCATCACTTGCCTTTTTTTGTTGGCACATGGTTGACGTGGTTTGAGCACCTTTAGCTAACTGCAGCCGCTGGAATGACTCGTCACGCCGCACTGGCGCCAGCCGTCCAGCTGAGCCAAAATTGACGCCAGTGCTGTGGCTGATCACTTGGGCAGTCATGCAATGTTGGCATGCTTGGCCCGACAGTCAGCACACAGTCGTGAAAACGGCAGTGTCTTCATTTGCAGTCAAACCCGCTTTGTCACAGAACAGGAACATGAGTGTGTTCTGCATTGCCTAGCAAGCCCTCACAGCAGGCACACCATCTGAATACAGCACAACGCCACAGAAAACTTAGGCGCGATTGAGACATTCCCCTTCCAGGCAGCACGACATCGACAAACAACATCCCTTTGAAGCAACACATGGTACCCCAAAACAGCGCACACTCACAGAATGCGCATCAGGGTGGAGAGATCCGTATTTCCTGTTTCCGGTTTGAACTTGAATCCGAACAGAGCCAAAAGAGAGGCTGCAAAAGCGTGGGAGGTGCCAGCAGATAGGCCAAGTCTCGGAAAAGCTAGAAGCCGAGGGTCTGGCGATCCGCCCGCAGCAACGGAAGGCAGCGGGAAGGTCGAATTGAAGTTCCATCTAGGTAAATGTTTCGCATCTCTTGGGCCAGGGGAACATATTGGGAAATGTCCGAGTATGGGAACTGCCAGCCCTGAAAGCGCCCCAAAAGAACGCCTGCAACGGCGCTGGTAGATTTCATTTGTCCCAATCGATGCGTACAAACGCCGAGGTTCTGAATTTGATCGTCGCAGGCTCGGGAGTGCATTTTGTGCGTCCCCTACAGCTGTGTGACCTTGAACCGATTGCGTCTGGCAGTCGTAGTCGACACCTTTGCGGAAGCGAGAGCTCATGACGTGTTGAACCTAGCGGAGGACCGGTTTCGGCTCAAAGAATCCAGGGTGTAACATGGTGTAACAAAGAATGTTGCAGAGGTCGGGGTGTTGCAAGGGTTCAGCACAAGGTTCGGCCACGAATGACTGTGTGGATCGGTGCATGTTCCACTCACGAAGGAGCTGGAACAGGACATGAAGCTTGACAAAATCAGTCTACGGCAACTTGGCACAAAGATAGTTTGCTCTCGCAGTCGCAGGGGATGATGACAATGACCCTGCGGCTGATGATGATGCTGATGATGATGATGACGATGACGATGACAATGACTGACCATGATGATAGGTTAATGGAATTAGAACAAAGTCAGAATGACACTGTGCTTACAGCCTTCAGCACAGACATTTGCCAACCTTGGTAATTATGGAGGAACGGACAGTGGACAGCTTTCCGTTGCTCGCCATTGGCAGCCTTTTACTACCAGCTGCGTTCTGGTGTGTGTGTGTGCGAGAGAGAGAGAGAGAGAGCGCGCAAGACGCTATTAATATGGCTGTGGGTCACCGCAATAAATGGAACCAAAGACTAAATCCTGCGGTACCCATACCCATATTAACCCATACCCTTATGGATGTGGAGCCCAGCCACCGAAGAGGCATTGGTGCGATTGCCAGGAAGATCTTTGACAGGATCGATGAGGATGGTAGAGCCTTGGCGTTTACCAAGCAGCCTTGGAGCATGCTCATGCATTCTTCACGTTTGCGTCCGCTGTGCAACATTCCAAGGCGGAACTGTTACGATTGACGAGCTTATCGACGGAGCCCGGAAGGAACCTTTGCATCAGCAGCTAGTTGTTTGTCAAATCATCTCTGTGACACAGAAGTAGCTGCAGCACGGAGCTCGTGCCAAGGATCCGGAGTTCCAAAGCAGGTTACAAGTTATGGATATCGATGAGGCCCCGGAGAAGCCACGAAGTCCCAGAAGCCACGCTATCCATGGCACTCCATGGTTAGGAGGCAAAAACAAACGGATACCCTCTATCCGACTAACATGGCAGCTGAATGGGGATCCCTCCAAGTTGATTCATCTTTGTTCAGAAATCACGTTCGCCATATGCAGAGACATGCCAGGCATCGAATGGATGTTTGGCGAGGCGTGTGCCAGAAGCATTCCCCCAACTCTGGAGGCCCAGATGTTCCCAAGCCGTTCTGTGTTTCTGCTTCTGAGGCGTGAATTGATTGTGTTGATTCGACTCGCGTTGCCATGTCCCTTCTTTGGTTTTCATCAAGGAAGAAGTGCAAGCCGCCACGGGACCGCACGCGCAAACCCGCGCGCATGTCTCGCCGGCTGCCCCACAACCCTTCCCCTCCTCCGGTATTTCTAGTTCCTAGTTCCATACAGAGCCAGGCTGCGCCGCAAACTGCAAGCTTGTAGCAGGGTAGTGTGTTCACCAGCTGCGCGCAAAGGAGGCCTTCAACCTGACCCGCGAGCTTTTATAAGTACTTTCAGCAGGGCGCAATACTTTTGGTTTGGGCTACTTGTAGCGAGCTCGCCTAAGCGTAGGATCATGAGGACCTACGATGAAGGTCACCTACTTAGTGATGCCTTACTTCAGAACATCCCTGTTGGTTTCCCTTGAAACCAGAGTGAAAAGGGCATACTCAACAGACAAATAGTATTCATTGTAGGTGCAAGATGCAACGTGCAGGTTGACTTGCAGCAGCTCTTCGAGATGATCGATACCGAAGGCTGTCCCTGGATGCCTTCAGAAGTGTAAACCTTGCAAAGTGCGTGGCTCAACTATTGGGCAAACAACTTTGCCAATACAAGTCTAATCCTTCGTGTCGCCCCTGAGATCTGGTTCATGGAGTTTTTAAAGCTCACGTTGAAGCTGAAGCTGGCGCAAAGCGCCGCAATTGGTGGTCGATGGTGCAGTGCATAGCTCGCCGTTTTCATCGTGCGAGGTGTTGGTGTGCTAGGCAGATGTAGTGTTTTGCATGCTTGAGTTCTGCTGGTGGTATTTCAAAACAGCAAACAAGTGGGGGTGTCAGGCCCCTTTCCCGAACGCAGGCCACTATTTTGGGGAGGTCTCCCAGAGGAATCCAGTGTGACTGGCGTGTGCGACTGCGCGCAGGCTCAGGGCAAGTCCATGCCAAAGACTTCATTGGGCCGCTGAGCCGATGGGTCCGCGACTCCAAGATGCTTCGCTTGAATGTTGCCTGTTTTAGTGGCCAGAAGATTCGGTTTCAAGGATTCTGAAGCATCAGGAAGGCAAGCAACAAACCCATCCATGATATTTGGCAAACAGGCCATGTGTTTGTGAGGCGAGGCGTACTGCTGGAAAAGATGAGCCATTAGGAACTGCATAGCGAGTGTTTGTCACGAGTCACGAGCCAAGGACGGCCCCACGCTTCGTGAAGTACAACGTGATGAGGCTCATGCACCTGCATACGGAGTGCCTTGAAGCAGGGCCATGCCTTTATCGACGCAATGTGGTTGTTTCATGGAGCTTCCTCTTTGAAGGGTACCCGTTTTGGTACCTTTTTTGGGAAGGGGGCGTGCATTTTGCCAACAGCCCGGGAAATAATCAGTTTCGCACCCGAGGCACTCCCGATCTGTGGATCAGCGCTTTGCTGCTTGGCCAGACTTCTAGCGGACGTGGGAGGCAATGGACGCAATGGCTCCTGTCACAGATCCGTTCTGGGACACTCCAAAGCAAGTGGGGTAAACTTGCTGGCCTGGCCTTCAAGAGGCATGCCTTTGGTTAAGCTAGCATTTCTATGGATACACATATCAGAGCGGGTTTCATTTGATACAACGCGTGGACACAGTTTTGCTGGGGCCACCTTCTCTCTCGTTCGTGTACGCTTACTCAGGCATTTTGTTGAGTGGGGTGATCTCGTTTTGGCCTGAAAGGTTTTGCAGCCTTCGGGGGGGCCCACAAGTCGCTTTTCCCCTCGAGAGTACTTTTTGGATGCTGCATTTGTGCAGAAACAAGTGTAGCGTACACAAGCAAACTCCGGCAGCTCCAGCTCAAGCATCCAACTTTGCGGCACACGTGTAGCGCAAAACAGTGTACTAGATCCAGCACAGAATTCACAAGGTTTCAGCACAAGGAGGTTTAGCACACAAGCACCCAGTACACTTCGCTAGCTCCGGCTCGCAACTCACAGACTGTGCACTTTGCCTGCTCCAGCGCCCACAGTTTTCCAGCACGAGTGTATACCAAGCAGTTTTGGACGGCTGG
>CAUJNA010003248.1:193328-258328 GCA_963377175.1 Effrenium voratum
GTGTGTGTTTGTGTGTGTTTTGTGTGTTTTGTGTGTGTGTGTTTGTGTGTTTGTGTGTTTGTGTGTTTGATTTTTTTGTGTGTTTGTGTGTGTGTGTGTTTGTGTTTGTGTGTTTGTGTGTTTGTGTGTTTGTGTGTTTGTGTGTTTGTGTGTGTGTGTGTGTTTGTGTGTTTGTGTGTGTGTGTGTTTGTGTGTTTGTGTGTTTGTGTGTGTTTGTGTGTTTGTGTGTTTGTGTGTTTGTTTGTTTGTTTGTTTGTTTGTTTGTGGGTGAGTGCGTGCGTGCGTGGGTGGGTGGGTGGGTGGGTGGGTGGGGGTGTGGGTGTGGGTGGGGTGTGGGGGTGTGGGGGTGGGGGTGTGTTTCAATCGAAGGCCTAGCGTTGTTGGTGGCCCTGGCAAGTTGCTAGATTCCAAACGGGGCTCGCCATCCCGTTCACGGAGGGCCTGATTTTCAGATCCACAGGCGGAGAATGGCCCTTGCCCTCGGCCTCGCAGACAGGTAGGACGGAAAGAAAGACAGAGAGAGAGAGATTCACAGATAGACAAACATATCGGTGGTTGGGCCATCACTCTTTCGGAGCCATTGTTGGCGGCAAACTCATCTGCACACTAGTTGAAGTTGGTGAATTACTTCCAACTACTCGGGGTCAGAACCGCCCCAGTCTCAAAGACTCGTTGCATTAATCATGCTTGTCAGCTCAAGCTTGTCACTTGTTGTGCGCTTCCAGAACCCATGTTCTGGGTGGTGGTCCTGTTGCTGGCCAGTGTCCATGCCCAGCCCTGCAACAGCACCGAATGTGGCTTGATGGCTATTGGATCGTTAGACTTCACCTTTTAGGAATAGGAAACCAAGCTGGTTTTCCATTGAACTTTTTCCATGGAACCCAGAAAAAAGTGATTTTTTGGTGGAGGGGTCAGCAGCAACCGAGGCGAGGACTCGGCACTGTTAAGCCTCCGGTCCGGGCCGCGGTCCCGCCGGTCCTTGCTGAGCCGTCGCGCGCGACTTGATGGATCGGACTGCGCGTACTGCATGTGCCTAGAGACGGACGCAGTGAAATGTGGTGAGCAGATGGTGACCAGCGCGGAAGAGTGTGGAGAAGACACTGTCACAAGTGCAGAACAGTGTGGCCAGAAGTGGGTGACAAGTGAAGCAAGATGTGGCACGAAGGTCGTGACCAGCGCAAGTGCATGTGGAGAGAAGTCCGTGAAAAGTGCCAGCCAATGTGGAACATCACTCACAAAGGTCTGCAAGGCCAAGAAGAATATCCACGTGTCCTGTGGCTGGAAGAAGGTGGCCAAGAGTTGCAAGGTCCCTAACTCCTGCTCCGTGCCTGCTTCGTGTTATGTGCCCAACACCTGCACGGTGCCGAAGAGTTGCCTGCAGGCCTTGACCTGCTGGCTGCCGGTGGGGTTTCTGGAGTGCGCGGATGTCCTGGGAGACGAGCTCCCGAAGAGCGTGAAAGGCGATTGGAAGAAGTACGTGACCTCCTCGTGCTCCAGCCTCACCGGCTGCAGCAAGAAGGCCGCCCATGGCATGGCCGACGTGGTGCAGGACGGATGGGACTGGATGCGCAATGGATTCGGGAAGGCCTGGGACGAGGGCAGCGAGAAAGTGCTGGGCGGCATTGACACATTCGAGGCCATGATCGAGAAGCTGGACCTGGAGAAATCGGTGGTGATGGTGAAGCAAGAGCTTTTGGACTTGATGCATGACGTCGAAGATGCCATCGATCAACTTGCCAATGGGCCCATCCAGCTTGCAAATCGGCCTGATGGCCAGCTGTGCCCCGCTGCTTTGGGGGATGACAAGCTCTTCGGGGTTTTTCCCACCGACTGCGGGGTCTTTGACGAGATGTCGGAGCTTTTGACTCCGCTCCCGACCTCCAGCTCCGACCTCAGCTATCTCACAGACAACAAGGCGGATGTCTTTGAGAAGGCTCTTGCGAGGGCCAAGCAATGCCTCCAGCTCAGCGGCCCTTGGAAATGGAAAGGTCGGGGTGCATGAAGAATCGTGAATGGGCTTCAAAAGACAAGGGCAAAAAAGCTTCAGAAGACGTGTTCTCAACGGCGCCAATCGTTTCAATGTTTAGACCTAAATCGGGCGAATCTCGGCCGACTCGGCGTGGTTCCTTGGCAGGTGTCTCGATGCCCCATCCCTTCTGGGACTTGGGCAAGAAGGACTTGTGCCTCTCCAAATCCCTGGTGGATGCTCTGGATGTGGTGGTGAACCTGATCTACAAAGGCGGGGGCAAAAGAAATGGGGGGCGGCTGAGACTCCAATGAAGCATGGCTTCTGAGAAGCAAATGTAAATCGTTTGGCATGTTGAATGCGCCAAATGCTACAAATATGGCTGAGCTACCCCATGGGCGGTAGAGCCAGCGGCTTGTGAGCCCGGACGCGTGAGGTGGGAATGCTGCGTACAACCTATTCGACACCATTGCCAATAAGGCGCCCGGCCCAAAACCAATCTTTTCAAGAGGCCAAACGGGGAGTGGCCTCAATCCGACGGACCTTTTCAACCAGGGCAGATGAGAAGCTTTGCTAATCATGCTGGGGCATGGGGTTTCACCGCTTGCGTTCGCATGTGTTTTTTGGGGGGGGATTTCTGGAAGCCTCCAAACTCTGCGGTTCTCAGGTCACCGACTGGACCAACAAGAACCTCCTCAGCGACCTCTCGCTGCTCAGCCTGGAGCAGCGCCGCTCACTGCCGTTGATCCTCACCCAAAAGGCGAAGTGCGTCAAGGGGACGCAGGATTGGAGCATGAAGGTGAAGTTCACAGGCATGGCTATCCTGAAACCTGAAAAAAGAAAAGACAAACACAGCTGAATAAGAAGGCGGAGAAGCGATGGAATCCTCTTTGACTCTTTGGCTTCAGGTGAGATATGCGGTTTCCGAACCGTGATGGCGGTAGAAATCATGAACCCTGAAGTGAACCATGTGCTCTTTTTTGTGCTTGGGGGACTGCTGAAGAAAAACTATGCAACAACAACATCCTGGTTAACCCATGGCTTTTGAGGAATGGCAACTTTTAACCTTGCAGGCAAGTACTCCTTTGCCGTTTTGATCGGGACCAGCAAGATCATTTGGTCCTTTGGCCTGGGTGCTGGGGTGGTCTTTGGCTGTCAGAATGAGACCTACAGGAGAGCCATCAGCCATGCCTGGTGTATTGTTAAAACCCCGGATAAACAAACCTTGGGCTGACTAGTGACCCCAGATAAATAAACGCTTCCTCTCAATAGGGTTCCCTCCCAAAGTGACCTGGTTCCCCACCAAGCCCAGGGAAATGCCCTCTATATAAGCTGGAGTTGATTTGTCAACGTTACCCACACCAGAACGGCACAGATGGGTCCACTGTAGCTCTTGGGCTGCTTCTCCGGCCCTTTCTTGCGGCTTCCTATTTTTCTTCTTTCGGGATGTTCCCTGTCTTAGGACACATCACATCCATGAGAAAAGTCGCTGGCGGGCACCGCGGCCAGCCGTGCAGCAGCCTGCCAGGACCTACCCCGTCATCGACATCGCCCATCCCTTCCTCGCCATGTTCGCCTTTACGGAGACGGAGGCGACCACGGACTTCTCCGCCTCAGGGGGCCTGGCCTTAAGCGCCAAGGCGGGGGGGCAGTGGGAGCCACAAGCATGATACATATATAGGTATGTATGGCATGTTAATATACATATATATATATATATATATGTATATTTAAATATAATTGATTTGCTAGAGTATTAAGGGATATATATAGCCGCCGCCTTGGTGACTCCTTGCATGGTTTTGGGTTTATCGGAGTTTTGTACCGGGTTTTGGCTCAAATGGGGTGATGGCCTTGTGAATGATTCGTGACTACCAACGAGTACCCATTTGCCCACTAACATAGGAAACTGGAAGTTAAATTTCCTGTTTAAGGGGCCCTTTGTAGGGTGGCATGTTAGTGGGAGGGAGGGAACGGAGTGATTGCCGAACGCGATTCATGATATCGTTGATTTGCCAAGAGTCGTTGTTAGTTACTGACGGCCAAGAACCCAATATGCAAGCGTACTTTGCAACGCGTGCGTATATTCCAACTGTTTCTCAGGTTTTGGTTGCCACCCTACCAAATAAACAAAAAAAAAAAAAAAAAAAACATACAAAAAAAAAAAAAACGTAAAAAAAAGCGAAAACAAACACAAAACCAAAATCATAATGTAACAAATAAAACTACATGAAAATTAACAAAAAAAAGAAAAAAAGGCCCTCCGGTGAAGCCATTTTTCAGAGAGATTGAACTCCAAACACCATTCCTATAATTCCCTTTGTGGTGGTTTTGCTGGAAAAACAGATGGCGATTCCTGGTTTTTACCTGGTGGATTTTGTTCATCTGGGGAAAACCCCATCTATTTCCCTTGCAGGCACAGCTATGGGCGAGCTTTGGTGGTTTGATCATCCAGGGAAACCCCTCTATTCTTGTCCCAAAAGGACGGGCGAGCTTTCTTCGCCAGGCCTTCTTCACGCAGTTCTCGTCCTTCACGGGGCCCTACTCGGGCTCGCTGAACCTGGGGCTCAAGGTGGCGGCCAAGAATCTGCCGCTGCCCTGCCCGCCCGAGGTGAAGTGCAGCGCCAAGCGCAGCTTCTGGGCTGCGATTGGCCCCTAGGTGCCCTTTCTCTCCGTTTCTTTTTTGGGGGAGGGTTCAAACCTACCAAAGGACTGCAGAAAAAGTTGGTACCAACTTATTCTTGACTGCTATTGGCTTCCGTTTGCCGAAATGAATAGTTGTTTTCTGATTTTCAACCTGTCGGTTTTAAAGTCGGAACCTATCGCTACTGGACATATTTTTTTATTTTTCCAGGGGGCGTTTCTGCTCATGGCAGTTGGGTAACGGATCTTTAGGCTTTCACTTTTTGGTTGAAATCATTTGGGGTTTTAACCACTAAACCCCCCAAAAGTGAAACACTTTTTGCAGGGGGGGCGTTGCAGCAACCAAGGTTTCAGCTTGTTGAAGATCCCCTCGGGAGAGCTCATCGAGTTGTCCGACACGGATGACCTGCTGAACATGCTGGTCTACCAGCAGGAGCTGGAATTCGCGGGCAAGTATGACGACGTCTCCGGCTGGTTCACCTCCAGCGGCCTGCTGCAGGGGGATTTCCGCTCGGATCCTCATCTGCCCACGCGGCTGGTCCTGGGCGCGTTGCACCACCTGGCGGCCTCCGAGATCCAGGTGAGCATGCTCAAAACCGATTCGGGCAGATGAAGGTTAAGGGACAATCCCAACCATAGCTGCGGAGATCCGCCTTCTTAATTCTTGAAGCATGGTTCTGGGGTTGCGACCATTTTTCTACCAGGTTTTTGATTGTGACTCAGGTGCCCAAAGCGGTCCTGGACGCGGGCGTGCACGCCACGCACGAGCCCGTGAGCCTGTCCGAGCTGCAGAGAGCCCAGGCACGGCTTTCAACCGGAAGGCGCCCGCTTTTCCGATGGTTTCGGAGGGCCATTTTTTTAGCTTTATTTTTTGATTTTTTTTTGTTTTAAGGGCGGGTGGCGGGTGGTTTTTCGGTTTTTCAAGGAAAGGACAAACCGAAACGGGGATTGAAAGCATCGAGATCCACAACAGGTCCTTTTTTTTGGATAGAATTTGAAGGGAAAGCCAAAAGGAACGTCGAACTGGAGGGTCTCTCAGACCCGGAACTGGAATCTGAGAGGCGGAACAGGCGGAATCTGAGATCGAGCTCGAGGGGTCTGTGGGCATTGCAGCCTCCTGGAGCATCTGCGTGGGTCCTTGGAAGAAGTTGTGCGGCTGAGGCGGAAGTCGGAAGGGCTGACGTGCAAGCTGCACGTGGCCACTTCTGGAGAGTTTAAACTCTGGATTAAACTGTGGATTGATAGGGGTTCCAAAAAAAAAACGAAAACAAGGCCCCCACCCAAACCTTGCTTTGGAATGAGAACCATGGAGAGGGATACCTGTAAATATGGCGCTGCTTAAAAGCCAGCCATCAATGGTACCATTTCAATGGCAAAGCCCATGGGATGGCTTAAGATGCCGCTTTGCTTGCCTCCGGAACGATGGCCGACAATCGGCCCCGCCCAGAGATGTTGAGGAGAAAGGCGCACCCAGCAGAATTCCATTCTTTAGCAACTCCACAGGTCTCCAGTTCCCTCGAATCTGACGGCCAGCCGCTAACGTTACTTAGATTTGAGGAATGGTTGGGGCCATTGTGCTTCGCTTTAGCAACGAACAACATGAAGAGCAAGGGGCGAGCCAGGAGATGCCCCGCCAAAAAAGGAAGGAATTTTCAGAGCGGGCTGGCAAAACACGAGCTCCACGTTCATTGCGTGCCGGGCAAGCGGCACGTGCAAGTCAGATGCTTTTCGGAGTTTTCCCAAGAATGGCACAAGCAACAGGCCATGGGCCCTTGGCAACTAGGCTACCAATGATTGCGAGCGATTTTGCGTCGAGTTGTTCTAGCGCAAGCCTGAAAAAAACAACACTGACTCCGTTTCTTCAGCACTGCTGGCACCACCCCCGGCCCAACTCATCCGCGAGAAGCTGGGGAAGGGTTTCGGTTGATATTATTTGAGTGTTGCCGCACTTGAGGAAGTTTAATCGCTTCGCCGTACTATTAGTTCCCGGCCCCCGCTCTCCGCTTTTCATTATTGAGTAAAGTACCCGCTTGAGTGTTGGTCCAGCATGGGGTCAAAGTAGACGAGGGGGTGTAATAATTGTAAACGCTTCGCGTTGCCCGCCTCGGCCCAGCCTAGTTTGAGGGAAGGGTCAGGAACACCGAAATCCAGTGTTGGGAAGGTCCGAATACCTGAAGCTGGCTCCAGACAAGTCAGACAAGCCGGCCTTGCCTGGTTGGGCTGGGCCACAGGCTAGTCTCAGACACATCAGATAAGCCTGCGCTGGGCCTGAAGCTAGTCTCGGGCAGCTTGGCTGGACCTTGCTTGCGGGGGTTGTTGGTTGAGCTGAAGCTAGTTTACGGCGGGCTGGGCAGCCGCACTGAGGGGGCTGGGCTATGGCTGGGCCAGTTTCAGACACGTCAGACAGGCCTGGCCAGCAGGCGGACTGGGCTGGGCTAGACGCTAGTTGAGCCCAGGCTGGTGAGGCCCAGTCTCGGCGCTAGATAGGCTGAGGCCTGCGAGTCTCAAACAGGGTGGGCTTGGGTGGGGTTGGCTTAGGCGGGTTGCTGGTTGGGCTGGGCCTGAAGCTAGTCTCAGCCACGAGGCTGCGAAGCCATGGGTGGTGCTGGGCAGCTGGATTATGGTGTTGGTTGCGCCTGGAACTTCGGCTGGCTGGGCTGAGCTGTGGCTAGTCTCAGGCTGGCATACCTTGAGACCAGTCTCAGACTGCGCCGAAGGGGCCTGGTCAGCCTGGGCTGCTGAGTAGCTGGACACGTGAGACCGGTCGTTGGCCTGAGGCCAGTCTCAGACACGTTAGACAAACCTGACCTTGGCACACCTGCTGGTGGGCTGGGAGCTGGGGGCCGGTAGTGGCTGGCATGCCCTGAGATGTGCTGGGGCCTGGGCTGGGCAGGCTTTGGGCTGGGCCTGAAGCTAGTCTCAGCCACAAGGCTGCGAAGCCATGGGTGGGTTGCTGGCTGCCGGGCAGCCGGACCAGGCTGCTGGTTGTGCCTGGAACTTGGGCTGGGCGGGCTGGGCTGAGCTGTGCTTGGGCGGGTTGCTGGATGGGCAAGGCCTGTTTCATACACACTTGGGCCTGAGGCTGGGTGCTGGGCGCTGGGCTGGGCTTGCTGGATGACTTGGGGTAGGCCTGTTTCAGACAAGCTTGGGCCTGAGGCTGGGTGGGGCTGACAGGCCTGGCCAGCAGGCGGGTTGCTGGTTGGGCTGGGCCTGAGCCTAGTCTCAGACACGTCAGGCAGGCCTGGCCACCAGGAGGTCATGCTTTTCAGGACAAAAAAGCAATTTTTTAGTGATTTTCGCAATTGTCAGCACATTTTCGACAAAAATGGACCCATGGAGCTGGACGCCGACGAACCCCGAAAATTTCAAGGCCCGCCGGACAGGATTTTGGGTCCAGCCGACATGGGTGTGGGGGGGGGGCGGCCCGGCAAAATTTTGGCTGGGAGGAGGGGAGAAGCGAAGATTCTCTTTGGAGAAGAGACTTAAGAATGAGTGGAAGGCATGAGCAAGCTAAGTAAGTCACCAATCGCTATTGGCGGGGACACACTCAAATGGCAACGCTTGTCAGTCGCGCGTGCAGGAGCGTCAGCTGCCGCCTACCAGTGCAAGGTGTGCTTCGGGGCCAGCGTGTCGCGGTGGCAAATGTTTGCGGACGGCGCGGCAAGCGCCGTATCACCTTGTTTCCGGACAGTCCTGGTCAGAATTGTCCTTGCCGAAGAATCAATGCTTAGTCTCCTGCTTTTGGTTTTGGAACACAATCTTTGGTTCTGAGGGCATGTGTATTCTCGGGGCCTGAGTCGCGCGGTGGCGATTAAACATGTCGGCGCGTGTCGATTGGGCAGGGTGGCATATGGATATGAGTTTTAATGGGGGACTCTGTGGACTTGTGAGGCGGTGCCATATGGCAACCAAGGCCAAGAGCATGCAGCAAGACATTTGGTGCTTGCAGCGAGCTGAACAGCTACGACACGGATGAAGCGCCCGTTTTACACCCACAGCGGAGTTCGCTGGTTGGCCCCGTGCCAGAATCTTTTTCGCAACGTCCCGGTTCCAGGGCTTCATAGCAGCGTCCTGCAAAGCAGCTCGCTGAACGTCGAACATGCTGGTTTGTTTACTTGACTTGCTTAAGTGTCTAAAAAGACAACCTAACTATGAATAATCAATATGTGCTACGCAATCAATTATCTATCGAAATGAATAGATATATATATATATATATATATCGGTATAGTATGGTTAAGAGTTGAACGTGGATCAAAAAGCACCACGCGCCTCGGCCGCGGCTGCTTTTGGAGCCTTCACAAACGCACTGGGAATTTCGGGCAACCACTTTGGGTCCGAAATGCTTCCAACACGGTGGACATGGATAGCTTCATGTGCTCGCCCAAATTGGTTTGGGCAACATACTCGTTCATCTTGTCATTGAGATTTTTCTGCTTAGAGGAAGAATCTGCTTTGTTGATGGTTCGCATGGCAGTCCACTTTCCTTTGACCCAGCTCTTAAGCCTGTGTGCTTCGCTCTCTGCGTCATTCGTGTGGGAGAATGGGTATCCTCTATCAGGCACCCTCGGTAATGACCAGGAAAAAAAACGTGTTTTTATCTTTACCCCAAATTCGAAGCCAAATTCAAGGCACCTCAGAAAAGCGTTATTTATTATCCTTCCAAGTGTTAAAAGACCCATATATCTTAGGCAAAAACAAATCTTTTTCCTAACCCCAAACTTAAAGTCTTCAGAGAAGCGTAATTTAATCTCTTTTCGTTTGTTAAGAGTTCCATATAACCTAAGCAAAACAACGTTTTTTTCGTTACCCCAATAAATGCAAGGTATCTCAGAGGGGCGCTGTTTGTTCTCCTTCCACAGGCGTTGCTTGTTCTTCTTCCAGGCATTAAGAGACCTATATGTCTTTTTCTTGACCCTATTTGGTCTCCTTTCACTTGTTAAGAGGCTTATATAGCGTCTTTTTTCCTGTCCCAAAGGCGGAGAGGCAAAAGACCCTGGCCGGGCAAATTGCGGGCTGACCGCGCTGGACCATAACGTCCCGGCGCGGCAGTCAGAGGGCGCTGTTTGTAATCGTTTTTTCCTTACCCGTGGCTCAAGCATGGCGCGAAAGTCCACCATGTTGTACAGCGCGAAAGTCCACCTTGTCCAAGACGTCGCCAAACCGAATCAGGAAAAGCTCTTGATCTTCGCATGCATCATGTCCAGCAAGAGCTCGGTACACACTGTGCTTAGCAAACCGCGCGCAGTGCTCAGGCAGACGTGACAGCCATGTGTCGCAAGTGCTCCTCTGAGTCCTGCGCCTGTTCTCCTTCAGGCTTTGGGTCGATGGCAGTGTTCCGCAGTGACTGCAGTAGTGAGGACCGACGATCCTTGGCGCAGTCATCGCTCAAGCGCTGACTCTCTGTGTGCGCGTCTGCGCAACATAACACCTCAACACCTATTAGCCCGAAAACACAGCCAAAGGCAACATGGTACACATCTGCCGCGAAACAAGAAGCTTACTGCTCAGCTGAGACGCTGGATCAAGTGAGCCCAGCGCCGTGAAAACAGCTTGATGCCTGTGGCGGTCCTTTGGCGCATCCTGCTGAAGCCAAGTCGTGCTGGAGATAGAGTTTGCGGGTCCGAGAACGCCAGGGCGCGTGCCCGCCGTCGCGCACGCCTTCACGAAGCTCGGCTCGAAGATCCACCTCCTGGCGAATCTGGGGGGATGTGGCCCCGATCGGCTCAGCTGCTGGAGTCGCAGATGCAGCTGGGCAGCCTCTAGTACCCGCACAACCCCATGAAGAGAGCCTTGATCTTTCACCTAGCGAGGCCGAGTCCAGGGTCGCTGGGGTTCTGGGGGTTTTCTAGGGTCCTGCTATCCCCCGCGTGCGTCTGTAGGACTTGGTGGGGGCAAGAGATCCCGTTATTGTTTAAGCTTTCGTTGATTTGAGCATTTTTTTATTTTCGTGCACTTATAGTTATTTATTTTTATATATTGATATTTTATATATTGATATGTTTTTGATTTTTAAATATTTTGTTATGTTGTTGAAAAAATTATATTTTTATAGTTTTATATTTATTTGTTATATGTTTATATTTTATATATTTATATATTTGATATTATTTGGATTCCAAAATCGCAATTTTTAAATACGAAAGTAATATATACAATTCATTTTTATAATTAGGAATAATTTTTAAATACGATCACAATGCATTAAGTTCATTTTCGTAATCGAGGTTTAAATATCGACACGAAGATAATTTTTAAGCACGAAAATAATAGATAAAATCCAATTTCGTACCTAATTATAACTAAGCTTAAAAATAGTAACTTTTAAATACGAAAATAATATATACATTTTTAATATAAAAATAAATTCATATTTTAAATAATTATATTATTATAATTAAATTTATTATATATATATGCAATATCCGGCTTTGCCAAAATACTATACCTACCACATTATAATATCGTGCTAATAAGCCTAACGCCAAATATAATCCAAATATATTCCGAAACGGCTCTAATATCACGTTCTCATCTTCAAAAATACCAATTCACGCACAAGGCTACGTTTTTTACAACTTTCTCCTACTACACAAACATGTATTTTTTCTCGCGGGCTTATTCCTTCTCTTATCATTTGTTTCAAAAAATAGCTATTCATTAGTTGCCAAATATATATATATATATATATTAGTTTAATAAATAAATATATATATAAACATATATAATTTCACATTTAATATAATATTCAATATATAAAATATATAATTATATTAATATATATATATTATAATATTAAAATTAGTCAATATTATTCAATTCAATTATAATCAAGAAACATAAAAGAAAAGATTGTCGTTGTTAAATTGCATCAGGGGCTCAGTCATTCTAAATACCCGGTCGAAATTATTTGCTTGCCGTTTCGCTACTTTGTTTAAAAACCTCCTATCGTTTTCCAGCGTGTCGTGTTTCTGACACTTCTCATTCTGCAATTACTGTTTGCTTTTCTCTGGCGCGGCTGGAGCTGCAGCGAAATGCGCTGCCCCAGAGGAGTTGCTTGCAGGCCGCGAGCCTCAAGCTCTTTCAGCTCCATTTTATCATCAGCATCGTCGGCAGGCATTGCTCGCATCACTTCTGCGACAGCAGAGTCTGCTTCATCAAGTTGCATGTCACTTTGCTGGTTCTCGCCTCCAAAGAGTAGGTGTCGCGAGGAACGAGAAGGGAGGCAACGAGTGAATAAGAGGTCAAGGACCGAGAGACTGATGTAGGGAATGGAAAGGATTAACCCACAGCCATTCATTCCTGTCCCTCTCTTCGCTCGGAAGTAGACGCTCTCATTCATACCTCCAGGAACTGGGTTATAGCCAAGCATTACATTGGTGAAGAGATAGAGAGCGAAGTGAGAGGCTGTAGGTCATCTCCTATTCACTCGATTCCCAAGAAGAAGAGCACTCACCCTCGCTCCTCAGGTCGCTCTCAGAGCCAATTATTCTCTTCTTACCAATTAACTCTCTTTTTAGTAGCTGTAATAACCTTGTCTTTTTCATCCACATCCTGTGTCTGGGAGAGAGACGTGTCTTCATCAGTCACTCAAGCACTCAAACACCATCCATTCACTCATCTCTCCGGGCTATTAACCCACACTCTATAGGCGTTGGTCCAGAAAGCGCAGCGCACACTGGACTGCAGCGTCGCTGATGCAGTCAGCAGTGTGGGATGGGTCCAGCCCAGCTTCTATCAAGCTACGCAAGGCCGCGTGGCAGCAAAACGGCGAGCAGGAAAAGGGAGAAGGCAGGGAGGAAGCAGGCAAGGAGGGAGGGAGGAAGGGAGAAGCTGCCTGCCTGCCTGGCTTCCTTCCCTGTTTTGCTGCTTGCCTTGCTTGCTTGCCTTGCTTGCTTGCCTTGCTTGCTTGCCTTGCTTGCTTGCCTTGCTTGCTTGCCTTGCTTGCTTGCCTGCTGGCTGGCTTGCTTCCTTGCTTCCTTGCTCCTTGCTCCCTTGCTCCCTTGCTCCCTTGCTCCCTTGCCTCCTTGCTTCCTTGCTTCCTTGCTTCCTTGCTTCCTTCCTCCCTCCCTTGCTTCCTGCCTTCCTTCCTCCCTTTTTTGATTGCTCCGCTCGTTCTTTACTGCTTCCTCCAGCAGAAAGGCAGGAAGGCAGGAAGGCGGAAGAAGAAGGCAGAAAAGGAAGGCGGAAGAGGGGGGCAGAAAAGCGGAAGAGGAAGGCAGCAAGCAAGCAAGCAAGCAAGCAAGCAAGCAAGCAAGCAAGCAAGCAAGCAAGCAAGCAAGCAAGCAAGCAAGCAAGCAAGCAAGCAAGCAAGCAAGCAAGCAAGCAAGCAAGCAAAGCAAGCAAGCAAGCAAGCAAGCAAGCAAGCAAGCAAGCAAGCAAGCAAGCAAGCAAGCAAGCAAGCAAGCAAGCAAGCAAGCAAGCAAGCAAGCAAGCAAGCAAGCAAGCAAGCAAGCAAGCAAGCAAGCAAGCAAGCAAGCAAGCAAGCAAGCAAGCAAGCAAGCAAGCAAGCAAGCAAGCAAGCAAGCAAGCAAGCAAGCAAGCAAGCAAGCAAGCAAGCAAGCAAGCAAGCAAGCAAGCAAGCAAGCAAGCAAGCAAGCAAGCAAGCACAAGCAAAAGGAGGAAGAAAGCAAGGAGGGAAGGAGGGAAGGAAGGAAGGAAGGAAGGAAGGAAGGAAGGAAGGAAGGAAGGAAGGAAGGAAGGAAGGAAGGAAGGAAGGAAGGAAGGAAGGAGGCATGAGCGTGCGGTAGTGTGGCCGTATTGTAGTGTGGTAGCGTGAGTGACCGGTGGTCTGGTTGTATTTTTGTATTTTTCGGGTATCGTTCAGGTATCGTTCGAGGTATCGTTCAGACCGCTTGCCAGGACTAGAAAATTCTGCCGAGCTTCCCTTAGCCCAAGCGATGTGCAAGGAGCAACTACATACGCACTGCCGCGCGCGCGCGCGCCTCGCTTGGAAGTTGGCTTTGCTGCTCTAACACTCGCACCCACCCGACGCAGCATGCGTAGTCCATTTGCCACGTTTGCACGGAGCCACAAGGAGAGCATGCATCCCAAACAGCGTTAACAAAGAGCGTTCACAACCCCTCCAATCTCGGAGCACCCTGCTCAGACAAAATGCACTGGACGCAATTTGTGTGCCGCTCAAGTGGTCGTGCAATTGGTCAGGAAACTAGCAAGAACGGTAACCACTGCCATCGGGGAAGGCTATGTTGGGCCAAGGGCCAAGGTCCACAGAAAGGCGCGAGTCACACGGCGTAAAGCAAGTGCCTTTTCTCGAATGAAGCGAAGAGCCTATCCGATTCCAACGGGCACAAGCATCCCACATAAACAGAAAGCAGGTGAGTAAAACATAACTGATAAGGATATCGGAATTTTGAGAGACCCCTGTCGTTTGCCAATGTTTGTGCATTTTCACAATCCCAATGAAACGCCGAATACTAAACTCAACAGAAGTAACTTTGACAGTACTTCACATTTTTCCACGAGCGACTGCGTGTGCAGTGCGCTGGCGAGAGGTGGCGCTGGCTTTCAGCCAGATCTACCTAACATGTATTGATGCTCTCACTCTGTTCAGATGAAAGTGCAGAGCTTCGATCGCACCCGAGCCGTCCAAACAAACAGCCAGTTGAGCGAGAAGCTTCACCTAGCCATGTCTTGCCAATTGTCAAATGCGAAGAATCTCCCTGCCTTTGAAGCTCTTGTAGGCGCTTCATTAGAGGATCCTGGCACACGTGCCCGAAACGCTAGGCCAGTGTTAAGTGCTCTTGGATTGTCGGGATAGGGAGCGGCAATTCGCATGGTACATTGTATACATGTGCCATGTGAGTCATCATGCATGTGAGAGACTGTCAATTTCACTTGCTTTCTCGCTGACATGCAATGTTGAGGATCTTCATTGATGCCTTGAGACTCGCGGAACCGAACAGTTGAAGTAGACCTGGATCCATGCTTCTTGCGATCTGACAAATAAAGCCGTTCTTGAGGGAGTGTGTAAGCAACGGCTGTCATTTGCTGTCAAATGGAAGTGCCTGAAAGCGCGTTTTGGGGGCCTGAAGCGCTGTGTCAAGGAACGATGCAATCTTAAAACATTCGGCAATTCCCCAGGCAAGTCAGCTCCTATTCTGCGCAAGGCTGGACGAGCTATCGCTGGACCTCTAAATGACGCTACCAAGCCCTATTTGGGCTGGCAAGCTGCAGGGTCTTGCTTCAGCCTCGTGAAGCATTCTAGAGTGGCACCAAGCAAACGAGTGCCTAGCGTGCGCAAGAATTGCGGCACAAAAACTCCTGGCAGCTCTCTACTGTTTTGGCCGCCCTCGTACTTTGCGCGGCATAGAACAACTCTTGAGACACGTCTGTGGAATCACGGCCCAGTGCAACACCTGCCAGGGGAGTGACTCGTCCGCGCCTCCGTGGTTTCGGGCACCGGTGCAGCCACTGGCGCTGGTGTTGCTGACGCTCCTAGACATTCGGGCAACAACAAGTTTTGAGCATGTTGTTTGACACATGTCAAAACTCTTTGATCATATTTTTGCAATTTGACATGGATCACTCCAAAATATTCGCATCGCTCGCACTCCACGGCTTCATCATGCTTCACCTTTCACTTTGCACTTCAAGGCTTGGGTCCTGTGTCTAGAAGCTGCGATTTGTCCAGCGCCAGCTCCTATAGCAGGATCGCGGAGTCAACCAAGCGACATGGATATTCATTTAAGATTGTCAGGCTCATCATACACCTACCTGCGCCCGCATGACAGCCTTCTATCGTAAGGCGCCTTCTTGCATCAACACAACTGTTTGCAATGTCCTCGTAGACTCGAGCAACAGCGGAATCAATCTCGGTCTCGTCATCGGATTCTTGGAAACCTGCCATGCCATGAAACAACGATGCCGCCCCATTGCTTCTGGGCTTTGGACATCTACTTGTCGCACAAATATAAGCTTGGCTTTGCCGCAACGCGCCTTCTTCCATCATCTCATCGGCTATCTCTGCGCGCATCATCTCTTGTCGCATGTCCTGCATAAAGTGGAACTGTCAGGTGCAGTCCGGTGAGCCGGGTCCTCCATAGTTCTTTGTAGCTCAGGAACATTCATCAACCTGCCCGTCTCTCTCTGGCTCTCCATCTGTTGCAGCTTACGGAGAGCATCTGGCCCATGCAACGCCAACCAACCGGGGGTCCTTGACTTTGACACATCGGATTCCCAGTGTGTGTCACCCCCCGGAGCCGGACCTATTCATCTCCTTCATGACTCCGGAGGACATCTTGAGCGCACTGGCGGTAGACATGGACGCAACTGCCTCGGTGCTTCGTCTCTCAATCGATGGAGACCTGCATTTGTGGATCCTGCTTTGAGTATTGATCGGGACAATCAACAACGATCGGGACAATCATGCTTGGAAACACACCGCGCGCAAGAGTCATGCCTCGGATAAGCCAAACATATCAAACTACTCAGGCAGCAACGGTGGTGAGATGCAGGCTGACGGCTGACATGGAGCATTTCGTCCTCGCTTCCAGTTGCTTGATTCAAAGCGTGTGAACTGTCAAGACAACTATCAACGCCGTGCATGCGCTGTAACTGTTCACCTGTGTTTTTGCCTTGATCTGTACTGCTTGGATACTGCCCAGCGTCAGCCTGAAGGGGGAGAGATCGCGTAACACTCCAGCCGGCCGCAGGAGCCGCAAGATAACCCGAACAAAGCACAAGCGGAAACACCCCAAAGGATTGCTTGCTTCTTAGCCTCGTGCCGCTTAGGTAGAGCGGTGTTCGAAAACTAAGTGCCACGGTGTTGTATTCCCTGTCTGCCTTCCCGAACCCTTTCGTGTTCCTTTCGCACCTCAACATTCCTTTCGCGGAGCACATTGGACCAAGTAGCCCTTTCGCAGAGCTTTCAGGGATGCGTCCCGTAAACCTAGACAGAACATGGAGTGCAAGAGCTTCGTGAGCCATGTGGTCTGAAAAGAGGTCAAGCATCGACAACAGTCTGAAGCCAAATAGCAGGCGTCATGCACGAGAGAGCTCTGACCATGGCTTAACGTTTCCAAACAGCCACCTAAACAAAACTCGAAAGCTAACCCTGTGGGCTAGGGTCTGAAGATAGGACCGATGCCTTTCGCGGGCCTTTCTCCGGACCATTTGTTTTTTCTTGCACTACTGCACTGTGCGCTGCAGCACACTGGCGCAGTTCCATCCAGGTGGATAAGGTATAGCTGCGCCATCCACTTCAACCCAGGTTGCAATCCTATAGACCTTTGAAAGAAATCCAATCATTGCGCTCTGAAGGCATCACCATCGAAAGAAACATGTACCGAAAAAAGAGCAGCCCCTTGCGTGCGCATGTTTGCTCGCATCCTTTTGCACAGCGTTCTCAAAGCTTCCGCAGGACAAAACACCGTTACCAACTTCTTTCTTGATGTGTTTGAACGATGTCTATGCTTTGGCCCTTGTACTTCGGCCCCATCGTTCGGGGGGGGACGATGCCCAGCGAAAACACGAACGCGAGACCGCACGCCAAATCCCCTCCTCTCCAGTCTGGCCACGGCCTTCCTTGAGCGGACAACTTGTCGAGCCAAGGTCTTCACCTTAGGGGTTCAGGGCTTATGCGCTGCTGGGGAGGCGGGGGCTTCGCGGGGCTGGAATTCGTTCAAGGGTTGGCTTCGCGAGGCTTTGCGGCAAATGCTTGTTCCACAAACATATCTGACGGTTTCGAACTTGATTCCATGCGAAAGGGGGCGATGAAAGGGTGACATTGAGCTTCAGGACTAGGGGACATTGCTGGGCCTCAAAGGGGCGGGGCATGGAAGTTGGACCGCGGTGGCTTCGCGGAGGCTTCGGAGCTTCGCAGAGGCTTCGCGAAAACGTTCCATCGTTTCTAGCAAAAACGGAGGCCCTTCCGGTCGTCTTCCTGTCGTCTCCCCATAATCTTCCGTCAGTCTGACTGTAATCTTCCTGTAGACTTGTCAGAGCCTTCTCACACTAAACATCAACCTTTGGCATGCTACTGCCATGAAAGCACACAACACACTTGCCATGAAAGCACATAACACACTCCAACCACGAAGTGGCTTCGCAAAGTGGTTTCGCGGCACGCAATGTATCACACAAGTGCCTTTGCGGACTTTTTGGGAGTTCCCCACGAAGCTAAGATGCATCATCTGAGAAAAAGCGCTGCTCTTATGGCGTTGGCGTGCGGCTCTTTGGGGACAGCAAATGGAAAATGATTTACCCCACAAAAAACGAACTCTCACCACCTTTTTGCAGGGGCAGCCTGGGATGCCGGCACTGGCCGCCTGTCCCTTCTCAGCCATGACCTTAATCTCCTTCTTCAATTTCTCCTCCTCTTGACCTCTGGGCCAAACATTCAAGGGCCCAACCCGGTCCCTCCGACTGCATTGTCCAACTGTGGGTCCAATTTTGCAACAATGGGCGAAAATAACTACAGCTGCCAATCGGTCTTCTTCTTCTTCTTTTTCTTCTTCTTCTTTCTGTTATTACTGCTCTTACCGTGCTGTTGTTCTTGCTCTTTTTCTCGGTCTTCTTCTTGTTCTTCTTTATGTTGTTGTTGTGGTGGTGGTGGTTGTAGTGGTGGTTGTTGCTGGTGCCGCCGCCGGTCGTCGTGGTTGCCGTCGTTTTTGTACTTGGCTCCGACAGCGCGCATACGCGCACACGCCGCGTGTGAGTTTTCGTTTGCGCATGTTTTCGTGTATGTTGGAGAGCAAAAAACGTCATTCTGACTGCACAGGTGCGCGCGACAGCAAAACCGCAGCAGCAAAGCCTGCCTGCCAAATGATATGTTGGTGGTATGCCCACCAGTAGCATCATTGGCAGCGTGCCTTCCCCATGGCACCCTCTTTGTCAACTCAAAGGCAGTGTGCCAGCCCATGGTCTGTAAATTGCGCACGCATTGGCCGCATTGGTGGTGTGCTCGCTCATGGCATCCTCTGTCAACGCAAGCTGGTTTGCTTGCCCATGGCGCCTGAGTTGCGCGAGCATTTCTTTGGCTCAGGCTTGCAAGTGAGTAGAGGTGTCAAGAAGTACATGACTTACAAAAAACATGTGTATTTGCATATTTTCAAGCGAATTGCGTCAAACACTCGCTGGTTTCAAGCAGCCCTCAAGATTGAAAACGCACAAACGACCTGTAACAAACTGTGCGCCGTGCAAAACCGGACATCCCGCTATACGTGTGCGCGCGCTTGGGCGACGACGGCGCGTTGTTGCTGTTGCTGTTGCTGTTGCTGTTGCTGTTGCTGTTGCTGTTGCTGTTGCTGTTGCTGTTGCTGTTGCTGTTGCTGTTGCTGTTATTGCGATTGTTTGTTGTTAGCTGTTTGTTGTGTTGTGTTGTGTTTGTTGTTCGCAACATGCAGTGTGTTATTTGTTCTTTGCTCTGTGTTGTTCGTTGTGTGTTGTGTTGTGTACTGATCGTTGATTGTCGTTTGTCGTCTGTTGTCTGCTTGCTGGTGTGTTTGCTTGTTTGTCTTGTCGTTGGTTGGTTGGCTGGGCTGGCTGGCTTGGTTGGTCGGTTGGTTGGTTGGTTGGGGTTGGTTGGTTGGTTGGTGGTTGGTGGGTGGGTTGGTGGGTTGGTGGGTTGGTGGGTTGGTGGGTTGGTGGGTTGGTGGGTGGTTGGTTGGTTGCTTGCTTGCTTGCTTGCTTGGTTGGTTGGTTGGTTGTTTGGTTGGTTGGTTTTTTGCTTGGTTAGTTGGTTGGCTGGCTGGTTGGATTGTCTGTGATTATTTGATTGTTGCTTGCAGCTTGCCTTTTTCTCTCTGCTCTATGTATTGTTGTTTGATTGTTGATGACTGTTACTGTTGATGTTGTTTGTTTGCTTGCTTGCTTGCTTGCTTGCTTGCTTGCTTGCTTGCTTGCTTGCTTGCTTGCTTGCTTGCTTGCTTGTTTGTTTGTTTGTTTGTTTGTTTGTTTGTGTGTGTTTGTTTGTTTGTTTGTTTGCTTGTTTGTTTGTTTGATTGTTTGTTTGCTTGCTTGTTACTGTGGCTGTCGATGTTGCTGTTGTGGCTGTTGTTGTTGTTGTTGTTGTTGTTGTTGTTGTTGTTGTTGTGGTGGTGGTGGTGGCTGCTGCTGCTGCTGCTGCTGCTGCTGCTGCTGCTGCTGCTGCTGCTGCTGCTGCTGCTGCTCTTCTTGTTCGCGGCGGTGGTGGTGCGTTCTCCTCCACAAACCTGGTGAGCATCCATCCACTCAGCTAGGCTTTCCGGCGCATTCGGGCCACGTCACGCTCGATCCGCCGACTCTCACCGCGGATCTGCCTCTGCCACTCTCTAGCCTGCCGGAACATCGCCACCGAACCAACACTGGGCTGTCCTCAGATCCCCTGCTCAAAGGCCGAACTTGCGGGCTAAATGGAACCCCCTGCTAAACCAACTAAAAAGCTAAAAAGCATTAAAAACAAAAAAAAACTGGGGAACCCAATGGCTGGGAGCCACCAAGTAAAGCAAGTCTTGCATTGGAAATTAGCGTCTACTTGCCCCATGAACCACGATCAAAGGAGCTCATTCTGTTTCAGAACTGAGGACACAGACCTTTGGATCCGGAGGACTGCAGAAAGATGGAAATCTGCTGGCGCAGAGATCCATTCTTTGCTGAAGTCGCTGATCTGTCCTTAACTTTGTGCATGAACGAGGGGAACATGATTTATGCTCCCAACTGAGTGGCACGAAGATCGCCCCACCATGCCCCACCTTCTCCTTCACGGTCTCTTCCTTTGACTTGCCGCCTCCCATTGCGCCTCAGCTCGACTCTTGGACCCTTCGAAGCGGAGCTTACAGCCTTCGCATCGCACGCTAAGTCGCCCGCCACTTCGAGAGCCGCAGGACCGGCAGGTCAGGCAACGCAAATCTGACACCCTAACATGCAACCACTCGTTGGACATCCACTGCATTGCAGTTGATCTTGCGATTGATTGTGCCCTTAAAGCTTGAGCAAGGCAAGAATGACAGGCTGCAAAAGCTTGATACTCCTCTGAGTGCCAAATGCTGCGTCATTTCAAGTCACGCTTTGCCAAAGGGTTCTCGCCACTTGCGGCGGCACCGGCAACGAGGATAGACAGAGTATGAGACTGCCGTGCTTGGTTTGACCATGGACGAAACATCAAGCAGAAGCATTGGTCAGTTACGGTCACAACTGTTCTAAGCCACACAAACAAAACATAACAAAACGCCTTTGCGCAACAGCTCTTCTCTTTTTCTGGCCTGCGAAACCGGAAGGCCTTTCCTTGCGCTTGCCTGAAAGTTCCGGATCGAACCTAGGTGACTCGGTTCCAAGTGACAGGGAAGGTGCAAACTCTGGTTGGACATGATTTTGGATGGTTCTGGAGGCAAAGCACAAGGGCACTCAAACCTCGGAGGGGACGCAGGCTTTCACACACTAGGCTGGCTTTCAGGAAGATCTCCACGCTGCAAAGCTGAGCTACCGTCTCGGAGTCAACCTACCTCGAGCTGCCCCTGGGTCAGGTGCCAACATGAGTGGTCTCATTCCAAACTGCACAAGGGGATCTAGTATCCCATTCCGACATCATGGCTGGCACGGCAACTTCGGGCCAAGGCCTGATTTCCTCATTTTTGAGCTAGCAAAGAGAAACCACCGATTTGCGGTGCGTGTTTGAAGTCTCGTAGCATACAGTGTCCTTGACACAACTAGTAGCCTGAAGCGCAGATCCTTAGGCGCCTTCGGCAGAAACAACTGCATTCGCCAAGCTGTTTGGCGTTTGTGCCGGCTCGCGTGAAGGGTCAAGCAATTTGGACAACTTGCAATGATTACATTGACACGGGCAAATATGTTCTTGCAATTCAATGGTCAACTTGTAAACCCAATACAAATCACCATGCCCGATGAAAAGAAGAGAAAAACAAGAAAGCACCATAAAGCAACCCTTCATGGGTTTGCGGGTAATTCTCCCAGAACCTTCGCACAGTGAGCCAATTATCCGCCCAGGTCTTCAAAGGACCCTTGGAGCAAAATGTGGACGGAGACCTACGAGCCCCTGGCCAGACTGTGAAAGCCTCGCATGTCTGCCTTCGAGGCGACGGCTCCCTAAGCAAAAACCGCGTCAGAAGTGCGTGCTCGCGGCGCGCACCAAGACACCGCCCACCTGGTTGCGCGCGCCAACCCAGGCGCTGCCTAAGTCTACCACCGAGTCATCCATGTCGATGAAGGTGCGCCGCACCACGACATCCTCAGAGTGCGAAGCGAAGCACGCGCTTTTGGGCCTGGGAGGCAAGTGCAAAAACCGGGCGTCGGGGCCTTCTCCGACCCTTGGGGCACTGACACCTCCGTTCATGCGTCGGTACGCTCGCTGCTGCCGGTGGAACTCAGCAATCACCTCCTCCCGGCACTGGGTCCACTGGTGGGATAAAACCGCCACCTGGTAGGGCACCAGCTTCCGGCCGCTGAGCTCCGTGAACACCGTCATCTCGATGCCCACGCGCTGCAGAAAGTCCTTGAGATAGGCATGGAATGTGAACTCATTGTCGTTCCACCTCGCCCAATACGACTCCACACCGTCTTCACCCTTGATAACAACATAGGATGAGTCCTCCGTCAAGTGCGACACCTCCTCATCATTCAGCGGCAAGAGTGGCACTCCTCTGTTGCAGCCTCTCAAATTCAAAATGGTATAATACTGTTGGTCCATCTCGCACAGCGACTTCAGATCCTCCGCCTGCAGGTATCGAATGAAATTCTCCTTCTCCAGGGTCGTCAGCTCCGAGAAGTAGCTTGTGGCCCAGGTCGGGTACGCGGAGAAGGGAAGAAATAGCACGTGGGAAACCACCACTTTCCCAGGAGACGGATGTGGGTGCACCGTCAGGGTATATGCTTTTACCGCCCCAACCTGAAACACCACCGTATGCCTTCGGCCGATTGGCAGAACCAGCATGGCGGACATACCCGGCTCTGGGACATTCCTCTTCACAATCATCCGCGCATAGTAGGTGTCCCAGTCGTCCTGCTGAGACTTCTCCTCCTCCACAGAGGGGCTCTCCAGGATCTTGCGCAAGTTGTGGCGCAGATCTGCGGATCCTAGGCCCAGCTGCACCACCGCATCCCCGGGGTTGAGCTGTTGCACGTATCGCGCATGCAGCAGCCCAGACACCCCAGACGTCGTGCGGCTGGCGATCTCTGGACGCAACAGCAGCAGCTCCGGGGGTAATTCACTGGAAACCACAAACTGCAAGCGTGTCATACAGGAGCCACAGCCGGAAAAGCGGTAGCAGATTTGGCCGTCGTGCTGCAAGGAGCTGTTGCTAAACCGGTCCCGCACCCTGATCCAGCCATCGTCAGACGTCGCCTCTGAGATGTGCACAAAGAAGTCCTCGATATCAATGCTTGGCGTGTGCTCATCAAGGGCCTGTTTATTCATCCCTTTCGGCGCGGCAATTTCTGAATTTCTCAAGCAAACTTGGCTGTGCTGTGTTCAAGGTGCCATGTTAAACTGCAACATTGAAGTCTGTTTGCGTGTTGCACGTCTCAAATCATCCGACTCTTCTCTACGCAGAGCCGCTAGCGGCAACGGCAACCGTCAATGAGTCTCCATCTCGCCGCCTCCAGGATATGCATCCACAAGGAACATGCAACGTCAAACGCAATTGAACGTCGCAAATGCCCAGGAGTCGCAACGGCTGCTGGTTGGGCCTTCACACAACACAACTCGAAGTGCTGCCGATTGCTTGTGCGGATAAGTAACGTCTGAAACAATGGAAGCTGCGGGGTAGATTTGGGCATCCTTCAAGGTATCACCAACTTGCCGCGGAAACACGCCTGCTAGCCTACTACTTGCAATGACATGTAGCAACTTTCAACGCCAAGCAATCACTTTACACCACGCACTCACGTTCCCAGCCCGCCAACGCACGCACTGTTGAACACACACTCACGTCTCATGGTCAAGTCCCTTACATGCGTCATTGCCTTCAGGGGGGGTTGCCCGGCCTGTGCGAAGAGCCCCTCTTCGTAGAATCGAGCTCTCACCACCCGCCCTCCAAAGTAGCGACCGTTCATGTCCGCGAACGCCTGCACCAAGCACGATGCAAGCGAGACGTGCCTCGTCTACGGCCTTTGTCGCAGCTGACACGTCCTCGTACTCTAGGAAAATACGCACTGCCTGGGGGCAGTTGGTCGCGACAAGCCAACTTTCAAGACGTGGCAATCTGGTGCAATTGGGACAAATGATGACAGCGCTCACCTCATCATCCGGTTTGCCAGCGAGCTCTTTGATGACACACCTGGTAAAAAGCCATCGGCAAGGCTCTGTGCTTGCCCCAAGGGCGACTGACGAGATGCCTCTTGAGCTTCCCATACTTGCCCGCTTCCTCCGCAGTTTCCTCCTCCAAGTCCTGGCATTGCGAGAAACATGCTAGGTTAAAAGCTCAACTAAGGATCTAAGCTTTTGAGCGCAGGAAATGTCCGTACTTTGGAAAGGCAAGTTCAAACTATATCTGAGCTTGAAGCTTTGATGCAACCAATGCGATGCTAAAGACAGTAAACCATGGCAATGTGGCAACATTGTCTAAGTAGCAAGTCCATGCGGGAGAGATGGCCAGCCAGCCGAAAGCCTTGCAACACCATCTCTTGCAGGCCTCGTCAACGTCTCCTGCACCGACCAGATTGTTCAGCAGCAACACCCGAGTAGGTGGCCTGCTTGTGGTTGCAACGAGTGCAAAACCAAAAGGATTCCACGATTCTCGGATCTATGAGCACCCACTATTTCGGGTTGGGCCCGGGGCAACGCTGGCATTGCCCTAACTTGAGTCAGCCATCGGGACCCACTGATCCCATGGCAGGCAAGCTTGGGCACCGCGCAACTTTGGAGCCGATGCCTTGGCCTTGCGGTGTGGCAACTCAAGCTCCGTATGGGCCTTCATGGGTTTCTGCAAATCGGAAGACGGGGTTGCCCCCACAAAGCCCAAGAGAGAATGGGAGTTTTGCCCATGGCTGCACATATCATATAGTATTTTGCGTTATAAACAATCGCCCTACGCCCAGGCAACTTGGGCACAAACCCAGGCTCTCCAAAAGTTGGCTTCCGGATGCCGGGCCTGCTTTGGTTCTGGCTGACCCTGGGGAGGAGATGGTGCCTGCGCGTCTCTCTCTTGTTCTCGACTTGCGCTCACGCGGCGCTCACTCGGCCGGCTACGGCCTCGCGCTTGGAGCCCTCTACGATGCGGCCCGCTTTCTGATCGGTTTTCTGCATGACCTGAGGTCTCAGATTCTCGGAATCGAACTTTCGTTTAGGTCTCCTGAGGCTGTGAGGTCGAGAGGTGAGCTGATGCTAA
The DNA here is from genome assembly GCA_963377175.1 of Effrenium voratum. Taxonomy (NCBI): domain Eukaryota; class Dinophyceae; order Suessiales; family Symbiodiniaceae; genus Effrenium; species Effrenium voratum. The sequence goes on from CAUJNA010003248.1 coordinate 218,220, forward strand.
GGTACGGGCCAAAGGATTTGCCATGCCTTGCCCTTCCTTGCCCAAACCCGCTCCTTCTTGCCAACCTGGGAGAGCAATCAACCATGTACCGAGATATGTCGGGCTGAAAAAGAAAGTCCGCTGCCCATTTTCTTCATCATCTTTGTGGCGAAATCCTCCTGCGTAAATGTTCTCAGGCGTGCAAGACAACTTGCACGCTCTCAATGCTTCTGCCAACTGGCTTGACTGGCCATGAAGCTTTCCTGGTTTCCATCCCTGAGGCATGTTTCCGCGGAATGCGTGTTTCAGCCCCGAGTCAGCATGCCAAAACAAACTCTGAACTTGGAGCAGTTCGACGGGATTCTGCAAAAATGCCTGTAACCCCACACATCTGCAGAGGGCAGCAATCGGAGTGCTCTATTGAAAGTGCACACTGAGGCCGGGTTGTAACGGTACCCGGAAGACCAGTTGAAGCCGTTCTGCCCCGAAGTTCGGAGCACATCTCCTCCTTCGGCTGAGCAGCTGCCGGCTTCGCCTGTCGAGCCAACGCCTCCTGCCGTGCGGATCAACGGGCCTCGAGCCAGTGACATCCCTTCATGCTAAGGCAAGTCTTGACCTGTCTCCGGAGGCAAACGAGTCCTGTCGTCTCTTCTCCATCTCCTCCTCTGCTTTTTGCCGCATCCTGCAACTGCACTGGTTAGAACTGCGAGTGGCGCGATCCTGCAGCCCTTGTAAGCGCGTTGACGTGCCCTCTGACAGACTCTATCTGAGAGTGTGTTAACAAACATCACCTGTTTCTCGCGGCGCCCTTCGTCAGTATAAAACAATTGGCCCCTGCCTTCCAAGAGTTCACAAGCATACTGGTTTACTGGTGCCATGAATCAACTGATGCGAAAGGGGCGAGTCTGCCATGCAAATTCTGCGGCCACGGCATAGCGACATGGTGGCCTTCTTCGGCAAAACTCGTCGTAGTCGTTTGGCTTGGCGGGGTCATACTCCTGTTGCTTTCGCGCCACGGAAATCAGCTGGACAAGATCCAGCCTCGTTGGGATCGCCAAACAGATTGGCAGCCTGAGCATCGAAACTTAGTCACAGCTCTACACCTGCCGCAAATACCACAATTGCCAAGCGGTGTTAGGCGCTTTCTGGTATTACTGTGCAGGCCGCACTGTTCACTTGTTGGACAATGCAAAGCTTCTAGGCGCCCAACAATAGGTTCATTGAGCGCCGCCTTGCCAAGGCTATTCTGGGCCTTGCTGGTTTTGCCGCACAAGATTCAAAACCACACAGACGTGGAGTATCGAGCAGTCACTCTAAGATGCTCAACACATAATATTCGTGCTGTCGTCAAATCCCCTGCTAAAATTGTCACTTTTCGTCGGCCAAATTATGAAAAAACAAACACTCAACCCCCAAAAAGGCAAAAAAGCAGAGGAACCGGATGGCTGGGAGCCACCAAGAAATGATTCACACTCGCTGATTCACAAACTCAGTCCCTCTGAAGCTGAGGGCTGCGCCGACCCATCGCTCTCAGGTCGCGCCTCGTTCATTCGCCCATCCCACCCGATCTTGCCATGGCCAAGCTCCCCACAGAGCTCGCCGGCGCTTGAGCTGCCTGGCTCGCAAGCGAAAACGAAAGGGAAAGCCCCAAAGCCCTTGGAGTAGACGCGGCTAGATCAAGGCGCGGTACGACAAATGCCCGCCAAAAGCTTAGGCATACATTTCTGCTTCGGAGTTTGATTTGCAACCGTGAAACAACTGCTTAGAAGGTCGTATAATTTGACAACAGAAACGCGGCCTATCAGGTAGAAACCTATAGATTCCTTGCTCGAAACAAACTCGGCCGTGCGAGAATTCAGCACTAGCTTCCCGAGTTCATGTTCTTACAAGTGCAAATTCAAACAAACGCTGGACACACCATTCTTTGTACGTGTTGCAAACTCCCATGGGGCGAGCTTGTTTAGAGTCTCTTGCAGGAAACAAACCATGTGAGCAAGCATTAGTTTGCGTGTGTACGCATGTCACTTCGTCCTGCGTATGGCTGAAACAAACAAATCCTTCGCAGGCTGCAAGCTTTGCCTCCAGAGAAATGAACGCATGCCCCCTGCCAGCGAGCGCTTGCCGTCCCTGGGATTTGGGCCACGGCCCCTCCGGGGCCTTGCTGGTCTCTGCTGCGGCCCTTTGCTTCATAAGCGCTTCCTTCTCCTGGACCGAAAACTCGTCCCAAGGAATTCCTCCGCGGAGTGGCTTTCTCGGATCTTGTTACTACCCCAAAGGCCCTCCTCTTGACAGGTTCTCCAAACTCCCTCAAGACGTGGCGGGCACACTGCTGCGAGCTTCGAAAGATCTAAGGCAGGCATGGAGGGCTTCTTCACTGGCTCCACCTTTGCGACACCGATCCTTGTGACCAAGTGCTGACCAAGGGACGCGTTCCAGCATAGGCTTATGGTTGCTCCATGGCAAGGCGAACGAACCCCTTCCAATCTGCAGGCCTTCTTCCGCACTGGCGGCATCATCAGCTTGGCGGCTGAGAAGGTCTGTGGAAGCGCAGGGCTCGGCTTCTCCTGCGTGCATGCGAGTTGAAAGTTTCATGTTTCACACCCTGGCAGTGCAGGTATCAATCTTAAGTCCCAAGAGTCGTGATTGTGCTCCCTTCCAAGCAGAAGGCAAGTTGAGGGCTGGAGGTGCCAGCCTTTTCTGGCTCTTTCTTCTCATTCTTCTCAACTGGCGCAGCCTGCGCCTGATGTGTCCGAGCAACAAACGAGCAGCGGGCAACATGGGCACGCCCGCTGCTTGACTTCTGTGCAATTGTCTCGACGGGCGGCCAAGCATACGCTAATCCTATCACCCTGCGACTGCTACTGTGGATGGACGAAATCCTGCACCACCTAAGAAACCCCAGAATGTTGATTCCCCTGTAACCGACCAGCAATGGTTTCCCATGCTTTCGAAGTGGTGCAGGATTTTGTCCATCCACAGTATCACACATCTTTTGCATTTGCTCACTGGCCGAGTGCGAATTTTGCATCGGCCACCTCAGGTCGAGCTGTGCCCACCTGTGACTGGGGGTCATTGATTCGGACATGGTCCGTGCTGCCAATGGCCAATGTGCCCCACATCTTGGCTTCAACTTGAAAGGTTTCGGTGACGTCCGGTGGCAAAAGCGCCGAGATGACAACTGAGCTTCCATTCTAGTGCAACAACTGTGGTCTCACCCAAGCTCCCTACAGTATCTGGCTAAATTTGAGCTTTGAGGCTGCTCTTTTTACTTGGGCTCAAAGAGAAACTGTAAGGAACACTTCCGTTTCGGTGTCATTTTTTACACATCCCCCTTTGTCACCCATACCCTCCACTCCTCACAGCTCCCGCCCGCCAGAGTTCGCCACTCTGGTCCACTGGGTCACGTTGCCCGTGTCAAGCAGACTTGCTCGTTCGGACAATGGCAAGGCACCATCCGCACCATCCGCCCCCGTTTTTTTTGCAAAAGCGGAGAGTTGGCAAAGCCGCTCTCATGTTGCGAAGAACAAGCAAACCAGTCCCAAAATATGTCGGCTCCGACACGGGGACTTGATTCGCGTCGGCGCTCGCCAATCCGTAGTTCCATCCAGTGCCGATCACCATCAGTACTGCGACAGAAACCGCCGCCGTTTGAAAACAACTCAGAAACATGGTACCCTCAAAGAGCGACCTGCAGGAAGAACTGCTCAGCGATAGCCCATCCGCTCCCTTCAATCCAGGATGCCTTGCAAAGATTGGCCTCATCCCTTCAGGATGTCCTTGAAATGGTGTCAAAACGAGCTGTACAGATTGAAGACATCCTCCCGCGGCTCAAGTCTTTGCCGGCGGGGACTGCTAGTTCGACGCGTCGTCGATACCCGGCGGCTCCTTTGGAGGAGGCAGCGGTGGATCCTCGTCCGGCACCTTGCCTCAGGTTTCGAAGCTACAAGCTCCACCAGCTGCTTGCTTCCTTTCTCAATCCCCAAAAACAGGGTGGGACAGTCTGGCATTCGAATATGCGAACTCACTGCAAATTGGAGGCGCAAGTCAAAGGCACTGGGGCACTGGCGTTGCAGCACCGCGAGCTCGGCGGTCGCCACCTTTGCTGGACTTGGAGCGGCTGGGCTCACTTTGTCAGGTGCTTGCGCCGGCGCCGGGGGCGCAGGGGGCACGGCCGGCGTAGCCCTGGCTGCTTGTGGCACCTGCGCCTGTGAAGCTTCCGGCGCTGGCTGCGTCGGCTTGGCGTCGTGAACTAACGACACAGTAGGAAAGCTGTCGACTGGCGGCTCTGGGCTGTGCTGAACACAGCTGCAGCCGAAAGCTATGGCAGCGCCCATGGCCGCGATAGATCGAGCATTTGCAACTAGCTTCGCCACCGTGGCTTGCAGATGGTCAGCAAATGAGCAACACACTAAGAGAATTGACCCACAAATCCGACAGCAGACTTTTGGCCTTCATGAACAATTCATACTTCACCTGACTATCTGAGACTGTTGTTTCGTGCTGGGAGTGATGGAGTCGCATCTTCCCTTCCAACACACCGCCGCCAAGTGCTGAGCTAAGCCTGCAGGATTTGAAATTTGGACAGGCACTGAGAGTCATTGCGGTTTTTGCCTGTGCAGCGATAAGCAACACGAATCTTTTATGGCATTCCCACCTGGCCATCGAAATCATTCAAACTCGGACGGAAACAAATCCGATCCCTGGTTTTGACACCCACCTCGCTTTCACTCCGATTTTCCGCAAAGGCCTTGGGCTCCGCGAAGATGTCATCTGCTTCCTTCTTGGCAGGGACTTCGGAGCCTTCACAGGCCCCGGAAACGTGTCGAGAGGCTTGGGATTCTCTTAATGGCAAACCAAGAAGGTGTGCTTTTTGAGGGCACCTCATGCAGATTGGTTTAAACGTTTGAAGGGAGGCCAAAAGGAGCCTTTCTGACACAACCTCGGGACACCGACCTTAAACAGCTTGACTCATACTTGGTGTCAACACCCCCTCGAATCTTTACGTAGATATCATAGATCAGAAAAAAACATGCAAGGAGCGCGCGAGAGAAAGAAAGAAAGAAAGAAAGAAAGAAAGAAAGAAAGAGAGAAAGAAAGAAAGAAAGAAAGAAAGAAAGAAAGAAAGAAAGAAAGAAAGAAAGAAAGAAAGAAAGAAAGAAAGAAAGAAAGAAAGCAAGCAAGCAAGAAAGAAAGAAAGAAAGAAAGAAAGAACGAAAGACAGACAGAAAGAAAGAAAGCAAGCAAGAAAGAAAGAAAGAAAAAGAAAGACGGAAGGAAAGAGGGAAGGAAAGAAGGAAGGAAGGGAAGAAAGGACTGAAGAAATGTAACAGAAAGAGAGAGAGAGAGAGAAAGTGAAAGAGCGAGAGAGTGAGAGAGTGAGAGAGAGGGAGGGAAGGAAACAAATGAGACAAAGAGAGAGGGGAACTAGGGGAGCATTGTGGGAACCGAAACAGGGGAGGATAGGGCAGGTCCAGCTATGTTGTGAATATGCTTCGATATGCCCCGATATGTCTGACGCCTGAAGTGCTTCTGTCTGGGTATATTAGCGTCGAGGTGGAACAGGACCTCTCTCATGGGGTCAGCACTTGTCTCGAAGAAGGTGCCCTAGCAGTGTGATTCTATACCTGTTCACCCTGTTGACTAATGTTGACAGCAAATTTGCGTGTTACGCTTGCACTAGTCTGTGTACGACTCTCGGGTTTGTCCATATTCTATCCAGCCGAGGCGGCGCGACTTGTCGACTTACAATGTGGAAGAACCCACACACCGAGATGTGCTGCAATGGTCGGTAGAGTCTGTCACCAAAACCCCACCCACGGGGTCAAACGGCTGTGCGCACAGGTCGCGAGCCGACGGCCCTTGGCCGAGGCGCCCAGAAGGTTCCCGTAAAGGGAGTCCATGGGACCTGAGTCACTGAGACCAAAGTGCGATCGACGGCCGCGCGAAGCGCCCAAGGGAAACCACGAAAAACCCCCAATGCAAAACACCTGGCCAAACCCAACCAAATGGGCTTCTTGTTCTGCAGGGGTTGGCTGAATTTCACGACTGGATGATTGCTTGAAGGCACACGCTCGAACTCGGGACTCGTCGCACTAGGATTGGAATTGTCGAAGGACCTGTCAACCATGCCCGTCGCCTGGTTCCATCTGTTCCCTCAATGACTCTATTTCTGATCATGGCTTTCAGCGAGCCTCAGCTAAAGCCAAAATCACCACGGAGTCAAACGTGAGTACAAACCAGATAGGAACAACACACTGATACAAACAAACATTCCCAAGTCAAACAACCCTGGTAAACCCCAACAAAACATGGTTCTTGTTGTCCAAATGAGATTCCTTTGAAACATGCAAGCATTCATGCCACTTTCTCATATTGCTCTACCGCTATGTGTTTGGCATGCTGGAAAGCCTGAAAATCTGAAATCAACTCAATCTATGCCGGGCGCTAGGTCTCTGGCTCGGGCCCGAGGCCATTTTGTCTTGACCCCTTTTGCAGCCCCATGCTTTGGAGCTCAAATGGGCAGCAGATTTGCTTGAGCATCCCTCAGGTTGATTTCAAATGAACACAGAGCCCTGGTGGACAAGCGAATGACAACCTGCCATGTCAATGTGCTCAGCGCACTCAGGATTCTTTGATTCGGCCACCGAAGGCATGCACAAAGAGCTTGTGGTATATCGACCTAATGGACTGGGGAGTGGCAACATGCCGCCTGATCCAAGGATGCAAGCTGCATGTGCGTCAGAGCAGAAATGTGCAGGAGATCCCATATCTTGAACCTTAGCTTCCGGTCTGAAGCCACATCCATCCTCACATGGACCCCGAAACCTGAGCCTTGAGCCGGTCTTGGGCGGCAGCCCCAAATGGTCCTTGCAGTCTTGGGAGGCGTGGCAGGTGGTTTGACCGTTTGACCCTACTCCAAAGCGGACAGGTTGCGAAAGAAAAGTCAGCTACCCCCTGGAAAGTGGCTGGTGCCTGGTCTTCAGGGTCCCACACCGCGGCGAAGCCTTCTCTCGCCGTGACCTGCGAATGCGTTGGGCTTCGCACCGAAGCACCGAAGCATCGCTGTCAGCCGCCTGTCGGCCCAGCTTGGGAAACAGTAGCTGGCCGCCATCGGGCAAATCCTCGTAAAACGGATCTCCTTTGCACACGTGGATTAGATGCTTGGGGACAGGCGTGAAGGAAAAGGTAGACCGCGCGGAAAGGCTTCTGCTCCTGGGAGGATTCGTGAAGACATCTTACCCAGGGGTTGCCTTTTGAAATGCACAGCCTCCCTTGAAAAGGGTTTCTACACTACCGGGGCTGCTTATTCATCCCACAAACAGTGGAAAATCAACAGAGAATGAGGGAATGAACCAAGGGGTCCCCTTAAAGGAAACCGCAAAGGATGGTTTATAGGGAGCCTTGCCTCATTCCCTGCCTATCGCAAGGAAAGTCACCTGCAAATCAAGGTCGATATTCGCAGCGCGGACTGCGCAACAAATCAGTCCTCCGGCGCCGATACCACCCGCGCGCCACCGGATGCCTCAGCCCAGGGTGCGATGCAGCCCCTGGCAAGAAGTGGCGCAGACTCAGGAAACAAGTTAAGAACATTTCACGTGGAGATTGCTTGCAAGTCTAGCTGGAGAAAGCGAGAAGCGCACGCAAAGCATTGTGGCATTGGATAAAGTTGAACCATCCAAGAACAAATAGACTACGTACCCTACAGATATGCATATATATATATACACATCTATATTACTGTATGTGTGTGTAAACGCAGGCCCTATGGTGGGGCTGGCTTGTGACTTGTGTCCACCGCCGCATGTCAGTCTGCGCACAAATTGCACAGCTTTGCATAGCATTATGCAACAGCAAACCAATCTCATTTCCTGCCACGATCCTGCCCAACACAGGTTCGTACCCAAGCGACTCAACTGCCCACTTGGGGCCACCTTGCCAGCTTGCCCGACCGAGGGCCGAACCTCCGCAGGCAAGCGCCGAAGTTCGAGGCCCCTGGCAGAGAGTTCCAAACATGCCCAAACACAAGCCATCCATTTGGAGGCAACCCTCAAAGAGGTGCTGGGCCATAGTTTCTACAACCCGATAGCTTAAACGTGCATTGGTTTGCAGAAAAGCACACTGTGCATGACAGCTAGACACAACAGGTTGGTGTGTGTGTTGCGGTGCCGGTTGCTCACCTTCTATTCACAACCAGGTGACGATTATGATTACCTTGCTGGGCGATGATGATGATAATAATGAGGAGGAGAAGGAGAATGACAGTGAAGAAGGTATTGGTGGTGGGTGGTGGTGGTGGTGGTGGTGGCGGTGGCGGTGGCGGCGTTTGTAGCAACGCACGAAGCAAGCTAAGCAGACCGGGCCTCACCGAGGCCTGGCCGGCAAGGCCTGGCGTGGGCCGACTGAGGGGTCTCACACACACACACACCAACACACACCAACACACACCAACACACACCAACACACACCAACACACACCAACACACACCAACACACACCAACACACACCAACACACACCAACACACACCAACACACACCAACACACACCAACACACACCACACACACCAACACACACCAACACACACCAACACACACCAACACACACCAACACACACCAACACACACCAACACACACCAACACACACCAACACACACCAACACACACAACACACACCAACACACACCAACACACACCAACACACACCAACACACACCAACACACACCAACACACACCAACACACACCAACACACACCAACACACACCAACACACACCAACACACACCAACACACACACACCACACCAACACACCAACACACAACACACAACACACACACACCAACACACACCAACACACACCAACACACACCAACACACACCAACACACACCAACACACACCAACACACACCACACACACACACCAACACACACCAACACACACCAACACACACCAACACACACACACACCACACACACACACACACACACACACACACACACCAACACACACCAACACACACCAACACACACCAACCCACACCAACCCACACCAACACACACCAACACACACCAACACACACCAACACACCAACACACACCACACACACAACACACACACACCAACACACACAAACACACACCAACACACACCAACACACACCAACACACACCAACACACACCAACACACACCAACACACACCAACACACACCAACACACACCAACACACACCAACACACACCAACACACACCAACACACACCAACACACACCAACACACACCAACACACACCAACACACACCAACACACACACACACAACACACACCAACACACACCCACACCAACACACCCAACACACCCACACAACACACACACAACACACCACACAACACACACACACACACACACACACACACCACACACACACACACACACAACACACACCAACACACACACCAACACACATACCAACACACACACAACACACACACCAACACACACACAAACACACACACCAACACACACACACCAACACACACACCAACACACACACACACACACACACACACACACACACACACACACACACACACCACACACACACCAACACACACACACCAACACACACACCAACACACACACACACACAACACACACACACCAACACACACACACACACACACACCAAAACACACCAACACACACCCACACACACCCACACCAACACACCCACACCAACACACACCAACACACCCACACCAACACACCCACACCAACACACACACACACCACACACACACACACACACACACACACCAACACACACACACAACACACACACACACACCAACACACACACACAACACACACACACACACACACACACACACACACACACACACACACACACACACACAACACACACACACCAACACACACACACACCAACACACACCAACACACACACACACACACACCAACACACACACAACACACACACACCAACACACACACACCAACACACACACAACACACACCAACACACACCACACACACCAACACACACCAACACACACCAACACACACCAACACACACCAACACACACCAACACACACCAACACACACCAACACACACCAACACACACACACAACACACACCAACACACGCCAAAACACACACCAACACACACCAACACACACCAACACACACCAACACACACCAACACACACCAACACACACCAACACACACCAACACACACACCAACACACACCAACACACACCAACACACACACCAACACACACACCAACACACACACCAACACACACACCAACACACACACACAACAACACACACACCAACACACACCAACACACACCAACACACACACACCAACACACACACCAACACACACCAACACACACCAACACACACCAACACACACCAACACACACCAACACACACCGACACACACCGACACACACCAACACACACCAACACACACACACACCACACACAAACACCCCTCTGGTGAGCTTCTGAACAACGAAAACCAGAAGGACCCCTCGTGTTGGCTGGATGTTGAGGATACCTCCATGGCCAACCTGCCAACTGGACGGACTGAAGATAAAATGGCCATGGGTCAAAATCCCGTACCCCCAGTGAACATCCCAATCCCCACTAATAATAGTCACTAATCAAAGGAAGTTTAACAAGAAACTTCCGTAGTACTGGAACTAAATGAGCTAGCTGCTTTGACATATAGCTATGACAGGTAGCTAGCATGACAAATAGATAGCTTTGACATATAGCTAGCTTGACAGATAGATAGCTTTGACATATAGCTAGCTTGACAGATAGATAGCTTTCCAATAGGCTTGCATGACAAATAGATAGCTTTGACATATAGCTAGCTTGACAGATAGATAGCTTTCCAATAGGCTTGCATGACAGATAGATAGCTTTGACATATAGCTAGCTTGACAGATAGATAGCTTTCCAATAGGCTTGCATGACAGATAGATAGCTTTGACATATAGCTAGCTTGACTTAGATAGATAGCTTTCCTAATAGGCTTGCATGACAGATAGATAGCTTTGACATATAGCTAGCTTGACAGATAGATAGCTTTCCAATAGGCTTGCATGACAGATAGATAGCTTTGACATATAGCCAGCTTAACACGTAGATAGCTTTCTCAAGTATAGATTTCGTGGCAGGCGCAGCACTTTCGCAAGCACTCTCTGCGAGCTGGGGGATGGCAAGATGCAGAAAACGTTGGCGCTGTGCGTGAATTGGGCTTCCGGACTGTGCGCAAACCACCTCGGCTGCGACGCCTGTACGGAGGCGGGGTCTCGGAACGGGTTCGGAACGGTCTCGGAGACGGGCCCATTGGCACGGCCGCGCGAAGGTTTCGCAAGGTTTGAATTGCGTGGCAGGCGCAGCACTTTCGCAAGGTCAAGTATAGATTTCGTGGCAGGCGCAGCACTTTCGCAAGGTCAAGTATCGATTTCGTGGCAGGCGCAGCACTTTCGCAAGGTCAAGTATAGATTTCGTGGCAGGCGCAGCACTTTCGCAAGGTCAAGTATCGATTTCGTGGCAGGCGCAGCACACGTGCTGCGTCCACTCTCTGCGAGCTGGGGGATGGCAAGATGCAGAAAACGTTGGCGCTGTGCGTGAATTGGGCTTCCGGACTGTGCGCAAACCACCTCGGCTGCGACGCCTGTACGGAGGCGGTCTCGGAACGGTCTCGGAACGGTCTCGTTCGGAACGGGTTCGGAGACGGGCCCATTGGCACGGCCGCGCGAAGGTTTCGCAAGGTTTGAATTGCGTGGCAGGCGCAGCACTTTCGCAAGGTCAAGTATAGATTTCGTGGCAGGCGCAGCACTTTCGCAAGGTCAAGTATCGATTTCGTGGCAGGCGCAGCACTTTCGCAAGGTGTGCAGGCGCAGCACTTTCGCAAGGTCAAGTACAAAATTCGTGGCAGGCGCATCACTTTCGCAAGGTCAAGTACAGAATTTGTGGCAGGTGCAGCACTTTCGCAAGGTCAAGTGCAAAATTCGTGGCACGCGCAGCACTTTCGCAAGGTCAAGTACAGATTTTGTGGCAGGCGCAGCACTTTAGCAAGGTCAAGCACACATTTGGTGGCAGGCGCAGCATTTTTGCAAGGTCAACTTTCGCAGCCGGGGCTCGAAAATCGCAACTTTTAAGTACGAAAGTAGTACGCGAAGTCAACTTTCGCAGCTGGGGCTTGAAAATCGCAACTTTTAAGTACGAAAGTAGTGCGCAAAGTCCACTTTCGCAGCCGGGGCTTGAAAATCGCAACTTTTAAGTACGAAAGTAGTACGCGAAGTCAACTTTCGGGGATTGAACATCGCAACTTTTAAGTGCAGAGAAAGATGGGTAGATAGATAGATCAATAAACAGATATAGAGATAGCTAGAGAAATAGATAGAAAGAGATAGAGAAACAGAGATAGACAGAGATAGATAGATTTGTAGATAGATAGACAAATAACTAGCTAGATAGATAAAGAGATAGAGAGATAAATAAATAGAGAGGTAGATAGATAGATAGGAGATAGAGAGGTAGATAGATAGGTAGATCTATAGATAAATCGCAACTTTTAAGTACGAAAGTAGTACGCGAAGTCAACTTTCGCAGCTGGGGCTTGAAAATCGCAACTTTTAAGTACGAAAGTAGTGCGCAAAGTCCACTTTCGCAGCCGGGGCTTGAAAATCGCAACTTTTAAGTACGAAAGTAGTACGCAAAGTCCACTTTCGCAGCTGGGGCTCGAAAATCGCGACTTTTTAGTACGAAAGTAGTACGCGAAGTCCACTTTCGTAGCTGGGGCTCGAAAATCGCAACTTTTAACTACGAAAGTAGTACGTGAAGTCCAGTTTCGCAGCTGGGGCTCGAAAATCGCAACTTTTAAGTACGAAAGTAGTACGCGAAGTCAACTTTCGGGGATTGAACATCGCAACTTTTAAGTGCAGAGAAAGATGGGTAGATAGATAGATCAATAAACAGATATAGAGATAGCTAGAGAGATAGATAGAAAGAGAGAGAAAGAGACAGAGAAACAGAAAGAGAAAGAGAAAGAGAAAGAGAGAAAGAGAGAAAGAGAGAAAAAGACAGAGAGAAAGAGAAGCAAGGGGCCAAGGACAGTTCTCCAAACTATAGTTGTTCACTGCTTTGAAACTTCCGCCCCCCGGCTCTGCCGGACCTTACTTGTATAGAGTAAAATGGGTGGTGCACCTACCCCAAAATGATACCATTGGTTTTGACCCACAGCCAAATGGCCAAACTGCCAGACCTCTCTGAGGAAAACCCGAGCACCAGCTCTCAACAGCTTCACGTCACTCACGTGACCTGCCGACCTGCCGCCGCAGCCAGTCTCGCTTCCAGGTCTGCCAAGAGCTCCTGCAGATCCCTGAGTCGCTCGGCTGATATCCATGGGGACTCCCTATTGAAATTCATAGCCCAGGAAGCGAATGGAAATGACTGGAGTTGATGGATTCCACTGCTTTGGAGTTCATTTGGCTGTGGGTCAAAAACAGGTACCCAAAATTGAACCCTGTAAGTGGTAACATGGACTAAAACCTGCGGTCCCCTGGTGGCTTAATTTTGACTCATATTCATTTCAGGAGGCCCACCACTCCTCACCTCGGAGTTTCTTGAACTGAGCGCCAGGCTCGTCTCCTTCTACGCGAAAGCCACCGGCGGGCGTGCGGCCCTGCTGGCGGTCCATCATGTCCATCAGCTGCCCTGGCACAGCATTTTGCTGTCCACTTGGCCACCTTAAAGCAAAAGAAAGACTTGCCTCCTGATATCACCTTTAAGTCTTAGGGCGAATTCCGCTTAAGAACAATCAGCGCTGACGACTTGAACAATTAGTCCTTGGTTCATAGGACTTGAGTGGGCACAGCAGTTACAGCACTGCCCGTCTTAACTTCCCAACCACGTATCCCGTGATATGTCGAGGATTGGCCATGGATGTGCCTCAAGCAGCAAGGTTTGGCGCAGATCTCTTGGGGGCAAAAGCTACGCATCTCGGGTTTCTATCAGCTGGAGTGTCTATGAGCATACGTCGACTGGCACCAACAGCAAATGCCCGAAATCCGGTGCAGGAATATGTTGTCTCTGTCACATATTGTGACTCTGGTATTCGTGTGGAAGTAAGAGCAACTGAACCAGCAAATCCCTCGACGGGACCTGTAGACCATAAGCAGGCAAAAGGCGCCAGCTTCCCTGGAGCTGATGACGTCGGGCACCAGCCACCTCTCAATCCGTTCACTCCGACCCCGTCCCATCGACGAAGATGCAATCGTGAAATGGTGTTCTTTACACGGTTCTGGGATTACGACCATTTTAATACCGGGTTTTGACTATGAAATTATGACTCACCTTCTGAAAAGAATGCAGTGAATGAGTTCCATGGTTAGTTGGAGAACGCAAAATAAATGGAAAAAATGGGTGCAAGGCTTACAGGTTTGTAGAATCGCAAGGGGCCACGCTGGCGATGCTATGGGGCTTAGGCTTGAGCCTGTTGGCCTGCCTGCGAAAGCATGCCCATTTCACTGCGGTTTCGGCGCTCAGACCACTTGGGGGGTACTGCCGGAAGGTGGCGACGCATGGGATTCACCAGACACAGCTAGAGGGATATCGCTGGAAAGAAAGGCGCAAGTGAGCAACCTCAGAGCCGTTATCACAAGGAAGCTTGCTAATCAGAGGAACTGCTACTTGCTGGCAGTCAAGTCTTATTGTCCAGCCGGCCATTTTCACGAGCAAGGTCTTTATGCCTTTCGGCACTTTGGCCAAATATGGGGGTTGCCTGCTTCAGGGCACGAGAAAAGTTGGAGAAAGGCATCAGGCCGCAAGCAAGGCAGCTAGAGGAGTGACAGTGAGCAACGCCGAACTGTTTCGGTGTTAACTTGACCCGAAAGTTAAAAAAAATCAAGTCACATGCATCAAGCACCGTCCAGCGATTTCAAGATTTCTGGTTGGGATCAGAGCTCGGGGATCCGGACAGCGCGGGGTCCTGGGAGACCCGCAGTCTTCGCAGGCGCAGGCCTACGTGGCTAAGTGGCACCCGGTTTAGGGCTGGTTTCATGGGTCACGCTAGAGACACCAAAGGAACCACCCACTATTCTGGCTGGTGCGATGGGGAGTATTCGGGCATGAAGGGCAGGCTGATAACAAGATCATTCCCTCGTTCCCTGAGCACCAGCAAGTTTTCGGGTCCACTAATTAAAGGACCGGATAACCCCACATGCTATGTTTTTCCCAAATGTCCACACACATGTACCGTGCGCCCCTTGTATGGATGCGATTACAGAGCACCCAGATGCACAGAATGCAGCGCCTGCCACGACTTCGGCAACGGCATCGCCAAAGTGCTGCGCCTGCCACGATTTCGCAACGGCATCGCCAAAGTGCTGCGCCTGCCACGATTTCGCACACCCCCCGCCGCGCGCGCGACAACATCCTGTCCCTCTAGACAGCTGCCGAATGCGACCCCTGCCACACAAACACACACCCAGATGCACAGAATGCTGCGCCTGCCACGACTTCGGCAACGGCATCGCCAAAGTGCTGCGCCTGCCACGATTTCGCAACGGCATCGCCAAAGTGCTGCGCCTGCCACGATTTCGCACACCCCCCGCCGCGCGCGCGACAACATCCTGTCCCTCTAGACAGCTGCCGAATGCGACCCCTGCCACACAAACACACACCCAGATGCACAGAATGCTGCGCCTGCCACGACTTCGGCAACGGCATCGCCAAAGTGCTGCGCCTGCCACGATTTCGCAACGGCATCGCCAAAGTGCTGCGCCTGCCACGATTTCGCACGCCCCCCGCCGCGCGCGCGACAACATCCTGTCCCTCTAGACAGCTGCCGAATGCGACCCCTGCCACACAAACACACACCCAGATGCACAGAATGCTGCGCCTGCCACGACTTCGGCAACGGCATCGCCAAAGTGCTGCGCCTGCCACGATTTCGCAACGGCATCGCCAAAGTGCTGCGCCTGCCACGATTTCGCACACCCCCCGCCGCGCGCGCGACAACATCCTGTCCCTCTAGACAGCTGCCGAATGCGACCCCTGCCACACAAACACACACCCAGATGCACAGAATGCTGCGCCTGCCACGACTTCGGCAACGGCATCGCCAAAGTGCTGCGCCTGCCACGATTTCGCAACGGCATCGCCAAAGTGCTGCGCCTGCCACGATTTCGCACACCCCCCGCCGCGCGCGCGACAACATCCTGTCCCTCTAGACAGCTGCCGAATGCGACCCCTGCCACACAAACACACACCCAGATGCACAGAATGCTGCGCCTGCCACGACTTCGGCAACGGCATCGCCAAAGTGCTGCGCCTGCCACGATTTCGCAACGGCATCGCCAAAGTGCTGCGCCTGCCACGATTTCGCACACCCCCCGCCGCGCGCGCGACAACATCCTGTCCCTCTAGACAGCTGCCGAATGCGACCCCTGCCACACAAACACACACCCAGATGCACAGAATGCTGCGCCTGCCACGACTTCGGCAACGGCATCGCCAAAGTGCTGCGCCTGCCACATTTCGCAACGGCATCGCCAAAGTGCTGCGCCTGCCACGATTTCGCACACCCCCCGCCGCGCGCGCGACAACATCCTGTCCCTCTAGACAGCTGCCGAATGCGACCCCTGCCACACAAACACACACCCAGATGCACAGAATGCTGCGCCTGCCACGACTTCGGCAACGGCATCGCCAAAGTGCTGCGCCTGCCACGATTTCGCAACGGCATCGCCAAAGTGCTGCGCCTGCCACGATTTCGCACACCCCCCGCCGCGCGCGCGACAACATCCTGTCCCTCTAGACAGCTGCCGAATGCGACCCCTGCCACACAAACACACACCCAGATGCACAGAATGCTGCGCCTGCCACGACTTCGGCAACGGCATCGCCAAAGTGCTGCGCCTGCCACGATTTCGCAACGGCATCGCCAAAGTGCTGCGCCTGCCACGATTTCGCACGCCCCCCGCCGCGCGCGCGACAACATCCTGTCCCTCTAGACAGCTGCCGTGAGTCAGCGAGTGTGAGTGAGTGAGTGAGCGAGTGAGTGAGTGAGTGAGTGAATGAGAGTGAGTGAATGAGAGTGAGTGTGAGTGAGTGAGTGTGAGTGAGCGTGAGTGAGTGAGTGAGTGAGTGTGAGTGTGAGTGAGTGAGTGTGAGTGAGTGTGAGTGACTGAGTGTGAGTGAGTGAGTGTGAGTGAGTGTGAGTGAGTGTGAGTGACTGAGTGTGAGTGAGTGAGTGTGAGTGAGTGAGTGTGAGTTGAGTGAGTGTAAGTGAGTGAGTGAGAGTGAGTGAGTGAGTGAGTGAGTGAGTGAGACGGAGACGAGCGGGAGAAGGAGGAGGAGACGCGGCGCGCGGACGACGAGCGGAAAAAGTAAGAACCCCACACAAAGATGTGGGGAACAAACACACATTGGATCTATCGAGGCAATTTGCTAAACAGCCGGGGCCCTCCAAATTCATACACATCATTTAAGAATTTGCACCTGCCAACACGAACTGTTCGCAGATTTTGCACAACACAATCCCCGTGCCCTTTACATTACAAGACTCGGTTTGCTGTCAACCCTAAGCAAGAGCTGACCATCGAGGTCCTGCCACATAACATCTTGGTGACACTGCATGTTCGGAAGGGCCTCGCCCAACGAGAGTCCTCGACATTCATGGGGGCCTTTTGCCAAACAACAGCGGCAACAAGAAGTTAAGTCTGTAAACTGCTTGGAGCCCAGGATCATCATTTGGTGTGGCCTGCATGACACCTTGCAAATACAGCCTTTCAAGATAAGGGTCGCAACAGTTCTTTCGCGGCGCTACGCAAATCTTTGTTGCACACCCTCCCGAGAACTTCCAGAAAGGAGCCACAACCGCAGTGATCTCGTCGCACGGGGTCTCCCGAAGCGTCCCTTCTTTCTGGTACACAAGCTGACCAGTAGTACATGTCCTCCTACAAGTAGTCAGTCAGGGCTTTCTATACCCCAAGGCTCAAGATTCCTGGCAAAAGAGCTCTCGGTGAATGCCATGAAATGTTCAGCAGAATTCCAGGGACCCACCTTAGAGCCCTAATGGTATAGCTTGTACAGGGGACCGAGCTGTCACAGTTTGCAGATGTTTCGCACAAAGTGCTTGACTCTGGCTGCAGCCAGCTGGATTTTGTGTGGAATGGGTTGCAACCCACTTGCCATGCTGCCTGCATCTGGGTCCGCCCTTGCATCCTTTGTCGCCTCGCTCAAACGCCAAAAGTAATGGCATGGCCGCAACAAACTGTCTTCTGGATGTTAAGAGCACCGATCCTCTGTAAAACCCCACCGTCTCTTTAAGAACATCCATCAGCAAACGAGGGGCAATCAAGCAAACGCTTTTAGGATCTTGGACCCGTCGCAAGGTTGGCAAGCTGAGCCACGCCACCGGAACAGGACACCGTTGTACGATGTCCAGGGGATCCAGAATCGAGACCTTTGCTTCGCCTCCAAAGGGACGCGCTGCCAGTGCTACTGTTCGGCTTGCTGAAAATTAGCTGATGGAGGCTTGCACTCACTCGCAACTTGCAACTGGTGTACTCAGGCCATCCATTTTGCGACTTCCCTCTGCTTCACTCGGCTTGTTCTAGTCTATTGGCGTTTTGGGGGTCATGGGCCATCCTTTTCTGGTTCTCTGCATCCTGTCATGCCATATGCAGAGCAGCTCCAACCAATGGCGCAATTCAGCTTGTGCTCGGTCGCTTTGCTTGCGGAGGATTCACATGTCTGAGGTCCAGGGCTGGGCTTGGGCTTGGTATCTTCACCTGCACGAAGCACACACCAACGCACTACAGGGAGGCAGCCCACGAGCAGGTGACGGCGACGACTGAACAGCATTCACCCGAGGATGCAAAAACATAGACAAAGGCGGGAGTGTCCCTGCTTGAAATGAGTTGCGGCTGCCGACTGCTTGCTGGCCTTCAACAAAGCGGCGCATGGGCTTGTCGTTGAAGAAGCAGTTCACACCTTAGATCTATACAAGCTCCGTGTCATCGAGGCGAGGTTCTCTTCCTGTCATGTCTTTTTAACATGATCCTGGGTCAAAAGCCCGTACCCCCAGTGAACATCCCAATCCCCACTAAGATAGACAAAAAATTGGTGGTGCAACCCCAACATCGTACCATTGGTTTTGACCCACGGGCATATCTGATTTCTGTCTGGAGAGATGGGCCATACTTGATCGTGGCCTTGGGCGGAAGGCCTTGATGCACCTGCGAAGGAGTGGGAGGACCAGTCCATTTTGAGCATGGCCAGGCTGAACCGGGCAATGCTTTTTGGCTCTGCGGCTGCTAGGTCTTCACGATTAAAAGACCCGGCATGTGATGGAGCTCTATCTACAGTATACCAAGTGTAGCTTGTCCAGGCTCGACTCTACACATTTAAGGCCTTTCACTGATCGATCATTCAGCGAGGCCGGGTCGCATTCCGCGGCCGGGTCGCATTCCGCGGCACACCCACGCTTCACGTTTCCGAGGTGCCGTCGGAATCGACATCTAATTTCCAGGATCGAGGGTGGACACCGGCAACGCAAACATGCTTCTTTCAGAACTCAAACAGCCAGCCAGGGAACATAGGCAACAGCGCCATAAAACCTACCTGTCACAACTGAGTCACAACCCTCTCTCACCAGTCCGCCAAAACGAGGCGAAGCTAGCATGCCATGCGTGCAAAGGTTGAGAGCTCCTCTCCCCTGCACACATGTTTGGCTCTAGTGAGCGAAACAAGTGCAACCAGCCCCATGATGACCATGGGCGAATTATGTCGCGTGCGCTTCACCGACAAGTCGAGACCCCTTTCCGCTTGCTGACTTCACTCGACTTTCCGCCGCATAAGCCGCGGCTGCCCTCCCTGCTGTGGCAGGACACCTGATGTGCGTTCATGCCGGTGCCGTAGAATGGACGGACATTGCTGGCTTTGTCGTCAAACATGTATACCTCTGACTTGGAGATGCCCATGCTCTCTGCCATCTTCCCAGCCTTATATGCCTTGCACCCCTTGTCGCAGTTGATCACACTCTGCTGCACTGGAATATTTTGCCGGTACCGGTGATGAGCAGTGATGGCTCTCACGTGACAGGACCCACAGAAGGTGCCCCAAACATGCTGGCCCAAGTGTGAAAGGGTCAGCGCACCACCGCCATAGGCATCATCATAGGTTCCATGGATCACTTTGTTGCCTGAGCATCTTCTATCCTCCTGTTTTCCGGTGAGTGTCCGATCGATGTCAAAGATGCAAAGGCAATTCTTGGACTTCTCCTGAACCAAGCAATCGTCGCTTCATGTGTTCAATTGTTGATTCAACAAACTCAATGACTAGTCTATTTCGTCCCCTTGTTGCAGCCCCATCAATCCAGGCTGAGACCCAAAGCCCTCGTGCAACTCCGAGTCGTTTCTCCTCGGCCAGCGTGTTGTTGAACATGGACTCCGCACCAACAGCTTTCGCGAAGGCGCGGAAGCCGTCCAGCAAGTAAGCGGTGAAGTTCTCGGGGCTGAAGGCTGTGTGATTGCCTCGGAGCTACTGTGGATGGACAAAATCCATTTCGCACCACCTAAGAAACCATGGGAAACCATTGTTTGTTGGTATTTACATTGGAATCATCATTCCAGGATTTCTTAGGTGGTGCAGGATTTCGTCCATCCACAGTATCACTCATGCGCATGCGGGCAACAGCTGCAATGCTGAGGAACCAAAGAGGAGGGAACTCACCCCAGCCGTGATCTCAAATGGACTAGGGGTTCTCATGGGCCAAGGGCCATCGCTTCCGTTCACCGACCGCTGGCAACCCACTGCCCAGCGGCCATGTTGAAGGGTCCCGTTGGCCGGCCAGGATACGTTGGAGCCCTGGCGCGGCTCAGACATGTTGCAAGTCAACGCGGAGTCCATCGAATCTCAACGCACATTGCAATTCACCACCTAAAGAAAGGTATCCAGGCCCTCAAAAATGAGATAAGGTAACCTTTCTCTCATGCCCAGCAAAAAAATGTCCACAACTACAAACAGGCTGAGCACAATGTGGCTCTGTTCTGAGGTGAAACCTTGCACCAGTTCTCCCGCGAATCTTGTCACGCCTCGCCCCTGAGTGTGCGGCCCTCAGCACACAGGTGTTGCGGTCCGTCGGCTCTCCACTTCAAGACAAGCTCAAGATTCAACTTGATTCCAGTGGAATTGTTTGACGAAGTTCATATCGCAAGTACTGCCTACCCGCAAAATATCTTCGCTGGTATACCTCATCACAGGCCAACCACTCAGTCTAATCGCAGCCCATCAAACGTATCGTATCAGTGTTTGACTTTTCACGTGCATGACAACCTGCCCCAAGACAATCAAAGACTCCCACCAGACTCAATTGCCTCTGCAAAGCCAAACCAGTGTGTTCTATACTTGTATAGTTGCACGCCCCCCTTTCATTCCAACAGGGCAACCCGCGAACAATCGAGACGGGGTGAATTGAAATGGAGAACTCTTTGTTGGACAGCATTCAGGTGGGGCTTTGCGTCCACCAAGCACTTTTGAGGGGGTTCTGACTCTGAAAAATCCTCACATCTCATGCAAAATACTCTTGTGCAAAAAGTGGTCCTATTAACTTGCTTTCGCGGACCCTTTCGCGACCCCATGTTTTGCTTTCGCGGGCTTTGTTCTCTGTACAATTGCTTTCACGACGCTTTCGCGGCGGACTGTCACACAGCATGCAGGCTTTCGCGGGTCTTTCGCGGCGGGACCTTCTTTGGTTACTTTCGTGATAAGCTTTCGCAAGCTTTTGCAGCCTGCGTTTTGGCTTTCGCGGGGATTCTATAGGACACCCCCCTTTACTACTTTGTATTGTCAGTGTTTATGGCGCTGCTCTGAGCCCCCGGGCCGTCGGTGATGCTGATGCCGCGACGCACAAAAGCAGCAACGCCGCCTTGAGCTCCTCGGACATTGGTGCACGCGACAAATGTAGCCGCCAAAATTGGTGGATGACCCAAGACTTCTTCATCCCCCCTTGTGACATGTATATATATATACAAATTATAGATGTATGCATACCAAGCAATGTGGCTTGCGGCATCAACGGGCTGTGCACAAAGAAAGCCTCCCTGAACGTGAAACATGCCATGGTCGCAACCCTTCGTTGCTTGGCAGCTTGACAAATGCTCGCAAAGCAGTCACTTTCAAACAAGCTGGGCCATCGTCACGCCTAAAACTGCTTAGTGGCTGGCCGTGGTTGCAAGCTTGTTCGTGCCATGACCATTTCCGGGAATGTGTCAACATGCGGGCTCCGATTTGTTTCCTTTGATTCTTCTAACAAGAAGAACACAACACTGCCGCCTATTTTGTTTACACACACAAAAGCCATTAAGCCATTGAGCGCCTGAAAGCATTACCTACAGGGGTGCAAAGTTGTCAAGCGCACACAAACACGGCCATGCGAGTCAAGCTATTGAGCTGCGGTCGAGCCAATGCTCCGTTTGCGCTGATTCACCCATCCCTGAAAATAGCCAGGCCACCATCTGATCGCAGCTCAGGCTTCTGGACGCAGATTCAAAGTGTCTGGACCCGCACGTGCTGCTAAGCCAAAAGGCTGCATCATTCAAAGTGATAGACCAGTAAGCATGTGTGCCATGGTCGCTTTCTTGCTGGAGGCCTTACATTGGGGTCGACGCAAAACCCCCTTGAAGTAGCAAAGGTGAATGACCATCTCTATCCAAAGGATCGACCATGGGATATGTGCAAAACACAAGGTCAAACGGGCGCACCATTCGGTTGTCCTCCTGCTGAGGGCCAATGATGTTGCTCCACATCACCTGAGCAGCGCTTTTTTCATGGCGTGGTCCTTATCATTTGTTGCTTGCATACGCGGCGCCTACAGCACGCCTGAGCGAACGCAACAGTCCCACAAAAGCCCTACGCGGCAACAAGGAGCTCAACGCGCTTTTTCGCTCGGCTACGGAGAGGTTCGTTGCGACCGGGCTTGGACAGGAGCATGGTGGAAGGTCACGAAGAAGACGAGTTTGAAGTCGGCTGCGGTAGGCTGCAGTGGCTGCCACGAAGGGCCTCCAGTCAGATTCTAGACGAAATGCCTACGCGAAGCCTACGCGGAGCCTACGCGGCGCCCCGTTTTTTTTCTTTCTTTCTTTGTTGATCAATATTCCTGTTTCCGGAAAACGCCATCTTCGCGAGAAAAAAGTTTCTTTCGCGAATCTTTCGCGACTCCATCGCCACGCCCTTTTGTTTGCAGCGTGCGCTCTGGAGCCATTGTGGCTACTGCAGCTGTGCTTGCAAACACAGTAATAGCCACAGTTCACTTGCGCTGGCAGGCTTGCAGTAGCGTTAAAAGAAAGCAGTCACCGTCATTCGCCCTTGTCACTTGCGCTTGCCGGGGAAGCGCGGAACCTTGCAACAAGCTCCATGGACTTTCGCCGGTCTTTCGCGGATCTTTCGCGAAACTTGCTCCAAAATAGCCCAGCCAACGTTATTGGTTTGCACCATTCCCAACACAGGAATGAGAATCAATAATGCAAGTATAAGTGCTGCGCATCTCCCTGTCTACAAGGGAGCAGGGCCCGCAAACATGCAAGTGCACAGGATGCCTCCAAGAACCCAACGCGGAATCTTTCGCAAAAAATAAAGTTTCTTTCGCGAACTCCATCGCCGATCTTTCGCGGAGGGATTTAAACAAAGACGAACGGTCACCGAATACATAACTCCTTGCAAGGACCTTTTGATCAACCCCCAAATCGGAGAACGCTCTTTAGCTATTAGCGCAACGGGTCTACTACAGCCGAGCCGCAGTACGAGTCGCCAGCTGCACTGCTGGACAAGCGGACCTCGTCCTCCCTCCGCCAGCGACCGCCAGCTTGCGCTGCCATGCTGCCAACAGCTGACGAAAAGCTGCTACCCACGGCTTGCGCCAAACTGCCGCTAACACAACCATGTCTTGCATAACAGCAATGCTCAACATTCAAGCTCATAAGCGGTCGGCTACGCGACTGCCTACGCCAAGCTTCGCAGCACGAGCCTCCGCGAAATGCCTACGCGAGCCTACGCGGTGGTGGCCCTGTCAGTCAAACGCCTACGCAACATGCAAAAAAAGTCGCCGCAAAGATGTGGGCCTTCATCCAGAAAAAAAAGCTGCTCGCCTGATACTATGCTCATCAGCCGTGCATGCTCAGCCCACCAATCCGAGCTGAAGGCAGCACAGCCGCGTCGGGGAACAATCTGCAACGCGCCCATGGGTCGTTTTGAGTCGGAAGAAAAAAAGGAGTTTCAACTGCATGCTTCATGATAAATAGCATCGCCATTGCAGCGCAAGCGCTGTAAAAGAAATTGATGGACGAGAAATTGAGGGGCTGAGATTTGCCAACCATGTAGATTGGAACTGCTCTTGCGGATAAGAAATTGATCCCCCTCTTAGACTATTTGTTTGGCAAAATTTGCAGATAAAGCATTCAACCGCACCAAGAAATTGAGCCCTGAGTTTCTTAGCGGAAAGGCCTGTCAACCCAACAGGCCGCAAAAAAGAAAGACAGCCTGGAGTTGTTTGGCCGGAAAGGCCTGTCAATCGCAAATTGGCCGCCCTGAATTTGAAAAGGCCGGTCAACCGAAAAGGCCGGTCCCTTCGCTTGGCAAATCAAGATTAAGACATTGCCAAGAGACTCAGCCCCCCAAGCTGCAGAGTGGTTTTTACAAGCGCCGCAACAAACACACAATGGACGTTAAAGGAGCAGGTCCGCAGGTCCCAGCTGCAAGCATCTCCCTTTGGCGCCTTCACATTCAGATCTGGGAACATCGTCTCACCGCCCTCTCCTGGCCTTTGCTGGTAGCTGCGCACTCGGTGCCAACATGCTCAAGGCCCCTGCGGTACGTCATTCAAGTAGAGGAACACCGTCTTTGGACCTCGGAGTGGGCCGGGAAGCAAGCAGACATATGCATGCGCATTTTTTCTGCCGCTGAACGTCATGCTTCAACCCTGGTATGCCAGAATCAAGGCTACTCTGACACGGAAAGGGAACTCAGGATTCAACGGAAACGCCCGTCATGGTGCTCCTTGAAGAACTGTCCAGGCGCATACCTCTAGGTCAGCAATTGCATGTCTAGTGAAAGGAACTCGCAGAACGTGCCTGACCATGTTCAACGGCTCCAAGTGCTTCACATCCATACCCTGGGAAATGGAGCAGGACATGCTACTCTTATCCATCGCATGGCGTTGTTGCGCCTTACGACTTCGTGCAAAGTTCGGGAAAAACAAACAGCCATGCTGTGCCAGTGAAGCTGAGAACTCACACAAAACATGCCACCCTGCGTCTGAAGTGAGCTGATGGGCTACAATAGCCAATAATGGCTCTTCGTTCCCAACTCCCAGTGCGGTAGTACCTTGCGTGTACAAAGCCTACGGGGCTATGCCAATTTTCAGGGGAGCAAGAATCGGGAATCAGAACATCCTCGCTCTCTACTTCTTCCTCTCTCGAAATACACCAAACATGATGATTGCAGTCTTGCAAGCGCAACTGCAAATTCTGGACAATTTGTTTCGAAAGACCGCAAGGTAAACATGATGAATGCTACCAGTATGGATAGTGTATGTCTGTTTTGTCTTACGAGGACGCAAAGCAACTTGTTGGTCCTGGCGCTGTCGGACCACCATGCCAGACATGGAAGCTGCAGTAGAATAGACACAGCGACAGTCAATTCAGGCTTATCTAGTTGTCCTTTCCCTCCTGATCTCCTGCCCATCTCTGCAGACTGAGACCAGCGCGGCCAGAGTGGCCAACCGATACTCGATCTCAGCGCAAACACGGGCTGTGGCTGTATAGCTAAATGTGGCTAAATGGCTGGCTGAGTGTGCCTCCCGCTTCAAGCCACCCAAAAGGGGCTAAGTCCCATGTGATGTGGATCTGCAAAGCGCTGGCAGCGCAACCGCGCTGCACATTATCATGATGCCTACATAAGCCTACTACAAATGTCCACCGCTTTGCGGCTCCAGCATTCTTTCTGCTTGCAAGCATTTAGACAATCGCACGGGGGTTTACGTCTTTTCCAGGGCAAAAGGACACCCTTGACACAAGGATTCTTGGCACGTGACGTTCTCAAAACACCATCTCAGCGACCAGCTGCTGTCACCATGTTGCTGGTCCCCGGCTCGATGAGGCAGGAGTAGGATGTACGGATGTCTGAAACTTCGTTTGCCTGAGCCGAAGTACGGAACTCTTCCCCATTGCTCCATGACTCCCCTTGAAGGGGGAGCCCAGTGCAGCAGGATCGTGTTGGAGATGGGAAGCAAACAGCAACTTGAATGTTGCCATTTCCGTCTGGTGACTCACGTGACTTCTGGCTTGGGTTGCGCATGCTAGGCAGCTCTAACCACAATCATGGCAGTCCTACCCACACGCGTAGCACCGATTGCAGTCGACATAAAAGAACGTAGGCGAATACTAAGCGCAATCAGCTGGGGCCATATTTTTGGCTGATACACAGTCGAGCATGGCGCCATAAGTTATACTCATTGCAGCACGCATGATTGACTAGAATGTTGCCAGAGACTCGCACTCATTGCGGCAGCAACTCCAAGCAGAAGGAGATTGGGCACCAACGCGCACGCACACACAAACCACTCTTGGCCACCAAGTTGCTGCCGAGCGAGTTTCGGTTTGCAGCAAAGTGCACTGCAAACATAGGTGTGCATTTTGGGAAAATAGATGGCCCTGATAGTTGATGGAACCACCAGGTAAACCAGGGCCCTCTACTTTTCAACCAAATCAACCAAAAAACGGACACCTATGACTGCACTGCTCTCAGGATGCAGCCAGATCTTTGGCTTCGTCTTTGGACTTGTACACCCCGGAGCCCACCTGGCGGGATGAGATGCTCGGCTCTCCGAAGAAAATAAGCTCAGGTGATATCCCCAACAGCATGCGATGCTCTTTCTAGTGTTCGCAACGCAGCCCTTGTGGAACCCTCGGTGGAACCTGGTGGAACCCTCCTGGAACCTTACCTCAGCGCCGCCCCGGACCACCCCGGAGCCGATCTGGGCTGAGACCCTAAAGCTTTCAGCTGTTGGGGAAAAACTGAAATTCCGGCCTCGGAGGGCTGCCAGCCTGCTGCGCAAATCCTATCTGATGTGCATCCGGCTGGAAAGCCTTGCCGAAACCCACGGACCTCGTTCAGCAAGCTGGAGCAAATGCTGAATCTCGGCCTTAGCCAGACATAAAATCCCTGCCAAGGCTGGCAACCGACCAACAATGATTCTGTGCGACCTTTCCGGGGGCCAAAGAAGAGACCTTTGCACTTGGCACTACGCCACTATGCACGGCGTGCTTGCGGACAAGCTCTCAGCGCCCAGCTTCATTGACAAAGTCGGGAACAACAATTACCTGCGACACAAAACCCAATGGCACATGCCCAGTTTGCGAATGCGCCGAATCCGACGGTCACAGTCATCGAAAGGGTACTGATTGACAAGTCTACGGACGAGTGGCAGTCCCCCTAGGACGATATCAAGGCTGAAGCGGCCGCGGCTGGACCTCTATTGTTGATTTCAGACATGAGCTCGCAGGCTCCAAAAGTGGCCAGTGGCAAGGGATCTGCACAGCTGCGCCTCTGGATCTTCCAGCACATTGTAGGCTTTCAGCACCCGGCCCCGCTTGCCAGCCTTCACCTCAGCAGACTTCGATTGTTTGGAAATGTGTCGTGGCTATGGGTCAAAACCCCGTACCCCCAGTGAACATCCCAATCCCGACTAAAATAGACTAAAATGGGTAGTGCACGTACCCCAAAATGGTACCATTGGTGTTGACCCACGGCCATATGCTGGGCGGCTGCAAGCAAACGAAGGGCATGCACTTGCTTGGCTGAACGAGTTTGAGTGGTCAATTGTGAGTGGATGAAGTGGGTGGCGTGGGATGGTGTGGGATGGTGTGAGATGGTGTGTGGTGGGTGTGGGGTGGGTGCGGCAAGTCTTTCACCTTTCTCTTGTGGGCGGCTACAGATGCTTAGGCCCTGCTTGACTGCTCGCAATTAGATTCATTCATGACAAAGTCTGCAGGAGCACTTGCTGTCCTGGAACATCCATTGCAGTCTGAGGCCTGAGCATCATCTTGCAAGGGCTTCTCATCATCAAGCCCAACTACCTGCGCTCGCTCTGGCAATATTTGTCGGACAAACATAGCAGCTGTTTGGCTTTCCACGCGAGTGAAGATACCCAAGCAAGCAAGCAAGCAAGCAAGAGGCCGTCCAATTTGCAACACGCACTAGATTCAAAGTAAGCCAGCCTCAGCGGGATCAATGATAATCTCTTCTCCTAGCGTGGCCTTGCTATCTTTTTCCTGCAGGCGGCAGCATGTGTGACGGTCCCTGTTTTACCGCAAGGAAATTCAGCGCCTCCCATGTCCCTCCCATAGACTACCAGTCATTTTCACCCAACCTCATGCCCCATACCAACTCACACCATGTTCTGCACCAGCCTCAGCCATCTCAGGCTGAACCATCCATGGATGGAAGCTGTGGCCCGCTCTCACATTCTCGACTGTGACATGTTAACTCTATTGCTTTTTCTGTAGACGTCCCGTCTCCCATTTCTCTTGCGTTCTTGGATGCCTTGCTTCTGGCTGTTTAGGCTGCATGACCGGTCATTGCCGCAGCCGCGGTAGGCTGAAATGCAAACGGTGTGCAAGCATCTGAGATCTGCGCCTGCCCTATCTACACTTCGGCAGAAGTTACAGTCTGAAGCTCCTTGAGTTGCAGCTGAGGTTGTAGACGATCTACACTTGAAGCTTATGTTCATCTGCTATCAGCCCATGTTGTTGTACCCTGGGGCTACAAATGATTCGTCCTTGCAGCTTGACTGGCCCCTTGAAGAATCGGAGTGCAATGGACGAAGGGAATCGTCACGAAACACGGAGAGTGGTTACGGCAACAGCGAAGGCTGCAATTGATTTGGGGTTTCCATTTTGTTCGACCGTTTGCTATTGCATCAGCCAGCCAGTAGGCAGTCGGGTTGACCTTTTGTTCCTGCGTGGTTAGCTTAGCCAAACAAACTTCTTAGGAGGAGACGTTCAAAGCAAAGCAAGTTTGGTTTTTCCCTCCTTATCGGTTTTCAATGCTTTCTGCACTTTCGAGCTTTTCGCTCGAGAGCAGTGCACGAAGCGTTCCCGCTCGGAAATCGCAAGTGTTCAAAGCACGCGAAGCACACTGTGACCGCTCCAGCTCGAGCATCGCAACTTGTCAGTACAAGTGTAGTGCAAGAAGTACACTTTGGCAGCTCGAGCTTTGACGTCTCAATGTTTCAGTGCAGGTGCAGTACAAAATGCAGTTTGGCAGCTCCCGAGAAATCGCAACTGTCCGTCACATGTACCAGTGACGCTTTGGCAGCTCCAGCTCGAAAGTCGCAAGTGCTCAGCCGTTTCAGAAAACGTGTGGATGTCAGGAAAGGTGTGGCAAGGGCACTTCTGTGCAAAATAATATCATCTTCGTTGTCGTTGTTTTGAGCTACCAAGTCTTGTTTGCTACCCAACAAGCTATGTTTGTCCCAGCTGACAAGGCTGCTTCTCACAATCGTTCTCGCTGTTGTCGACTCATTATCGTTTCGCAGTATAACCTCCGAAGACTAAACTTAATTCAACATTATTTTCATACAACCTCAGCTGGCTGAACGATGCCAATGCTAAAAGAGGTTTGGATTCATCGCTGTCTTTACGCTGAAGGTCAAGCTCCTGCGCTTGGCAGAGAATGCGGGCGTCCCACTCCTTGGCTGAACTTCTCTCTTCTCCAGAGTCACTCTTCGCTGAGCCGCCCGGCACGTGTGCCATGGGCACTTGAACCTGAGTGCTCGTGCTCCATGGGAGCTAAGAGACCTTCCTGCCACATAGAAACCACCAACCTTTACAAAAACATCAGATTCAAGGATGCCTTTGATTGTTCCCGAGATGAATTGGAGTTTCAGCTTTGTTCAGCTGTCAAGACGCAGAGTGCTTCAAAGAAACGGTTGCTGCTGCGAGTCAGAAGGAAGCTGTGGGACGGACAGTTTGGGAAGCCTGGCCCCTGCTCGCTTTCCAAATTTCACAAGGGCAACTTCTACAACAAATGTCTGGCATTGAGTGGTCCCTTTCTTGAGCTCATACATTATGGTCAGGAACACCTACGTGCGTGCAAGCACTTCTGCCTCATGCTTCTGGTTGTTGCTCAGGCACAACGGAAACGGGTCGTCGGAAAATACCGAGGCTTTCGGCTGCCGAACTCCCTATCCCTCACAAGAATCCGCATCCGAAGCCGATTGACAAAGGCACCGACCTGCAAGCCTGAGCGAAGCAATCTGGCAAACGACTTCCGTGTGCAGATTGCCAGGGGATTCCTCTGGAAACCTGGGCAGCTTTCGTGAAACCAAAGCTTTAATTGAGCACAGCCCCTTGTCCCATTGCTGTCTTTCCGGCAGAGGTAAACACCCGCTCAATTTTCTGCGGCTTTCTTAGGGGCTTTCTTGGCCAAGTTTGGTGGACTTCAATACTCGGGACGAACTTGAGGTGCTGGCCAGTCGGCGGCGCCTGCTTTGATGGCAGCTTGGTGAACATGTTTCAACGGTCTCATGGGGTTTGGTTTTAACAAATACACAACGGCCAACATAGCCAACACGCACACAACATAGAAAAATCGGTCCACAGCCAACACGCACACAACACCATAGAAACATCGGCCATGCCCAGCGGTACTATTTAGGAAAATCCTTGCGATGGTTCTTGAGGGGTTGACACCAATGCCTATGCTCGAGGACAACTCTATACGCTGAGGATTGTCTGAAAAGCCATAGCTGCTCAAGCTCCGCCCAGATTTCAAACATCATCTGCGCATCACGCCCTGTCACCACAGCATGCAATGCCTCGACAAGCGGCACGCCGCTTCTGAATTAGTGTCAGTCCTCAATCTTGGAAAGTCCTTTCTTATGCTTGGCAATGGACTTGACCAGCTGATTGGCCTGAATAATCGTCTGCGGCTTGTCCGCCTTTTGCTTCTGCTCCTTGTCCACTTTGCGCGCCTTCAACTGGTACTTCGCCTTCTCCTTCACGTCGAGGGCCTTCCACGCAGAGGTGCTCCGGCCACCATCGCGCAGGAAGAGGTTGAAGGCGTTCTGCCTTCCTGCATTGTGTGTGTCGGTAGTGCGTGTGTCTCGCTTTTGGCTGACTTTGACAAAACATCAAGCACGAGCAACATACGAAAAGGTTAGGTCAGCCAACAGCAAAGCTTCTTTTGTAGGTCTTCAGCTTCTTGGACCAGCTGGGAGGCTCATCTCCCCCGCTGGGCAGGCGGATTGAGTCCTGGCGGGCGCGAATCTCCGTCTGCTTCACCTCGGAAGACGCATCCGGGCCCTTCTGACCTTGGTTGCTTGCTGCTCCCCTGCGAAAAGTTTAACTTTTAGTGGTTTGATGGAAACCCCATCAGTTGGCAAAAAGTTAAAGTCCCAACAT
This sequence comes from Effrenium voratum, assembly GCA_963377175.1. NCBI lineage: Eukaryota > Dinophyceae > Suessiales > Symbiodiniaceae > Effrenium > Effrenium voratum. The sequence goes on from CAUJNA010003248.1 coordinate 249,717, forward strand.
CCCTTGCCAAATGCACCAAAGCGACGTTTGCGCTGCGGGGCCGTCTCTGTGCGCACCTCCAGCTTGGAGGGCAGCTCGGCTCGGACCACCCAGCAATCCTGCAGCACCTGGAGGAAACCACAAAAACCATTTGACTGTGGGTCAACACCAATGGGATCCCATTTTCAAGTAGGCGCACCACCCATTTCAGTCTATTTAAGTGGTTGGATTGGGATGTTCACTGGGGGCTAACCGGGCTTTTGACCCATGGCCATTTGAGCGTTGGTCTTTATTCCCTACAAACTTGATTGGACGTTGCTCAAGCTTCCGCATATTTGCTTCCTCATCCTTGCCGCGGGCCAAGAGGTGAACTTCCGCGGCACATGTGTTTCATTGATTGCTTCCGCAAATCTTGCGCGGCGCATGTTCTACAAGATTTGCTTCTGCGAGCAGGCGCAGAGAGAGAGGGAGAGAGAGAGAGAGGGAGAGAGTCACTTTACGTAAGGAAAGTAGTGTTTCGCCGCAGCCTGCGTAGGCTTGGGACCAATTGAAGTACCCGTGCCACGTGGGCTTCCGTGCAGATTCCGCGAACCTTCCGCAAACCTTCCGCAACATCAGCCGGCTGTTTTGGTCTCTTGGCTTCCTGTTGACAACTGCTCTTCAAGTAAGCGTTGTTGCATATTTCTCCAGGCTGTTCCACGCACGCAAACTGAAACAACTAATTTCATATATCAGCCATAAAGCTTCCACAAACCGTGAAAGAATCCCTTCCGCGAAGCCTTCCGCATGCTTCCACGCGTGTGGCGCGAGCGCATTTTCAACAATGATGTTCCTGGCCCTACTAAATTAGCTTGCGGCCAAAAACACACCTCTCATTTGATAACCTCGTGGCCTGATGTTTTCGTTGGAGATCACCAATGAAACAAACGTGTACTTTTGTTGAGTTCCCCTCCTTTGTCACCATGCCAGGCAGCCAAACAGCCTTCTCCTCGCACCACACGCTGCAAGCGTCCCCAACGCTGAAGGTCACTGTCAGGTTCTTTGCCGTCTCGCCGCGACCCCCAGTCTCCCCTAACGAGTTTCCGGCCAGCGAGTTTCGCACCCCGGACACGCGGCAGCCAGAATCCACCCAAATGCCAAACTGGCCGTTGTCGGAGAGGGTGCAGGAGGAAAGGCTAGTCTCCCCAGGTCTGCCATCCACCAAGATGCCGCTCAGGGTACTCTTTGCTATCCTGCTGTCGGACATGGAAAATGCTTTGCCTGACGTGCAGTGAATGCCCTCCCCTTCGCAGTGTGTGATCTGGCACTCACGAATCTGAAGATCTCGAAACTCACATCCGGAAATGCCATATGACCGGGATCCATGAACACAGGTCCGAACCAGAGTGGCAGATGCGTCAGTCCGCAGCTTGATTCCTCCTCCTTCGAGATGACAATCAATAAGCTCTAAATGAGCGCCTGGGCCGACATCGATCAGGCAGTCGCCCATTCCTCCTTGCTTCAAGGAGACATGCCGCAGGGTCAACTTCTTCCCTCCGGTGACGCCCAAGCCCTTGAGCCGCAAGATGGGCGGGAGCAAGGAGCCCGGAGCCGCTTCCAGCAGCAAGGAGTATCTCACCACGACCCGATCCCCCTCCGTCAGCTCACTCCGGGGAAGCTGCACACATCTCTCTCCCACAGCCTCCGCCTCTGCGATCAGCTTTGTAATCGGTCTGTCTGGAGGCGCCGCCTTAGCCTCGACCTTGGCCCTGGGCTTGGTGGAGCCTGGGGCCTTCCTGGTCTTCGGCTTCTTTGCAGGCTTCATTCCAATCCCAATCTCACGTCGCGGACATGGGCGCGCCCGGTAGCAGCAACAGCTACAAACTGCGAGCCGCCCTTGCGGGTTCCACAAAGAATGGCCGCACAAATTCCCAACCCCAACACTCGCAAAGTGGAATCAAAAGTGATCGCTCTGGCTGGGTCATCGATCGCTCTGCGATCCCTTGTGAGGGGTGGTTGCGGAGTAATTCTCATGACAACTGTCTCTCATTGCACACTACGCTTCCGGTCTCACTTGGCCCCCTAAAGCCAAAAGGAACATCCACCGTGAGCTTGCTGGCATCTTGGCCCCATCCCCTTCCGCCTCAAGGCGGCCATCTTGCCAGTGAGCTTGAAGTGGCTGTAAACCTCTGCGACAGTGCAACCTACAAGTTACCAAACCCAAACCCTTGAAAGTTGCTAACTGTTCCAAACAAGTTTCCATACAAGTTACCATGCAAACCTACAAGTTGCTAACTGGTGGCAGCCCCTTGAACTGGCGATTTGCCCGCGCTCAGTGCTGCTGAGCAAGGCACTTGCATGTGCTGAAGCAACAATGAGGTGCCCCTCCTCGCGGCAAGCTGGGAACAGGCCGTGCGAGTCCAGCGGTGATGGCGGAAACTCGGGGTCTATAGTTGGACTATGAAAATTAATTTGCCAGGCAATTTCAAGCAGAATCTTATAAACCACGTGTTCAAACATGCTTGAAATGCTCAATCAAACACCACTGAAACCATTGTGTTGAAACAACCTGCTTTTGGCTTGCCAGTTCAGACCACTTTGCCCCACGCCCGATTGCCAGCGCAGCTCCCAAGCCGGAGCCGAAGGCCGCATTTCGTGCTCCAGCTCCGGGCCTCCGCAACGTACACCGAGATGTCCGTGGCTTTCTGCGCCCAGGGCGTGAAGATGACCTGGGGTATCGGGCGACCATAAGACGCTCGGGCCACGAAAGGCGCGAAATGCGCCGTCCAAGGTGGTGGAGTCTTTTTTTTGCAGCTGAAAACCAGCCGGTTTCGCCAGCATGTTTAGGGAAAGCACCAACCAGCATCATTCCGAAGGTACATTTTGTGTTGGAGCTCACCATGCCTATACCGCAGCAATGGCGTGCGATGATCACATGCGCTGGTCGCCAGCGTCTTAAGAAGCCCGCCAAAGGTCTCTCAACAGGAGACGAGACGGTGCTTGGGTTGACGTACATCTTGGAAGGCACCGCTTCGCGGACATAGCAGTGCAGGTAGATCTAAGGAGGCCAGGGAGAAATAATCAAGGCGTGGGTCCATCCTTGCATGGAAAGGGAAAACACATGTTGTCACATGAGCTTGCATGTAGATCTCAAAACTTGCTGGTGCTCAGTACTGAATGACCCAGAGTTTGGGAATGTACCTAGGGATTCCTTAAAGGAAACCACAAGGGATTTCTTTTTCGTTTTTTCGGGGGCATTCCCTCATTCCCTGCTGAGAACCAGCAATCGAAGGGAGTTCTCCAGGAGGTACGCCTCATCATCAATGCCCGGAATCTGAGAGGGCTCGCCCGCCGCCCGCCAGCCTGTCAAAGGCATTGGCTGCGGCGACACAAATCCGGGAAAAGAAAATATGCCACAAGGCCAAAAGGCTTTGTCCCGAAAAGGGCAGCCATATCCCTCAAGGCTTCCCTTCGCAACCCCAAAAAGGATACAATCCAAAATGGCAAGCCCAAATGCCAACACCCTTCAAAAGTGAACTCTTGCCAAGTATCATGCAGTCCGAAGAGTCCCAACCCAACCTCCCTGCCCATCCCAGCTGCCATTGACAAACTGATGTATTGAATGGACGCCCTACCCTCCAAGAGGCACCTGGGACTTTCCGTGCTCGGCTGCGCACCAAGACCTCGTTGTTTGAGACCTAAGCAATGGGCGGTTTGGGCGGGCAAAAGAAATGTAAGCTGTGAAGTTCGGTTGGTCAAGTCCGGGAGCCGTTGGGATGTTCAGGGCTGGGAGGCTTTGAGCGCAATCATGAAGACTACGAAACGAAAGTTGCACAGCCTGAGCTTGAGGCACATAAGAAGCGGCCTCCAGGCACCAATACTCGACATGCCTGGCCAATACTTCACGTGCACAATAAATTGCGGGCGAGCCCAGGAGCAGCCGACCAAGGGCTTGCCAGAGCTGGCCAAAGTATCAGAATGTGAGACACTACCAACTGGATCCGCAAGCGCCGCTGTGACTTCCCTTTATCAAGTTTGAAAGCTAAATCACATTTCAGACCACAAGGGCGTCAGGTGTGGACAACAATTCGGCAGCTCCTTGTCCATCCTCCACGCACAACATTCATTCTCCTTGGTGAATTTAGCATGTCAGGGCAGTGGGGTTCCAGCCCTCTACCTCCGCCCCTGGGTAATGGAATATTCCTGGCAACAATTTCCTCTGCTCATGCGTGGTCGGAACCCTTCCTCCCCGATGGGTCGCCCAAGGTCCGGCATAATAACCATCCCTACTCACCTTGACCCGGGGTTCTCCATCCCTAGTTGATTTGCGGGGGGAAGTGTCCTATTTCAGAGGGAAGTCAGAATCCAAGAATCAGCCCTGGTGCCTATGGATTTGATCGGGGACACTCCAAAATGGCTGGAGGTCACAACACTCCACATAGATGATGTCCACCAAAGTGTCCCGAATTCAGAAGCGCTCAACACCCATTGACTGTTGGTTCTCTTAAGATGGTTGTGTATATGAAAGAAATGCACAGCCCTATCACCCCAACTCATGTATGCACAAACGCATAAGTATAAACATATAGTTACTTGTATATCCCCCCTCAAAACCCACGCTTGCGGCTTATGTAAGGGAAAACATATGTGTGAGGGTACTGCTAGAAAAACATCAAAATCGGGCAAACAATACCTCTTCTGCTTCGCATGAGCATCTTCGATTTATCATCATGTGCAAATCTTGTTTGTCTCTCAACTTACAAACCTGTGCCAGTACCAAGACATCTGCCAATCATTTTCCATCTTGCTTCGATATTTAATCTTGAATCTTGAATCCATGAGCTACCTAGACAAACGCGCTTTGAAGCGCTCTAAGGCGTTTTGGGGGCCTCATACTGGATTCAAGATTCAAGATCTAGAGTCCTGGGAACGCGAGCATAGTTAAATGCTCAAGATTGGAGTGCCTGAACAGGGGCGGAATTCAGCCAAAAGTACTGTAAATACTGCGAAATTACATTGCGCGCGAGTGGGTTGTGTGTGTGTGTGTGCCTGTGCGCGTTTTTGTCTCCTTCCTTTCTTTTTTTGGGGGGGGACCAATGTATACATACGTATCTACATTCAAATTCGTATTTATTTGAAGATAAACTAATATTAGATGCAACAATTCAATAGATTCAATAGATAAAGAAAGAAAAAGAATAAAGCCCTTTGGCCCTCGGGGCCTCCAAGAGCATCTGGCTGGAGTCTTCCGGCTTCAGGGCGTCGAAGCAACCTTTGTCGATGACCTCCGGACCGGACCGGAGAGGTGCCGTGGGTTATGCCAGGCGAGTGGTCGTGTCGGGTTGTGCCAATGTACCAGAATGGTGTACCTCATGGGAAAAAATGGCTCTAAAACCTGATTGGCAGGTTTTACCTCATGGGTAAAAAATAGCTTTCAAACCTGACTGGGCTGATTGCAGGATGCCAACCAGGAAAACAAAAACAAAAACCTGAGGTGGATGTCGCTTTCTGTGTGCCGAGTGCCCGGGCCGCGTCGTAGACTCCAGACCGGTGCGGAAGAGTCCTGGTCGCAAATTCTTGTAAATGTCAACCTGAAAGAAGGGATCCCACGCCCGGGAAAGCTTGCCATACCGCAGACTGATGCAGCTGGCACCTCACATCCAGCGTGGCAAAGTCTTGTGAACCGAAGCTGGCCGCGGCCGCCGCGGCCGCGGCCGCCTCGCGACTCGCGGCTCGCAGTACGGGCGACGGTGGCACGGATTGGCCTGCTGGATGGCGGTCGGCGAGAAGTCTGTGGCGATGGCCACAAATCCCGCCTCCGCCGGATGTCGGATGCGCCATGGTGTCAGCAATGCTTCAGGTTTTGAACACATGGATGTGGGTCAAAGATATGTACCCAAAATGGAACCCCAGTAAATGGACTAAAACCTGCGGTCCATATCCTGGTGGTTTGATTTTGACCCAGACCCACATCGGACCTCAGGGGTGTAGACAACAGACACAGCCGGCCTCTCCAAGACCTGGTGCCAAGGACTTGCTTCCACCTGCATCGCGAGAGCTTTGGGTTCTTTTTTGGTGACCGGCTTGCCTTTTCCCCACCTGCTGGCTATCCTTGTGGACGCCAACCGGAAAGTATAGTACTGATCTTTCACCCTACAGAAGTTATCATTTCACGGATCTTTACCATAGTGCTCTTCAATATCAAATCAACAGGTTGACAATCATGCATCAAGGTATATTGTTATGCCGACCCAGCTGAATCAACCCGGCAGGTTGATAGGGGGTGTCCACCCCAAACCAATGCAGCAAACACAGTTGAAGGGGACATCCCTCTTTTTATCCAGCTTCTCAATCCGAGGCGCAGTAATATAATCTCATCACAAAAAGCAATCTGGGCACACCTCATCAAAACAATTTGGGGGACCCCCCCCGATTTTTAAGTGGCTTTCCTTTTGGTTTCCAACCATGATCTTTTTGGCACCCCTTTCATACCAAACGAAGTGAAGCGATGCACTTCTCCGGCGAGGCACAGCCCAACTCCAGCACCAGCCCGCGGCGGAGGCCTTGACATCGGTCGGATTTCCGCCCTCCCGCGGATAAACGGCAAGGGGGGTGAGGCTAAAAATGAATTCCGGAGGTACTCCCGGCATATGTGTTTTTGTGGGGGGGGAGCAAGAGAGGGGCTGGGCCTTCCAGGACTGAAAGGGGAGAGACTCGTTGCAAAATGACAAATGGAAAAGAGCGGAATCACTCCGCCTGCCCAAGAAGCAGCCTCAGGCGTCTGAGCCGTCTCACGGCATGAATCTTACCAGTTCACATACGGCATTCTCAACATGGGAAGCTGAACAATGCGATGGATCTAACACCTCCCCCCCGCCATTTAAAAAACAGATGAAACATGGGTACCCTCAACAAAAGCCATCTCCTACGCGTCTCAAACCATCACCCGGCCTCTGTCGAAGAGGTGCTCTTTGAGCACTTCCCACCCCAGGTACCACTCTGTGGTCTCCTGGCACCCGATTTCGTGCCCGGGCCGTGTCTGTGGTCAGTTGCGGGTGAAAATGGGATATGGAACTCCAAAATGGGTGGGTGGTCCTTTCCTTTGAATATCTGAAAGGGGTATCAAAGGCTGAAAGGGGTTTCGCGTTTCAACAATGAGTTGCTGAGGCAATACATCAAGGGCTGTCCGGTGGGTTTAATCAATTGAGAGCGGCCTTGAACATGCGAAGGAAGCACAGAACTTGAGCATTCAATCATCGGCCTGTCGGGGGGTCAGATTTCCTCTAGCCTCATGCGAGAACATGCCGCGACCGTGGCACATGGCAATTATTTTTCTGTATGCTCTTGAGCTTCAATTTGCCCCAAAAGTGCCCCAGCAACCCAGTAACACTGAAGTCGGGCCAAGCCCATTGAGCGCGAGTTGAGACTGGCGACCGAAAACAACATGCTCCCGGCATGCCACCACGCCTCACTCTGGCCGTCTGCCTGGTACCGCCTCACTCATTTGCCGGTGTGCCTCACCCCAATGCACAACTGAGGTTGGCTCTTCTCCCAATAGTCCTGGTCGGAGTACTTTGGGATGGCGCCTCAGGAGAAGGCTGCCAAAGGCCCTCAGCTCATAAGAACTCATGGCGTCCGCTGCCAAGCCGCAGGGCATCCGTGCATAGCTAGCCGCTAAAGCGATCCAATCCGAAGTTCCATCCCAGTTCCAAATTCAAGGCCAAATATGAGGCGTAAAGTGAGCACCGATGCTGTTTGCCATGGTCTGAACCCTGTATGTCTACTTGCAACCAACAATGTTGAAACAACCTAAAAAGAACGTCAGCCCTTGACAATCCGTCGGAGCTTGCCAAGTTCTGCATAAGGTCTGAGCCCAAGCCAATGTCACACGGCGGTTGAATCCTTCCAGTCATCCCAAAGAGTGGCTCCACCTGTTTGTCAAATTCTCCATGGCAGTGCAGGGGCCCTTTTGCTTCGTTCAGGAGTGCTCTCCTTTTGGTTTCCTGAAGAAAAAAGAAAAAAAACACCCCATGGATAGCCTTACCAGAACACCCAACTAGTACTTTCCCAAGTGTGTGTGTGTGTGTGTGCCCCTAGGCGCTTTGGAACACCCCTAAAGGGGTCAGCCGCAGGACATGGCTCACCTTGCGCCTTCGCCCTCCAACCACTTGTGGCTCGACTCCCCAATTTCCCACCAGCCCAATATGTGGTCAATGTTCCTCGCAAGCAATGCTGACGCATTTCCCGATGTCCAGCTTGGTTTTGGAGACTGGCTTCATGCATCCCGCATACTAATTCCGACGCGCAATTCCACACAAAGACTGGCTGATGGCACAACTACCCGACTGCCAGAAACTTCTTTGCGCCTCACAATCAGCCGGCATCCTGCAGGGCAAGCTAAAGCCACCTCAGGGTTGCGAGCTAGTGTATGTGTGTGTGGGCTTTTGTTTGCGTTGGATGACGCCTGGCTACTCCACTCCGGGCATTTCGAGGGTTTCCAAACCAGCTCACACACTGTGTTTGTGTTTGTGTGTGCTAGTGTGACTGCGCATCTGTACATGTATGTCCGAGTGTGTGTCCGAGTGTGTGTCCGAGTGTGTGTCCGAGTGTGTGTCCGAGTGTGTGTGTGTGTGTGCGTGTGTGTGTGGGTGTGT
>CAUJNA010003248.1:263328-273328 GCA_963377175.1 Effrenium voratum
GCTTCTTGTTAAGTTACCCAATGGCACACAAAATTGCAGCAAATTAACTCAAAGGGCGCCTTTGGGGTGGTTTTAGTGGGAAACCAAAGGGCAACCAAAGCCCCTGCACATTTGCCTCGGCCCCAAGGCCGGGAAGCGGTCAGACCCCTCTTGACATCGTAGGTATCTTCCCACTCTGGCCATGGTCCAGCCCCAGCCTGCGGGGCCCGCGCGCACTCACAGGCCACCGGGCGGACGCTGGGCCCACCAACGGGCTCAAGTGTCAACCCCATATGTCAGCAAACAAGAGATCGAGCCCGAGTGTGTTAACTGCTCACCTACAAGAAATTGGTAACAGTGCACACACGCAGGTGGAGCAACAACAACGGAACAGTCAACCAGCCCAAAAGCGAAGTAACAGACCAACTCACCAAGCAAAATGGCAAGCAAGGAAACAACTAAACGGCGCGGTGGCAAGCAAAACAAACAAACGAACAGGCAAGCGGGCAACACGCGCACACACGAGCGCGCAAGCAAGCCAAGCCTCCCAACAGGCGGCCACACAAACCCAGCACGCGCAGGCAAGCGCAACACACACACACAGCCACGCAAGCAAACACCGATAAACATCACGATGTGAAATCGCCATGTCAAAGCGTCAAACCCACGCGTGCCTCGCTGGCCTGATATTTGGCTGCTGGCGCAGCCCTGCCGCTCGCGGCGCAAGTCGGCAGCCAGTCAGACCGCAACAGGACCCTCACCAAGCGTGGCAGGAAACCAACGTCAGGGCGCTTGTGTTGCTGCTCACGCTGCGTGTCCTCTTGCCTTAGGCAAGCTCAGGGCCTACCCAGTCCAGCCGCGAGGAGTAGGCAAGCAAGCTTGCTCGAGAGGCCTCTGCAAGTTGATCGGCGCGCAAAAAGAGACGGCGAGCGTGGACATTCGCGGACTTGCTTTTGCCCAAAAGAGCCTCACCGTCTTTGCGTTTCACTTGGCTTGCGCTCAAGCCGCAATCTGGCCGGAACGCCTGCGGCTTTGCTCCTTGACACCAGTCAGTCAAGCAGCTCCAGAACCCCGTGCGGCGTAGGCCCACAGCTTCGTTTGCCTGATGGCACACTTGCGCCGCGCAACCCTTTGGGAGGGGACCAATGATGGCGCTCGCCTGGTCACCGGCACTCGCCTTCACCAACCCCTTCCCTTTCTATGTCAACCTCTCCCGAACCCCCTGAACGCTTGCCCTTCACCCACCTGGCCCCAGCCCTTTGCCTGCAGCTCTGGCCCAGGCTGTAGCTGTGGCCCTTGGAAAGTCACCTAGCCCCACCTTGGGCTGCGGCTGTGTCATTTCTTGCGCTGCGCCTTTTTTACGCGGAGATCAAAGCAAGCCGCTAAACCAAATGGCCCCTGGCTGTGGGCAGCGCCAAGCGTTTACAATTACTCAGCCTGAAAACTGTCCTTCCGCAGCGCTTCTGCGAACCTTCCGTGCCCTTCCGCGCCCATTGGAAGTCTTCAGCGCAGGTTGAGCTGTTCGTTCATGGTTTTCGCATCGCTATTTGAAACCTGGGGCTGGCACTCTGGAGCTGGATAGCTGTTCTTACACTGCTGGAACACTTCAGGCAGCTTCGAATTGAACACTTGTTTGTGGAGGGTTTGAGGTGGAAGGGAGTTGTCTTCCGCGCCTTCTGCGTTTCTTCCGCCCACTTCCTCTCTTTTCCTCGTGCGTTTTCATGTTTTTGTGTTCGCGCTAGGCACTATTTCACGACACATGTGTCACTAGCCCTGGCACTTCCGCGCCGCCCTTCCACGTCTCTTCAGCAGGGAGCTTAGGCCATGTTGGCCTGGATATTCGGAACTTTGAACTTTGAACCGAATAGGTTTTAGTACGACGCCCTAGCGCGCCCTGGCTCGTGGGTGGTGTTGTAAGCAAAAAGGGGCACACAAGGACCCCCTTCGAATGAGACTGCGCTTAGATCAGGTTCCTCTGACGGCTTCGGGCTTCAGGTCTGGCTTTGACAAGGTGCCGACCGGCGGCCGCGGAGCGCCCATGCCTTTGTGCCGCGTGAGTGCGACAGAAGCCACAGTCAAAATTCATTGGTATGGTGAGTAGCCCCCTTTGTCGTAGTCGTGATTTGGTGCGCAAAGGAATGCACAAATTGACCATTGCTCATGTCGGTGTTGAGATGAAGCCTGAAATCCGGGGCTATTCTGTGCTTGTCATGACCTTCATCCTGTTTGTGTCGGTTCAAAGTAGATGCCGGCTGCTTGGCAATCCACCAAGCATTGGATCATGCAAGTTGCCTACCGACTTGAAAAGTTTGGAAACTCGATCAAAATGCTGCTAGTTGAATGTAGTGCCACGACGCAACCGAAGCCCCCTGGTTTAAGTGTTGCTCTCCGAAACTCCCCGCACGTTTCGCAAAGTCATCATGACCCCAATCCCGTCATTCGCTGAGTTGAATTCAATTCATCGAATCATATTCATTCCTGGCCCAGTTGCAAAGGTTCCAACTCCTTTTGACACAGACCCAATGGTTTTCCAATTCTCCCTCGAAGTCTCTTCGTTCGCGCCAGGCTGCGCTGCTGGGCCCGCGCTTGCCGCGCCTGCCGCTCCTGAAGTCGACTCAGCCACGGGCCCGTCCCTGTGTGTGTGTGTGTTCGTCAGGGTGGGGTTGGTTCCCCTCTCGGGCATGCTGCGGTTCTGCTTGAGTGGCTGCTTCATTTCTCTTGGGTTACTACTTGGACACCTTGGCACGAAAAAATCACAGCACTTTAACAAACCCTTTGTCCAGCTGATCTGCAGCACGCCACGTCAACCACTGCCAGAGCTGACCAACTGACTCACCACCCTGCCGCTTATCCCTCTAGCAAAAAAAAGCAAGCGAAACTTACCAAACCCACCCTCTTCCCCCATGCCTCCCTATCTCGAGCTGCCCAAGTGAGCAATGCAGGCACTTGGCTTGACGAGGGTGTGAAATCAAGCTCACATGCTGCCCGTTCAGACTTGCCTTTTGCAGGAAGCCTAACATATTCAAAAGGGTATGCCCGGATATGGAGGCTCGAGTGTTTGGATGTCTGGTTAAATGGAGACCCATGGGTTTCAGAGGGGTTGAAGCCCAGCACCCCCACCTACCCCCACCTATCATCCTATCACTGCACCCCCCAAACTGGACCCCTCGTGAAGGCTGTTAAAATCTGTCCCTGATCGAACCCCACAACTGGGATCGATCTTCAGCCTGGCCTGCTTGCTCTCGGCCAAATCCACATGGATCGCCCTGCCGTTAACGACCTCCAGGGCTGGCATCTGGACAATGCCTGGTTTGACTCGGCATACACAAGTTATTGTTGCTTATCTAGCTGACTGCTTTTTGTCTTGCCCCCCGCAGGTCATCCCACTTTTTCCGTGGCCTCTTTGGGATCTTGTTATAGGGCGCAACCTGGTATGATGGCTTAAGAGGGCACGCGGACTCAAAGCACTCACTGATCCCCAGGCGTGCCTGCAGGTGCATTTGGGACACTGCCTGGCAGAAACTGCGACCCTTGGTTGCCGCATACCCCAAATATCCTTCTCTGAATCATGCCCCAATTCCCTGGGCAAGCTATCCGGGGGTACATAACCACAGTATAGCAGTCCATGAGGCCTCTGTAGGATCGAGTCACATGGGCAAGCTGATTTTATCATGAGATAGAATGGACATGGTCAACCTGAATAGGCCCTGGGTTTCATTTTCAGTGCAGCCTCTGAGCCAAAAGGGAACAAAACGCCGGCGGAAGATACCGTCCGGCCACAGCAAAACACCAGGCAACACACATAGGGCAATGGGATCCAGCACAGCCTTTATGTCAGGAATCAGCAGCGATAGCTGAACAAAGGGCCGAAGAGGATTTCGATCAAACACTTCATGACTTTACCATATTTAACTCAAGCAGACGCCTTCCAACCAGCAACCCAGCCATGCTCGCTTGAATTTGGCATGGGATGCTGCAGTGCTGTGACTTCCCCGAAAAGTTTGGCCAAAGGTATGCCATGTGGGAGGTATTCCAATCATGTCAATGTGGTCAGTGCTTGAGTGCAGCGTCTGTCAGTTGAATCAAAAAGCAAGGTCGTTGAATCCAAACATCGGAATCCATGCGGAAGGCTTGAAGACTCGCAACTGTACCGCACTGTACCGCACAACACGCCCCACAACTCACCGGCGCCTTTCCTCGGGCCCCTTCAGACGCAACCCTCCCCCCATGTCCCGACAAAACGAACTCGCCTTCGTGGCCTCCTCCACGGTGCCGTAGGTGACAAAGCCGAACCCCCGGCATTTGCCGCCTATGGCTCGGAGTGTCCCAGGACATGGCTCGACTCTTCACGCAAACACTTGGGGTGTCCAAGTCGGAGCTGCAAATCAAGCCTCGGCCAAAACACAATGGCCATGGGTCAAAATCCAAATCGTACCTCCAGTGAACATCGAAATCCAACCACTAAGATAGACTAAAATTGGTGGTGCACCTACCCCAAAATGCATTGGTTTTGACCCACAGCCAAGTCAGCTCCATGACAAGCTGCTGGCATCTCTTGGAGCACTCGCCGAGAGGACCTCGCCATAGGGCTCGAAGAGGGCCCTGAGCCTTTGCTCTGTGACGTCCTCCTGCAAGCCCTTCACGTACAAACCTTTTGGCTGTGGGAATCGGAATTGTGCGGACAAATGGCTTGTTTTTAACATTCGGTGCGGTTTGTGTTACTAGTAAGTAGCAAACTCCAGCGTAGCGCAATTTGCAAGAATCGCAGAACTACGTTCCGCCAGTTTTATGTGGATGCCATTCCTTGCCCCCGTTCAACATGCTCCAGAATTTAACCTGGCAACCTATGGCTCCAGGTGAATTAGCAAAGAGTTGAAGGCCGGTGCAGAATGGCATGTGCCCCGCGTTTCTGGCCATTGGAAACAGCCGCGTGAAACATGGTCTTCTGGGTCAAGATTCCCTTCTAAAACCACAAAAAGGGGGAACCCCCTAACAAACGATTACTCAGCCCACCAGTTGGACGCCGGCGCGTCAATCCCGGAATGGGTTGCCCCATGGCCCAAAACGACATTGACGTCTGGAGTCCACTTTGGCAGGCAAACCCATCGCCCAAAATGAGACGAACCCAGTTTGGCTATGCCTGCACCTTCATGTTTCACACTTATTTTTACCCGATGTGGTTTGTCACACTTTTTCTGGCCGACTGAGCAAATATGGGCATTTGGACCGAGTTGAAAACAATTGGCCGATTCTTTGTACAAGGGTCGTGGCTATGTTTGCAGGCTTTTGTTTGTCGTGGATTGCCCATTCGGATGTTGATGGTGTTGCCCTACCTAGACAATACTTCTGGATTGAAACAGCCGATGAAGCAACTGCGCTCGTCCTCCGTGATGCTGCAAAGCTAGATTTGGCAACTTTTTGAGACTTGCGTCCGTTTGCGGGTGTTTGCGTCCGTTTTGCGGGTTTTGCGCTCGATTTGCGGGAGTTTTGGGTTGCGATTTTCCGCAAAACGACAAATGGTCAGACCAAAGGTCAAATCATTCTTCCAATTCCTGTCCCTGAGCTGGCTCCATTCTGAACTTCTGAACTGTACAACATTCAGGATTTGCAACAAAGCTAGGTGGTGCATGGAGCCACAGGCTCAGCTACCCTGACTTAATGCTTCACAGGTGCAGAAACTCAGTGTGTTTTACCAAATGTATTTGTTTCTTGGAAACTGCCCGATTATGACAACAACCACTTTCCCGCTTCCCGAAAAAGTAGTCGATGTCACAATTGAACAAAAATAAGTGGCCGCCTGACGCTGCCACCATGTGCCAATAGCCCATGGAAAACTTGCCGAAATGACACAGTGCGCTGCCACGAGAACCCGTTTTGTCACCAGACAATGGTAAGTTGTCTAGCGCATGCTAAGATCGCTGAGTCCTAGAATGAAGTAGTTCCGCCGAGTTTTGACTGCTGGTTCTCCTCCTTGAAAAGAAAACGCTGCAATTCAATGTGCACCTGTGGCGTTGTCATGAGGCATTCTATGAGCCGGATAACAACTGTAAATTGGTCCTCAACTCTCACTCAATGCAGCCCTGGGCTCTCTCCCTCGGTTCAGCCAAGGTGCTGATTTTGGACCTCGGGCATCGATTTGAGCAAAGCTGGCGAGTCAACTGCCAGCCTACACCTCCCTCATCTCGGTGTTTTGTTTAAGGGCAGCCTTCTCAGGTTGGTTCGAAGGGCAACCAACAAACAACCTTTAAAGCAACAAATTGGGCTCCCCAGAGTTTGAAACACACCCATGTAGGAAACTCAGGCGCTGACGACTTGCTCTTGATCGCCGCCTCTTGCGCATACTGATGCTTCAGCAAGCGCTCACGCTCCGCCTTGGGTTGCGCCTCAGTGCACATAGATCCAAGGCAGCGTGGGCCCATTGATCTCAGCGCAGGGTGTCTTTTCTTCGTGGACCCCAAAACTGGCATCGGTTTTCCTTTGGTGTCCCTTTTGAAAATGCAAGAAAGGGGTACCCTCAAAAAAGAACACACCAAGGTCAATTACCTCATCCAAAACATTGGCCCGCTTCCAAAATGTGATCCAATGCCCAGTCACCCGCTGCACATAGAGCCTGGTCAAAGGATGGCCATCGGTCCCCACCTCCACTTCATCCTGGCATTCGCTATCAATGGGGACCCTATTTTTTGACCTTTTTTTTTTGGGGGGGGGGGGGGGGCATAAACCAGAAGATAAAAAGGGGTTGGGGTTGGAACACCAGGGCCCCCTTTCGTCACGAGTTGTTTCCTCACCCACATCGAGCCAACAGGGTCCAAGCGGCTGAATCATGAGCTTTACGCAACTCAGAACATGTCGATCAACTTGACTCGCTGGCAGGTCGCACCCATCTGAAAAGGGCGTGCTAATGAAAACTCCACGCCTTTTCTTGATCTTCAGGACTGCGCATGTCCTTCATGTGCATCCTTTGCTGCCAAAATCCGGCCCAATCATATCAACATCTGTGGCTGCCGAGCTGCTCATTCACACATTCTCGTGCGTCTTCGTGCTTCGCAAAGTTGACAAAGGCACATTTGCGCCCTTGCGCATCTGCTCGCACCTACACATGGCGGGTCAAAAATAGGGTAACCCCAAAATGGGTTTCCCTGGTAAATGGAAACTAGGACGTTTCAACCTGCCGTCCGATTCCTGGTGGTTTAATTTTGAGCCACAGCCACATCTACTCAGTTACTCTGGCTGAAGTCTTTGGGACTCGGCGTGAGGGTTGAGGTCTGCACTGCAACTCCGGTCAACGGCCCAAACTTCTCGAATTCGGCCCGCAGGGTCTCCTGACAACATGCCCGCCAAGTCACGTGTTGAACACCCACCCATAATGTACCATGGTTCGTGGTTGGCGTCCCATCAGTGATTTTTGTTGGTGCCTTCTATTCTGTCCTTCCATCGAAGATGCGTTGGTTTGAGCATCTTTGCTATTGTAGAAAAGTGCGTGGCAAGAGAAGTGACTGTTACTCCTCCGACCAGTCCGCCGGGAAGCACTTGACGTACAAATTTGTGAAATCCGAAGAGCCTCAGAACTCAGCGCTTGTTGCGCAGCCTTTGGCTCGGCCTGAGAAGCCCACTGTTTGAAGACACCTCCTTCCGATTCTCGCACAAGCACACCTGTTGCAGTGCAAAGGCAGAAGCGAATGAGTGCCAACAGACTGCCTGAATCCTCTTGCCACCCACTTCCATGTTGTTCAGCTTGGCGATCGCGTCTCGAGCTGCCTGCACGAAAGAACTTGAAGACTGCCACTGTCATAGCCTTGGCCTCCTCTGTGTCAAAGTGGACAAAACCATAGCCATAGGAACTTCCAAGTGCATCTGCAGCCACCTGGCGGAGCTAACACAAAACTGCCATTGCCTTTGAATTCAGCGCTGCGGCCTTGCAAGACCGAATCTCTCCAAAAACGCTGAAGGTGTCGTGCAAGGCCTGCCAGTGCAGCACCCACCACCCCACTGGTGCGGCAATCCGTCTGAAATCTGGTGCCATGATGTGGTTTGAACAGACCAATGCAAAAATCGCTGGTTGGCCTTGTTGTCGATGTTCTTGTCCAGGTTGGCAACGTAGACATTGCTGTTATTCGCCTGTGGTCCCATCATCAACGGCTGAACGTTTCCTTATCACTCTCCCTTGACCCTCGAGCAAGCCCGCCAAACCCTGCCCTTTCGCCTTTCTTTGGCCAGCATCGCGCTGACCTTGCATGCAGCAACATTGGGAGTGGGGGGGGAGGGGATCTGCTGATCTATCGCAATGATGATTGATGATCATTGTACTCTCCAGTCTTTGCACATCCACCGACCGCCAAGTATAGTAAAGTTGTGGAGCCTTGCTACCGAAGCCCCTTGGCAAACATTCCAATTAACTGATGGACTTGGCTCACACCTCTTTCCAACAGCTATGGGCTATGAATGGGACAGCCAAGAGCCGCATGCGAGCAGGTAACTCCACATCAATCGGCAGCAGCGGCCGTGAATATTGGTGTAGTTCAAGTTATCCAGGGCCGTCTCTGCATCCTTGCCATTGTGAAAATTGACCTGGTGTCAGTAGGAGAGGGCAAGCTTTCTCAGTTCACTTTACCCTCAGCATTTAGTCTCCTGCCACAGTTGAACTTTGTCTGATTTCCAAGCACTCCATTTGCCAAGTCACATAGCCATAGCCCAAAGATTTTCGACTGGCCTTCTCACGGCAAACCCGTATAGAGGCCACAGGGCCGATTCGGTTAAAGAGTTCGTACCTCGGCGAAGCCGCACCGCATGCTCCGCACGGACCTCTGCCTCTGGGTTCAAAATGAGGCAGATTCTCATCCTAATCCGTGATCCGCAAACCACACGGACAGCTTCTTAGCGCAAAAAAAATATGCCGCTGGGTTCCTTTATGATAGTCCGTGATCCATAAGCCACAAGGGAAAGCCGCGACTACATCTGCCAGTATCAAGGATCGACCCTGCACTTGTCATTCCGTTTTCTTCTCGGAGCCTCCCATCTGCTCTGAGCTGCAGCTCGGCTTCGGTCACTTCGGGATGAAGATCACCTTACATGCCGAGTGGCTGAGTGACCCTCCCTCCGGTGCTCCATGTGTTGGACCTTCCAGCCCGGAAAGCGCAACTATCACTGTTCCACACCGCGACCTTCGACCCCATTTCCCAGTCCCAGAGTTTTCTCCGAAGCACCCACGTAGAGCGAGGCGATCTGTGGAGCCTTGTTCGTCTGCATGACGCAGGCTGGCTTAAAATCTCGCGTTCATGAAGCCATTGCTTCGCTCGGAAAACTCATCTAATTCGACGCCAAGTGCTTCAAGGGTTGGCTCAGGGGTTGGCTGCAGCTTGCCGCCGAAGACCGGCGGCTTTGCAGTTTGGAGAACCCCGGGGTTGTGGGCGCAAGCTGTGGGCGAAACCCTATGCGCTGGCTGGAGTAGTCTTGAGCAAGACCAGCTGGCAATCGCGAAGCCACGTTGGGCGACTGAAAGCAAGTGGCTGTGGGTCAAAAATTGGTACCCAAACTGGAACCCTGGTAAATGGAAACTTGGGCGTTTCAACCTGCAGCCCGATTCCTGGTATTTTGACCCATACACAAGTCACGCCTCGTCCACTTCCGCGCCTGGAGCTCTCGCCCTTCGGCCTGTGCAAAGCCTCACAGATCCCCGCGCCAGGAAACGGAAAGAGAAACGGGATCCATCCGCCCAGAAAGCTGCACTCCACCGCGCTATCCGCAGATGTTTGTCTCTTTTTCTTTTTCCGGCGAAACGGATTCTGGCTCCCGGGGCTTTTCTCCAAGGAGCTTTGGCTTGAGAGAGGCGCTAGGTGGATCGATCCATTCAGCTAAGGTCTCAGCCCAGCTCTGCGCTGCTTGGCAGGGCAAAACTGAAAAAACTCTGTGCACCATGCATCCTAGGCGTAGTCCTGATAAATTGCCTCCGCCTTCTCAATGACCTGCATGTGACTTTTGGCGGATCGCAAGAGGATGCAATCCGCAGAGTTCACTTTCGCAT
>CAUJNA010003248.1:278328-300828 GCA_963377175.1 Effrenium voratum
TCAAATGAGCTCTTGATATCTGACACCTGAGCTCAGGGCTTTTCCTCCGCGGGCCTCAGGATGCGACCATGCCCCAGTGCATCCGCTGCATCCAGGGCTGACTGGTGCGAAGTAAACTTGCCGCTAGGATTGAGACTGACAAGCACATCTGTGAACCTCGCCAACGTCAAACCTTCTGTCGCCTCCTTTCTGGGGCAAACCGTCCAATGCCTAACACAAAGCTACGCAATGCATGAACACGGGTCCAAACCAAGGTCTGGTATTCAAGGAAAGCTGAAAAATGGTATTCCTTCCAGCACATCCCCGACTACCCTCCACTTGTAGTGCCAGGCATTTGGCCCCAATGGGCAGTATGAGCAGTATACGTTTGACACGGATGGTATCAGGACCGCGTACCCCAAGGACACGTATTTTCCGACAGCTGGTTTGTTGACGAACGGCGCAAGGAGAAGCTGCAGCAAGAAAGGCCCAGAACAACCCAGCGCATTTGAGCGTGAGCATGAGCGCCAACCCAGGCACTCCGGCCAACTCACCCAGCTCAAGTTCGTCGGCCGCATGTTTCGGGGAACAAGCGTGGCATATCTCGGCCAGCTCCCAACGAAGGCCGGGCTCCTGGCTTGATGTCCTCCTCGTTGACCTCCGAGTGGCGCGTATTTGTGGCATGTCGTTTGAGGCCAAAACTAGTTGCACCCAAAGCTGGCCCGCACCTGCTTGCTCCCCTTCCATATCTCAAACTACGGGTAGTTATCCCCCCCAAAAGGACAAGAGTGGTGTTGCAGTTCTTCTTTTCAGCTGCCCTTTCAACCCAGAGACACCGAGCAACAAACACACCGAGCTGAGAGCGTCGTGAGCTTCGGGACCCCGGGCCTTGGCGGCGATGGCCTCCTCCAAGATGGGGCCTGGGGCAACGGATGCCACTTGGGTGAGGCTTCCCCGTTTCACAGAAAGCAAAGCGAAACATGTGAACCGGATATTTCATAAAGCGGGCCTACATGCGACATGGGATGCTTAGTGGCGGGCAATGGATGCCAGGGTGCCCTGTTTCAGCTAAAGCGTGTTAAAACAGAAGGAAAACAAGCATCTATTACATTTGTGGAAGTTCCCCTATTTTAGCCCCACCGAACGGATCAAAGGGGTTGCCACTGGGCTGGGCCGATGCATCGCCAAGTGACATCTCAATGTCTCCGTCGAGGCTCCGGCGGAGCTGAGCGGAAGGATCTTCCGCGGACAGCGAGGTAACAGCCTGTGGCCCCGATGGAAGTACTTACTTTCGTCTACCTCTCCCCCGTCCGCCCACACGCTCATAGCGCCCTTGGTGCCTGTTGGAATATCGAAAGGCTGTGCTTGTGAGTGCCCAACTGGCTTGCTCTTACATTTACCTCGAGGCTGCATGGGTGCGAAATCCATCGGCACCTACTTCTGGGCCGGTAAGTTGAAGGCACCCCGTAGGGACTTGCACTGGAGGTGTTGCATGCCGACATAAAGCTTGCACTAGGAGGAAGCTTCGCTCTTAGCCGTAGACGGATTTCAAGAACACCGTAGACTGGGTCTCTTACGAGCCAGTCAGAACTGCTGATTACCTCTAGGGGGCATGATCTGAATTGCAACCAAAGTTGACTTTGACCGAAACCTCATATCGCATCTCGGAGCTGAGTGCACAGTGAAGCTTTCTCACAGCTACTTCACAATTCTGAGCCTAACGTGTTCCTGCTGCCTCGCCGCCTGGAACTCATGGCAATCCCATAGGCAAGTTGAGCTAATGCTCCCTCGGCCCTAGAAACACATTTCTGCGGCGCGAACTTCGCCAGGCATCGGTGATAATCTTTGTGCGGTGCGGGTAGTTAAGCAACTCTCAGAACTATAGAGACAAGCCCAAATAAGACAAACACCTGAATTGTGTCTTCCCCTCATGATAAACAATACACGTCTTCGCTATCAAAGGGGGTGTGCTCCTTCAAAACACCTGGGTCAGGATTTCCTGGATCGGCAGCCTACAGTTTGCTGCACAGGTGCTCCCTTAAGCACGGATCCGGCGCAGAGAGTTCTTTGATTGGATAGGCGAAGGTTGCGTTGCTTCGTCATCTTCTTGTGGAAGGGACTTCAGTATAGGCAAGGCACAGCAGCGCATTTTTTTTGTTTAAAAGCCCCGCGCCTCCTCCAGCTCCTCCAGCATCCACTCTGAGAGAGCCTGGAAAGAAAACAGCGCGGTTTCCATGGCGAATGTGGCCGTTGGCCGGGCGGTCCCTAGTTTTACCTGTGTTCAAGCCAGGGTGTCAAGGTCTCTAGAAAACCGAGAGTTGCTACCTCTAGAAAACAGCAAGATCCCAACATCTGCCTGGCATGCAGCCTCAACACTTCCATCACATCCCCTCTGAGCGTCCTTTTGAACAATTCAAACATGATATACGCCGACCCCGCACGGGGACCTCCCTTTAGCCCCAAATCCAATGTGGCGCGATCGATCCGAACCTCCGGGTTGAGGTCTGCAAGCTTGCGCTTGGCCGGGGGGAAGAGGCTCTTCGGGACCCCGGCCGCCTGCCACTCAGCTCGCAAGCCAGCGCAAGCAAGCGAAAGAAGCGAAGGAAGCGAAGGAAGCAAAGGCATTCATCCAACGAGCTGGGTTGGGAGGGTCTGGGTTTCGGATCCTGGTGAAGGAACTCTGGGCGGCAAACCTGAAGGTGCTCAAGGTGGCTTCAGACTGAAGGTGGGCTTCGGGAATTCCTGGATCATTCCTGGATCAAGTGGTGGTAAAGGAAACCCACCCCAACACAAGTAATTTGAAGTAAAGCTGGGAGGGGTTTGGTTCCCACTGTGACGCTGCGGATGGGCGCAAGGAGCCTCCCGCTGTGCAGAGTTAGTTGTGACGACTTTGCATTGGTATCACAAGCGGGGGCAGTCTCACAGGCCCGCTCAGCAGCAGAAACAACCCGATACAAGCTGACACAATCCCGAACACAAAGCCGCCCAAAGAGAAGACGGTTTTGTTGCGAGTCATGGGTCGTGCCCAGGGCCACTGATCTAAAACTACTCGCAATGAAATGTGAAGGAGAGTTGGACTATTGGCTCGAACAAAATGCATCATTGCATGAACCCTTCGCAGTTGAAATGGCATTGCCGGATGTCCCAACGTCAGTGCTAATGGAGAACTCGCTCTGATGATTTTTCTCCTCCCCCCCGCCCCCCTTGGCATGCTTGGGATGCAAGCGCCAAAGCTATAGTGGGTCTGTCTTTTTTTGAGGCACCCCCCAGTTTCACAGTTTTGAAGGGAAACCAACCATTTTTGGAGCCCCCTAAAAACAACACTCAAGGCCATCTCTCTCTTCGAATGGAAGCTCAGCAGGCTCGAGCTCCGCCCATCCCGGCGATTCCCTGCCTTGGCATCCTGCATCGCTTCCCTGCAGAGCACTAGCCGATGAAAGGCTTCGCATCCCATGCTGGGACTATTGGCTGGGTCCAACGACAGGCTTGGCCTCCAGCACTGACCCCAAGCAAGCAGGGCGTGGTGAGCATTGCTCAAACAAAGATGGCCCTTGAGAATTGACAAGATTGACAAGCATGCGATATTTTGATGGTCGCCTGGAAGGCAGCTGGTACCTCCCCAAACGTCCGGACAAACGAGAGCCAGCCAGGAGAGACATGCGCAAAGCCCACGCACCCGCCAACACTTGGCCCGGATTTGACTGCTGCTACCAAGGCGGCCCCATGTTGATATCCTATCATCCCGATCAATGTCCTGTTCGCCTTTATTGTGGCTTGCCAAAGACTTCAGCCGGAATGCGGAACAAACGCACAGAGGAACCTTCGACCCGCCCCAGTCGCCTCAGCCGCTCCGCGTCGAAGTCCCGGGAGGCTTCCTGAAGCTCCAGGACCCTCAGCCTCGCGACCGAGACCGGCGCTTGGAGACGCTTGCTGGTTCTCAGGGAAGGAGTTGGAATGACCCCGAAAGAAACCATCCCGGATTTGGTGCCCTTGGTTTCACCATCCGGAAGGTCATTCCCTGCTCAGCACCCAGCAAGTGTAACATTGATTTCAACAGGCTACATTTTTTGGGTTCCGGTGTAGGCTCCGGCTGGTTGAAACCAACAAAATTCCCCAACGATCCAAATAGCTTCCCTTTGCAGCTGGATTTGCTGCACAAATGCTGCCTGTGGGTCCATCCACGGGGTCACGCAATCGACAGGTCCAATGTGCTCCATTTCTCACTCCAGCGCATGATCCTGCCTGAAGCTACCCTTCTCCAACTCCTCCCCGTCCACGCGGTGTTCTTTGGCCTGCAAACCGTAAGACCCCGCAAGACACGCTAAAGTCTCCAAACAGCCTCAAAATACATGCATTGCAATCTCATCTTGACGGGAAAAGGACAACACAGGGAGAGGAGTGGTCAAAAGGAGTTGGACATGTCGACATGCCTGCGAGCTTCACAACTTCAGGAATGCTCCTGCCCTTCTATCCCTTCTGAGCTCTTCGCGGCGTCCATGCATGCTTGTAGTTTCTTGGCATCAGTACCTTCGATGGCCTCACCTTAGCGAAGCCACGTGAAACAACGCCAGTCGGCTGCTCGAATCTTAGGCTTTGGCGCAACTCCAGCAAGGCCAGGCGAGACTTAGGCTGCTCCAGCTCCTCCGGGCGACACTCAGATGCACAGTGGATTCCCATGGGAAAAATCGGTATCTTTTTTTTGAACTCGTTAACTTTAAAGGGAAATCCCTCCGGAAAAAAAATAAAATCACATAAAAAGGAAATAGGGCAGCTCCGGGCAACTGGGAGCATGGACAGGCAAACACAAGGCATGCACCAAACACCACCTCCGGAAGCTCCTTGCTGTCTGGCGGCATTCCCATGCCTTCTGCCATGGCAAGCAGCTTTCTGATCTCCTGATCGAAGCCACGCTTGAAACGAAGGCACGAAGGCACCGCCAAGCCAGCTGGTTGTGTCCTCCGGCATCTCGGTGGAGACCAAAGCTGCAACCTGCCCAGCTCATTCAATTCGCACATAACTCGGCAACTCAAGCTGATGGGTGTGCCTGCAGCTTCAGGAGGGCGTGCTTGCCAGAGAAGAGCTGCTTCTCCTTCACATTGCGCAACATGAAGCAGAAACACAAAGGTGCCCGCGCTGAATGAGGACTGCAAGCTGCGGTATGGCGACTTTCCGCTTTCGTGGATGGGCATCTCTTTGAGACATTACCCCACAGTTTACAAGCTTCATGACGGCATGACCAAAACACGACTGCACATTCTCGGTTCAGCATGGCAATTGGTCACACATACGGAATCAAGGAATTATGTGGGTGAGTCAAAATTAAACCAACAGGGGACCGCAGATTTTGCTCCATGTTTCCACATACCAGGGTTCCATTCTGGGTACC
Organism: Effrenium voratum; assembly: GCA_963377175.1. NCBI lineage: Eukaryota > Dinophyceae > Suessiales > Symbiodiniaceae > Effrenium > Effrenium voratum. The sequence goes on from CAUJNA010003248.1 coordinate 283,694, forward strand.
TATTTGTGACCCACAGCCATGTAGCAGCATAGCTGCCATCCCAAATCAGCAGGCACTCGGTCCGTAAGCCCAGCAGCCCTGCCCTCCGCAATGGCCCGCTCCAACATCTGCGGCGGAATGGCAAAGGGCAACTTGCTCGCTTTGTGCTCAACTCATCCTCCCCACCTTAAACGGGGGGGGGTCCCCAACTGCATTTTTCTAGTCCGCCAAGCGCCAAGGATAAAAGGATTTCCGAGGGAAGAGGGGAGGGGCAATCTCAACTCCTGTGGTCTTTCGGCTGACAAAGATTCTCCAAAAGAAGGACCTAGGCGTTTCGATCTGGACAGGCAAAAGTTTGAATCTTGACATGTCTCCAACTGGACCTCCCAGAAGTGGAGCTAAAGACAACTTTCCTCAAGCAGCTGACGCACATAAGACATCAAACTGGTTTCATCCCCCCCCCCCCCCCCAATCCGAGGAGCCCATGGTCACGTCATTGGTGTGTGTGTGTGCCTATGCTATGCCCTTATGGGAATCTTGGGGACTCGCATCAGATCTGTCCGCTTACTCAAGCACAAGTGAATCCTTTGACCAATGTGCTCCCGGCCTTCGCGTTCCCCTGGCTAGTGCCCTCCCTGATCTCCCAGTTGGCCAACTTACGCCCGGCATTGTGCAGCACCTCGTCCTTCGCGAAAGAAAGAGACGGTCCCCGGAACCCATCGACCTGCTATCCGTGCTATCTGGCAATAAGCATCGGAATGATTGACCATAACACCATAACCTTCCATCAAATGTCGAGTGCATATGAGTGCATGTGGAGGTTTCATGCCCCTCCAAAGTCTGCTTCAAACGTGTTGCCAAAGAACCCCGTGCCAAAGCCTATGCACTGCTACCACCCACGACTGGACTGACCCGCCTGCACCTTAGCTTCTCTGGCCTTCTCCAGTCTCAGGCGGATCTCCTGTTCCAATTCGAGCTCTCACCTCTGCCTTCCTATGCTAACCATCGGCCCATCGGCCCAGCCACCGAAAAGTATGTGACATGTGTTTCCTCTAGGCCACCCATGTCTGTGTCTTTGTGCCTGTATGTGTGTATGTGTGTCTGTGATTCCGAGCATGTCGGTGTTTCCGTGTCCCTGGATCTCATACAGTTTTGTATTCATCCGCAGGACCGTTCTAATCAGCGGTGGTTCCTCATTTGGTAAGGATATCATGATCAGCTACTTCATGGGTTTCCTCTGACCCAGTAGGTCATCAGAATGAATTCCCAAGTTCAGACTATTGGCATGTCCCTTGTTTTGTTCTGTTTGTGTGGTCTCTTTGCGTCTCTGTGTCTGTGTATCTGAGTCTCGGTGTGTTTGTGTGTGTGTGGGTGGGTGTGTTTGTCGCTCTGCGTCTGTGTCTTTGTATCTGTGTTTACGTGTGTTTGCGCTTGTCTTTGCGTCTCTTGGTGACTCTGCGCCTCTGTGTGTCTGTCTGCGTGTCTGGGCGAGGGATTTGGAGTGAGGTACTGGGGAAGACCCACAACTCCAGGTGGTATTCTTCATGGAACAACTCCGGCCGGTCTTGACCATCCCTGCTGTCAAAACCATGGGTCCAGTGGAACAATATTGCTCAGAAGCTCCGGCTTGTCCGAGCCCCACCTTCAGGTTTTGCTTCTTGACCGATTCCGCCAGTTGCAACCTCGTCGGCAACGAGCAACCCAAGACAAGGATCAGCTACGTGTGAGGCCATTGGCTCAGCGCCCGGCTCGCGAATCAAGCGCCAGCCCAGCGCCACCTCTGTCTCCTGCACGTCTCTGATAGAACAACGAGCTCAACAAGTTGCACGCCCAGCGGAGCGGTTTTTCGAGCGGAGAGGCTGAGGTTGTGGCCACCTTGTAACATCCTTCAGCCATAAGCCACCGAGAAAGCTAGGCCGGCGACTTCCCCCGCCTCGACGTCAGCCTTCTCTGCGGCTGGCACCAGTCTCAGCAGCTCCGGCAGATCCCGGGCCTGATCTTTGGCCGATACTGGACACAACTTGCTGGTGCCCATGTTGCCCTTTCTTGCACTGGAACAGTTGGCCCTTGTCAAAATGAAGGAATATTCTCTGAAAACATCCACCAAGGGTGTACCTAAGCGTGCAATATTCCCAGCTGGGCATGCATTCTGTCTAATTCCGGCCCCTTTGGACATCATTTCTACGGAGGCCTGTTTCCTCCAAGACTTTGATTCTTTTGGTTTCGCGTGTTTGGCCCGACTTCCGGCTGAATCCGCCCTCCTCCATGGCATCTGCCATCTCGAGGAAGGCCAGGCGCGTGTGCGCCTCGTGCGAAAGGAACGGGACAAAGCTACCAACCCCCCCCCAACCCAACCCACACGGTGTGCTCTCATGCTTCCTGTGCATTCAGCAAGCCACTCCAAGCGCAGTGTACAGGCCTTTATCACAGCATCCGCCGGCCCGGCTTCTGCCTGAGAGGACGGAACGCCGCGAATCATGCGCCTCGTGCCTGCCATTTAACTGGGCAATATCGATACGGCGTACACATTTTGGGTTTGTGCTTTTTGAGGGTACCATTTTGGGGGTTGGTTTATGGAGGACACCAAAAGCAAGACCAACCACTTTGAGGGGTCCGTTTGTGCACTGCGCCCTGTGGCACCCTGCCTTGTGATCCCCGGCAGCTTCGCCGTCTTCACCGTCCTGCCCTGACTTCGCAGTTGTCTCCTGTCAAGGCGTGGCATGCCTGAAGACTCATTGATCATGCGGCCTCCGCAGGTTCCGCTTCCGCTGGCTCTGGAGCATCTGCTGGTTTGGCAGATTCCGCTGGCTCTGGAGTGATATCGGCCGGCTTGCCAGATTCCGGCTCTGGAGTGGCATCTGCCGGCTTGGCAGATTCCACGGGCTCTGGAGTGATATCTGCCAGCTGAGCAGATTCCGCTGGCTCTGGAGCGATATCTGCCGACTTGCCAGATTCTGCTGGCTCGAGAGTGACATCTGCCGGGTCTGCAGATTCTTCTGTTCGCTCCTGAGGGGCATCTGCTGGTTTGGCAGATTCCGCTGGCTCTGGAGTAACATCTGCTGGCTCCGCAGATTCTGCTGGCGCTCGATTGGCATCTTTTGGCTTGCCAGCACTTGCCTCCTCACCGCTCAACGCTGTCGCTCTCTCTCTCTCTCTCTCTTACAAGATATGCTGAGGAGTTCAGTCAGCGTTTTCGAGATGCTCCAACCAAAACGGCAAAGCGATTCATTCGTCCTGCAGAAAGCGGCGAGCCCCAGGCCTCTCCTGGCATACACAACTCTTGGGTGGCAGCCTGTGGACTCTACAAAATCTACCGGAATCGAACATGGCAGAATCTCACTTCACAACCCTTTAGGTTTGCCAGCACTCCGCACCAAAATGGTTAGCCATGCATCTCCCCCCCTTCATTCCAAGCAACCATTGCTTTGACCAAGGCGCATGTACCTCAATGACCCGCAAACGGATTTCCATCTACCAATCAAATCCAGGCAAGTCCAAGCGTCCAAGCCTGGGCCGCGATCTCCTTTTGCGCGCCTTGGCGGAGGGAAGTCTGTCGAAGTTGTCCAGGGCCCATCAAGAAGCAGCGACCCATCTAGAAGCAATCTTAGGAAATTCAGCCTTGGGGGAGGTTCTTCGGCATCCGTGGTACTCAGGGCCCAAACACCCCTTGAAACTTCCCCCGGATGCTTCACCCTCCGACAGTTGCCGGCAAATGGCTTGTCTCTCAGGCCTCCACTTCTCGGCTTTGTGTCGGGAGGTGGGCCCAACCCCTCGGCCACCTGAAATGAAAAAGTCCCTCTCCAAGCTGCAACTCCATGCTGCAACTCCGGGAATCGCAGATGTTGAGATCCATCTCTGGCAGATCTCCGGAGTGTCGGATTTACAACCGGCAAATGCCTCTGTGCCTGCTACTTGGTCAAACTACCAGCAAGCTAAAAGAGTCTGAGACTCGAACCACCTGCTGAAGCACATGCTTCAGCTCTGCCGCAGACCTTTGAGAGGCCGAAAAGGTCATCTCTTGCAGCAGGTACTGGTGGTAGACCTCGAGGCCAGGCTACAGCTTTGAAGCACAGAGCCCGATGGTCCCCTTCGGGGTTGGATGGTTGACCATCGTGGTCTTTCGCAAAGAAACTTTGATCTCTGAAGCCAACATGGAGACTCCCAGATGTGGCGCGACCACGAGCAAAGAGGAATCTTCAAGGTGTCCTGGGATGGGAGCTGAGGAAGGCAACCCAGAAAAGGCTCGCCACACAACAAATGGAACTAAAGCTGTATGGGACAAGGCCTTTTTGCATGCAAATCAAACCGGTCGCACAGCTTTTGTCCTGTGATTCCCGGCAAATCCCCGGAGGACACGCAAACTTGGTTCCGCAAGCTCGGTCTCAAGTCTACCTATGCCCTCTGCAAATATACCCCGCGGACACGATAGGGCAGGTATATGGGCACGTCTCTTTAAGACGTGTGTCCGAAACCCTTACTCGCTCTGAACCTCTTCTCAACTCTTTGAGGACCGTTCCCAGCAAATACCCAGTTGACAAAGGCTAAAATGACATAGCAGGTGAGGAAAGACTTCTTGCGTACTAGCAACATGCAAGAACCCCCTGTTGGCCCCATCCATTCAAATTCTCAGGTGGCAGGGGCTCAAATGACGCAGCACGGACAAGTTTCGAGCAATACATGCAGGCACTTCCTCATTTGGGGTCCCGAAGCCCGGCAGCAAACCAATGAGCTTCCTCAAAATAGGGCCACCCCTCGAGCCGCACTGGTCCCCCTGCAAACACCCATCAAGAACAAACACCCCATTTGGGCTCTCCGCAAAGCTGGACCTCCCTAACATTCACGGATGAGGCTTGTTTGTCATGGTGTAGTTGGAGCGCGGCTTTGGTCCTTGTCGGACACCCCAAGGAAGGGATACGAGTGTCAAACCCCCAAAGAAAAGACGGCAACGGCCTGCAGGTCCAGCTCCTTCAAGAAGGCCTCAAGACTCCGAAGACCCAAGGCCGGACGTCGGACGACAAGCCACGTGGGAGGATCCGTGCTTCCTATTCTTTCTGAAACCCGTGTTTGAGGGAGATCAAAAGGACAACACCCATGGCCCCCTAATTAATTTTGAGGCGCAAAGCTGTTCAAACAGTATCATCTAACAACTGAACTTGACTAGCCAGATCCTATTCAGAATGTTTCATGTTGATTTCCTGTTTGGCGTGAAGCGAGCGAGGTCCCCGCTTTCCGAGGCTGTCAAACATAGCCAACACGGCCAACGGTGCAGGTGGCATTTTTGCGCACCCTTGAACCTTTACCCATAAAGCTCCATTTTGCCCATCTGAAGGCTTGCAAGCCTCGCAATAGAGTGCCATGCGGGTGTATCCTGATTTGAATAGAGCCGCCCATGTTAGTGGATTCGTGATACAAACTCATCCGGGACCCTCGCAAGCCCTCTGAAAATCGCCCGGCCTTCCCAAAGTCGCGAACCTCATGGTGGCCACCTCACGAGGTTCATGACAATTTCTCTCTTTGATGAATGCTGTCTCCCCATATTTTGTGGCACTCGAAAGTGTATGTGGCATTCGGAGCTAATTCGGTGCATGAGAAGGGTAGCCTGAAACTTCATTGCAAATGTTGGGAACCTCCAGTCGTGCCAACATGTTGGCTGGCATCGCCGGCCCCTCTTGAGCCTGCTTCTCTTCCTCTCTGCAAGGCAGCGCAAATGGTCTGGACCTTGGTGCAAACTTTTAATGCCAGCCCTTTCTCGTGGCTCGCGCAAACTCTGCCAGCCATGCCATAGAACTATAGAACCCCGGACTCTTGCTCTGATTTGCTGCCAACAACTGGTGAGTGTGCCAACCCCCCTGTTCAGGCACTGAAGTTGCGATGTCTTGTGTGAGGGGCATCGCCCTGTTAGCGCGATGCCACGCCCGAGTCCACACGCCGAGCAGCGGAGCCATCCTCCACGTCCTTAGGATCTTCCTTGTCCTCGTCGTCATCCGCCTGCTTACGCGCAACAGGATCAAAAACAAATCCTGCACAACCTCTGGTGGCCGTGACTGCCAGGAAAGCAAGATTGCCACTGAAAAAACGTCCCACTGCAAGCTTTATCACTGCCGCCCGCTGGCCTCCTCGTCGTAGAAGCGGTTCTCATCCTCGGACTCATCCTCGGACTCTTCGAAGTCCTGAACTCGAGCGAGCGCGCAGTCCCTCCAACCATCCAAACACCACATCACGCCCTACGCTTCTTTCAAAAGGCCGATTTGGAGGTTTTCTGGCAGAACTGGGATCGCCGAACCAAAAGGGATGTCGCATGACACGTAACCACCCCAACCGATTTGGGCGTGGGGATCAGTGAGCTATGCCAAATGCAGGGGCATCGCACCTGCATGGGGGAAATGGGCCGAAGGGACTTCTGGCGAGTTCCTTGTGCTCTGGCCATGTTAACCATAGATTGCCCTACAATGCCCTACAAGTTTACCAAGGCCGAAAGGCTTGCAGGAGAGGAAACTAAGATGCGACGCGCAGTGAATTTTAGATTCTGTTCGGAGGCCAACCTCCTGGCCCTTCAGTCAACGTAGCCCACGCGACGTCCGGCCTCCCCCTTCTCTTCCGCAGCCTTTCGGCGAGCTTCTCGCTCCGCGGCCTCATTTTCCCGTGTTTCCGAGCGTCCCGGTACCATCGACTCTGGAAACACGGCATTAGGGTCTGGTCTATTTCTTGGGCGCAATGTCCAACATGAGGCAAGTGATGCGGCTTTCATCAAGCATCTCACGTAACTGCTTCTGGTCAGACAAGCATGTGCTTAGCGAGATGCGTTTTCAGAAACCACATGTCTTGGGAAACCCAAAAGCATAGTTATTTGTGTCACCCGCATGCATAGAAGTACTGGATGGAACGGCAATGCACATGCTTTCTCACAGATTGCATTGCCTATTGCGGACGACCAACCCAAACACGAGGGACCTGCTTGTCGACCCACAACCTCATTCTTGGGCCCAGTTTGTAAAAGGCAAACTACAGATCAAGCATAGGTCTGGAAAAGCCAAACAGAAACATCGCCAGCCGCACCTTCGCCGCGGCGCGCTCCGCCTTTTGCCTTGCCGCCTCCTCTGCAGCCCGCTGAGCTGCCTGTGTGGGAAAGGGCAAAGATGCAAACTAACGAGAGCCAAATGGCGCTAGTCTTGAACTTGAAAGGGGACAGCACGCAAACCAAAGTTTGCATACCATCACGTCCCACGAGTCATTACATTGGGATCCAGGTCTCCCAGAGTTAGGTTGCCCTGGCCTGCTCTTCTGCCAGCCGCCGGATCGTCCACTGTGCCTGGCTTGGCTCGCGAGAGCTCGTCTGCAAGTTTGAAGTTGTTGGATGCTGAGGCTGGTTTCAAGACCAACTTCAGGGGCTTCGCATAACATATAATCGGCAAGTTGGACTCAAAGAGTTTGTCTTTCTACGTCTGATAAAGCATGACAGGCTGCCTACTCGGGTTGAACGAAGGGTGCCAAATCCGGGCTTGGATTTCAGAATCTCTTTCAAATGGGGCTCGAGTTGTTTGTGCAAAACTGACACGATGCAAGCCTCTCAAGCCGAAACGGGCGCCCGACTGAAGTGAAGACTCTGAGCTCTGAATAGACTCGCCGGCCTGGGAGCATAGAGCTACCTTCACCCGATGGAGCATGAGAGAAGCTGCGCGCTACGCAACTTGCTGCATCGTTGCAAAGCAATGCACCAATGGTCAAAGCGCAGTTGGGGCCCCTGAATCAACCATTCAAATGACACAAAGGCGCTGCACGTGTACTTGCGCGTCTTAGCCAACACAACGTGCAAAGCAGAGACACTGCCAGCCCAGTCAAATGATCCATAAGGACTTGTCGCGCTCCAAGGCCGTAAGACCCTGAGTTGGCTGAAGCAGAAAACATGGGAAGGTGCACCAAATTGTGGAATGTTGCTTCTGCTTCATGTGGAGCCAAAAACCCAACCCAAATATCATAGAAACCAGCTACAGGAGATTCTACAAGTGAGCCCAATACCCGCCAAGACCAGGTTTGGGTTTCTTGCTGAATCTCCGTGTACCCACCAAAACCAGGTTTTTTGTTGGTTTCCAGCTGACTCTCTTGTCTGTCCGTAAACCAATCAAAACCAGTTTGTGTGTCTTTCTTTCCTGCAGAATCTCTCTGTCTGTACACCACCAACAACAGGTTCTTCGGGTTTCCTGCATCCGATTTCCTGGATTGGGACTCGACACGTGCCGCGTTTGGAGCCCGCCAGCTGAGGCGCTGGCAGTGGTCGATGACCTCGCGGTCGCAGCCCGCCGCCTCGCCCTCCTCAAAGGCCAGGCGCAGGCCTTTCACCAGCGCCTCCGGCTGCTGGACATCGGCGGGGCTTCGATGAGTTTGGCTGTTGTTTCTGGTCTTCTGGTTCTGTGTGTGTGAGTGTGTGTTTGCTTGCTCTGTTGTTTGTCAGGCTGTGTTTTGTGTGTATGTTTGTGCTTGTTCGTGTTTGTTTGTGTTTGTTTGTGTTTGTTTGTGTTTGGTTGTGTTTGTTTGTGTTTGGTTGTGTTTGGTTGTTTTTGTTTGTGTTTGCTTGAATGCTTCTGTGTGGTTTGGCATGTGTGTTTTGTGTTTGCAACTTTGTGATTGTGCGCTTGGCTTTCTTTAATTGTGTGATGGCTCCCCTCAGGATTCCTGTTTAGGACGCGTGGTGGACGCTCGGCTTTCTTGTGGTTCTTGAGGTCTCCAACTTTCACACAAGCGGAAGCGAACAACCAACAAACGATTGCCATAGATGAATGAGGGGAAGAATCACAGCATCCTAGAACATATCCACCATTCCAATCCTTGAGAATGGTTTCACCTTTGCTGATAGCTGCTCGAATCTCCTTGAAGACAACTATATTGCCAGATTGAAGACATATAGGTTCATGATGAACAAGTCTGTTGCCGCCGGTTTTGGAGTATCACATCAGAGCCGTTGGTCCGATTGTTTATGGCACTGGCCGCGTTGGCAGGCTTCCAATTCGCACCATTTTGCTGGCTTTTGTTGATGTCATCAGGCGATGTGTTCTTTGCTTGGACTCAGCCAGTACTTGACATGCAAGCAGCATTCATTCCCAACTGGCTCTGACCGTACCTAGTACCGTGACCAATATGTAATCAACATGGTCCGCAACACCGTGCGCCATCGTTTGCCTACTGAAGGCCACTTGAAAGCCAAGAGGTGGCAAACATAGTATTGAGCGTTAATATCCATGATCTGCCTTTTGATCCCGAAATTGCGTCTGAGCAGCCAACCAACAAAATGGCACATCAGGCACATCTGGCACACCACTCACATCGTTCACGGCTACAAATCTCCACCCACATTAAATGGCCATCTCCTAACAGGCCAAGTCCTTGCCAGTTGATGTGTGTGTTAAACACTTGCAAATGGCGCAGCCCCGCTTGTAGTTGCTTGTGACAGCTACTACCTGTTGGAATCTTGGCCATCGGCCTTCCCTTTTGATCTCTATCTCCCGCCTTTTCGTCCTGCACCTTCTGTCGACGCCATTCCTTGCGGCATTGCGAGCCGTCCAAACCAGCGGCGTGGCTCGCCCACGAGTTTTGGGACAATCCACTTCCCATTCTTCGGGTTCCTAAGCAAGGTGTAACCATCTAGCCCAATGGCGATGGTTTCTCAAGCCTGACTTTTCACAGCAGGTCTTAAGGCACCGGCCTCCTCCTTCTTCTCCTGCAAAAGGGGAGCCCATGGGCAAAGCACACACACACACACACGCGCGCACGCGCGCGCGTGTGTGCGCGTGCGCGTGCGCGTGCGCGTGCGCGTGCGCGTGCGCGGCGCACGTGCGCGCGCGCGCGCGTGCGCTGCGCGTGCGCGCGCGCGCGTGCGCGCGTGCGCGTGTGCTGCGCGTGCGCGTGCGCGTGCGCGTGCGCGTGCGCGTGCGCGTGCGCGTGCGCGTGCGCGGTGCGCGTGCGCGCCGCGCGTGCTGCGCGTGCGATGCGTGTGTGTGCGCGTGGGGTGTGTGTGTGTGTGTGTGTGTGTGTGTGTGTGTGTGTGTGTGTGTGTGTGTGTGTGTGTGTGTGTGTGTGTGTGTGTGTGTGTGTGTGTGTGTGTGTGTGTGTGTGTGTGTGTGTGTGTGTGTGTGTGTGTGTGTGTGTGTGTGTGTGTGTGTGTGTGTGTGTGTGTGTGTGTGTGTGTGTGTGTGTGTGTGTGTGTGTGTGTGTGTGTGTGTGTGTGTGTGTGTGTGTGTGTGTGTGTGTGTGTGTGTGTGTGTGTGTGTGTGTGTGTGTGTGTGTGTGTGTGTGTGTGTGTGTGTGTGTGTGTGTGTGTGTGTGTGTGTCCATGGCCTTTTGCAACAAAGTAGGCGCCATCAAACATCCGCCAGCGATGCTCGGTACCGATCCCACGCCATCCACCTCGCCTGCCCACCCATCTGCTTCTGCAGCTTGATCACCGGCACTTCCACCAGCGGAGCCTCCAAGGGGCGCAGTGAAAGACGGCGGCTGCCAGTTTGCCGTTGTCGCTATGGGAACCCTCTATAGCATAGGATATAGCGTAGGAGTCGAAGAACACCAAACATGGATAACTTTGACAAACTGACGCTCTGAAGATTCTGGATGCTCACAGCGCTTTGAAACACAGTAATCGACACTTCGTGACTGCCTCCGGGTTGGTCCTCTTCTTGTTCTTCTGCTGCAACTGCATCGCAGGATTTGCATAATGCTGACGCATGAGATTGCCATGTTGCAAACAGCTTTGCGTGCAGTGGGAAGGTGAGCAAACCAAGCAGCTGAAGCACATGTACTCCTGGAAAAGCATTGAACATCTCATGCCTGCCACCTGTCGGAGAGCTTCTGGCCCTGCTTGGTGGATTTGAGCAGCTCCTCGCGAAAGCTCTCCACCCCAAATCTCCGACGCTGCGGCACGGTTCAGACTCAGCGGGCTTTTGAAGCCAACAGCAAAACACTCCGCCCCTCCTGCTGGGCATCCAGTCTGCGTGCTTCGGCCTCTTGCTCGGCGAGCCTCGAACCCTCTGCCACGACTGGACAAGCCATGAAGAAGCCGGGCGCCCGGCCGCGCCCGCCCCCGGCCTGGGATTTTTGGGCGGCCAACGCTAAAAATGAGGCAACGCAGGTGCTGAAGCTTGAGTGGCTGCAGTGGACCAACTGCTTGGATTCTGGCTCTGCCCCAAGCACCAAAGAACAAAGGTTCTTGCGAGCTTGGGCAAATGATCAAATGCAACGACCCCCAGCAACAAGACATCCAATCAAAGCTTGGGAAGGAAAGAAGGCCAAACTTAAGCCCTGCGCTGATCAAAGGATGATCTTCAAGCTTCTCCTCCAGGGACTACACCGCTCTTTATGGCATGCCACAAACGGCATGCCAGCCGCCTCCTCGGAAGCCTGTAACGTGCGTCTCAGCTCGCTGATGTGTTCCAGCAAGGAGTAGTTGGCCTTTGCATGACGAGCTAAAACCCGGAGCTAGCTGCAAGGAGCCCTTCTAAAGGCTACCGGACATGGCCCTATGCTGTTCTTGAAGGGCCCATGTCAGTCACAATCAAAACCCGGTAGTGATATGGTCTACGCAGAATCATGTAAAGAATTAAGAAGGCGGCCGCAACTATTTCTGGCTGGGACTGTCCCTTACTAACCTTATCTATCCAGGGTTTGATTGTGGCTCACTTGAGAAGGACAACTCGGCTCAAACTCGCTGACGCATCACAGGCCGCACTTGTCGCATCACGGGCCTCCAAATTCAGAACCATCTCCAGCTCCAGCTGGGCCAACCTCTCGGGCAATAAATGGTTCTAAACGAGTTTCCGCCATCAAGGGAAACAGTGGCATAGATTGTATATATATATATATATATTATTATTATACAAATGTTACATACGTACATGTGTATATGTATATATATGTATATATTATACATAAAAATACAACAAGTAACAACGCAGCCAGGTGTTGTTTGCCAGAATTCCCCCTTGGAGGTAGTGGCAGCATAAACTCTTGCAGGCAGCTTACCCCAAGTCTGCCCTTCAGGGCACCTGTCGAGGATCCGTGCGCTGCAAATCGGTTTGAAGCATCTCCCCGCCTCCGGCGGTTGGGCTCCATGGTGCTGTCCTGACAAATCCCCTAGGGTTCCCACTCAATGCGAGGAGACCACAGTTCACAGAGTGCTCCACCTGCCTCAACCTGCGAGTCGATGCCAGCTTGGACTGCCACCCGCATCTTTTCCTTGGACGAAAACGCAGCTCTGATTGGCGCGACACGATCAGGCTCAGCCCAGGCGTAGCTGCTGACTGGGCGATTGCTGACTGGGCTCGGCATTTCCTTGCCGGCCATACATCTTCATGTCCTGCTCGGGCACCAAACCAACATCGTGTCTGCCAATGTAACAAGTAGATTTATTTCTCCGCAACGTTACACAAAAGACTCTGGGTGGATGTCTAGGATTCTCGTGCCTCGCGGGCATCATCCTGCGCCTTCACCCAATCGCAGTCCTGTAAGGGGCTTAGAGGCTGGAGGCATTGCACGGTGCTTCGTCCTTTTGCTGGTCCAACGGCATGCTCTCATACACCGCCGTGTACCTGCCAAAATGGCCCTGCCGTCAATTCGCAAACTCGCTCAGGACCAGGCGTATCTGTAGCCTGCTTCTGCAGTGGCTCAACCACCTCGTTCTCAAATTTCCTGGTCTTGGAACAATTCCCACCGGTGCTGAGACTCTGAGATCTGCCCATGAGTCTGCCTTTTGACTGGCCAACCATCATCTGACCTCAGTGCCTTTTCCTAAATGACAACTTGGGGTATGTTGTGGGAACTGTGACAGGCGCCTTCCTTTGCTCTAAGGCTTGCTACAAGTACATGCCGACCCTGAACTGCAACTTGCAAGGTGGAATGATCACCAATCGCCCACTACTGCACCTGGAGCTTGTCCACAAGCCGTGCTTGCTCGCTAGGCCGGCAAGGCAACTCCACCAAGCTTCTCTCCAATGCCAGGGCCACGAAGCATCAACTCCTGCCAAGTCACACGTGCAGCAGCTCAGTCCAGCAGCGTCCCAAATCAAGGTCAGGGGCGAATCGCTTCGCAGCTCACCCACAGAAAGAAACAAACAACAAGTATGCGGCTTTGACTGCAGCTGTCACCAAAGCAGGCCGGCTCCTGTCTCAACAGCTCCGCGTCCGCTTCTAGGGAGGCTTCCGTGTTTTTGAAGATCATGCCTGAGAGGCAGCACGGCCTGATCACTTGATATGCTCGCGCTACATCCGTGACCACCCTGCACTCGGGGATCACGCGCACCCTTTCGCCCGGGCCCTGCACCCTTGCGGCGGCGAGGCATAGGATGAATCGGGCCAAAGCCTTGCGAACGGCTCGCCTCTGCGACTTCTCGGGAAACGGCACAAGTCAGGCAGAGCCACTCACCAGGATGGACATGCTGCAGAGCTTGGCGAAGCAAACCTCCTTGGTGCAAAACACATCCAAGTGATTCCCGACTCAAATGAATCTGCGACTGTTTATCTCACCCTGCCAAAAACAAGGAGAACTCTCCAACTGGGTCACGTTTGGGAGCACATCTGGATGCGTCAAAACAGGTTGGATCTCCTGGAATTGGATCCAAAGCTCTTGCCTCGCAGCCGAGGCGCTGCTAAGCACCAGGAGCGAGCCATGGGAGTGTGGTCCTGCAAGCACAAAACTGCCGCACCTCGACACAAGCAAATGCGGCCCAAAACTGCAGCACCGTTTGCCTGGTTTCCTGGGGGTCTTGTTGAGGCCAGAAAGAGGAACCAACCCCGCCCCGGTCTTGAGACATGCCTCACCACACCTCTCACGGCAAGCGGTCCCGATCCATTGTCACCAACAGCTTCGTGCTGTGTCGACTGGCGCGAGTCGCATTCAAGAGAGCACATCCGCTGCCTGCCTCGCCGCCTCTCTGCCTCTCTGTCCCTCTCTGTCCCTGTCTCTCCATGCACTAATGTCTTGGTGACTCGGCAATCAGCCCTCTGCAATTGTGGGGGGAAGGAACCGTCTGCTTCGCGACTAACCGCCTCGCTTCCTGCAGCACGAGATCAAACTTGTCCGTCTCACACCGAGGGTGGTGCTGTGGAAACTTCCTGACCTGATCCTGGCAGTCCGCAAACACAACGCTCCCAGATTTTCGCAGCCCGATACCACGGGAATGCCGGGATGTGCGTCAATTGGGGACCTTCTTGTGGGCAGCTTCTACACTACATGGGGATTTATGTCCACCAACAAAATGGAGGCTGCTACCAATCAATGGCTCTCAGTCAACTGCGTCCTCCGCCATGGATGCAGTCATGCACAACTTGATTTGGAAAGCCCTAGCTATTTCACAAATGATCTGATACTGACTACCTTCAAGACCTCATGGCTCTGCAATTGTTCCAAGTTTTCATAAGTGGTTTCAAGCGCGCTCGTGCCCGCTTTTTTTGTGCAGCCCACGGGCTCCATGAGGCCCAGGCAATGCAGAAGATGTCCACAAAGTACCGCCTTTCGAAGCTCTTGCGGCCCGTGAAGGGGGCACCGGGGCGAAAACAGGCGCCTCAGAAGCGCCTCTGGGCGACGAATATACCTGCGGCATAGCTGGTTTTGCCTTTGAAATGTTAGGGATCCCCAAAACTTCTGGTTTCCTCTTGGCTTCCCCTTTGAACAACCTACCCCCCCCCCCCGTGTTTCTCTTGAAACAACCCCCCCCCCGTGTTGTTGTGTTCTTGGGGCGGGGGGGGGCGGCAGCTTCAACAGGGAAGGTCCGGGGCACTGCTCGTGTGAGGGGTCCAGCTTCGGCTGAGTGAAGCCGGAGGCATGGGTGGCCACCCCCATCAGCAAGTCGCTGAACAGGGCCTGGCACTCCGTGTGGCAAAACAGAAAAAGCCTCTGCACCGACCCCCCCCCAGCAGCACATTTATGACGTATGGACTGCAATGTAAGGTGCGGTGCGTCCAAGTGGGTACGATAATATATCGCATTATATAATTTCATATCATATCACGTCACATCCCATCACATCACATCACATGTTGCAAGAGTATGTTACGTCATGTTACTACGTATGCACACTAATATGTATTAAGTATACATATTATCTTAAAAGTAATGCGAAAAAGCGGGATTGAAAGGAATGGTCCTGCCGGGAATGCTCCACTGGAAACGACATCCCCCACACTTAGAATCACCTAAAAAATCACCTGGCGCTAGATGTCGGCTGTAAGTTTCTTGCTGAACAGTCACCTAAAAAATCACCTGGCGCACACACTTCGTCCAAATGCTCAAAACAAGTCTCGAGTTGGCTCGCGGAACTGGCTAGACCATCTCGCAGAACTCCTTGTCATTTGCGGAACCAAAGTTTGCGGACGGCTTCCAAACGGAAACCCCTTCCCTGGCTCCTTTTCGCGCCAGTCAAACTTGTCCACATGAAAAGAGGCAAGCGCCCGTTCAGCTAGAGCCGCTTTGCTTGCGGGGAGGATTAAAAGAGATGAGCGCCAGTTCAGGCAGAGCAACACAGTGCAACACATGTCGTCATGTGGTTCGGGAAAGAATGAGGCGGGGTGTGCCAGCAATTCGACATTGGGGTCCCATCATGGGACCTATCCCACCAGCGTGTTCTGAGTGAGGGTTGTCCCGACGCAGGCACAAAAGGCCCTCAATGCGCGACAACAAATCAATTTGGCACACGGGGAAGTCTCCCTCAACCCCGACTCGAACCGTGACAATGTAAGTTCATGTGTGCCCAATAAACAGCTCTGAGCTGACTGAGTAGTCAAGAGATGACTCCGCTTTCCACTTTGCAGCTACTTACCTTTCTGACATGTCGCATGAAAAACACCTGCACGCAGTACAAACCGGCCTGCCAACAATGAACCACGTAGTACTCTGGCGAAAAGGTGTGGTAGAACTCACTGTAACATACGCCATACCTGGTAATTCGGCTCATAGTGAACTGTGGATGCGCTTGCCGAGGGAAAACAAATAACGCAAACAGATTGGCACTTATCGGACTCGGGCCGAATAACTTCTTTGACCACCTCCTGCGGCAGAGTACACTCACAGTGCCCAAATCGCTTTGACATGCTGTCCTCGGTGGTGCTTGATTGGTGTGCAATCCGACCCACCGAGGTATAGTCCTGCCATCCGGTCCGGTGATGTCATATCATTGAGGCGAGCCACACGGCCGTCCTTGAAGAACTTGAGCATCATTTCCAAACTCACGCATCTCTTGGAGATTGCCCTATGCAAAGCACGCAAACTGCTTGCCCTCTCCACGGTGTTCGTCACACTGCAATGGAACATGCCGCTATCATTGTCCAACAAGAAAAACAGTATTTGAAGGCACATTGGCCAACTTGCCTGCTGTCACATTCGTCATGTTGCTCGCTCTCGATGCCCACCCCCACCGCCCCCAAGCCACACAGCGAAGCGCCTGACGGTTGCAGCCACCATATTCAGATTCCGCAAAGAGTCCTGCTCCACCCAAAACGAACAAGGCAAATGCCAATCACGATTTGTGGCCACCATGAGACGAAGCACCTTGCCCGCATGCCTGAGAAGACACCACACTAGCTCAACGGCATTTGTTTTGCTTGCCCACGAAACCAGTGCCATCCATGTGCCAAAGAAACTAAAGGACATTGGAAGGTCAAAGAGTTTATAAGATTTTGCTTCTCAAATGCGACTGTCCTCGTCAAAGCGCTTGGAGGGGTTGTGGCTCAAGCTGCATGTCAAGTCCTGGCTGACAGCTGGACACATGCAATTTCAAATGACAAATGTGGGTATGTGTCAAAATAGGGACCTCCAAAAATGGTTGTCCTGTTGGTGTCCCTCATTTGGAGACGGATCTTCAGCGCTTGGGTCTTGAACCTATGGATCGGCTTTCGTGTTGAGCCAAACCAAGACCTGGGAAAAAGTTACCCAGAGGTGCCATGAGCACATTTGTCGCTTGGGCCTACCTCCAAAAGGAAACCGACACTGGCAGGCGCTGCACTTGTCCAACAAATGGTCAAAAAGGATCACCCTAACGTCGTCCATCGGAAGGTTTGCAGGCGTCCATCTGCAGATCCGATAGCGCCACCCCGAGATGTGCATCGCTGCATCAAACCACATCTGATGTAGAACGAGCAATGTCATAGCTTGCATATGCTCGCGCACGAAATAAGTTATC
>CAUJNA010003248.1:305828-418661 GCA_963377175.1 Effrenium voratum
TTTTTTGTTCTGGGGCAGGATGTTCCACAACCTGCCAACCACAGTCTGCCGCAAAAACCATGCCTTACACTGAAACGCGTGGATTGGCCCTGCAAAGAACGCAGTGGCGCGTGTGGTCTGTCTTTGCCACCCAATGTACCAACAGTCTTGCCCATGCTCTGGAATTCTGCTTGATTTTCCTGTTAATTTTGCCGCGGAATGTAGGGTTGACTTCGCTTGGCTTCGGGCCACGTCAGCCAAGACCTTGACCCCTTCCGAGCCAATCTGATTGCCTGCGCGCAACGTCAAGTGACCATGGGTCAAATCCAAATCGTACCCAAAGTGAACATCCCAATCCCCACTAAAATCGACTAGCATGGGTGGTGCACCTACCCCCAAATGGTACCTGTGGTTTTGACCCACAGCCAAGTGTTGCAAGCTGCTGCTCATGCTCGTTGCCCAACAGGCCGGCGCTGGCCCCAAGCAAAACGTGCGAGGTCGCCGCTCGCCTGTCAGATCCAGCTGCTCCAATTTCTGTGGCAAAGCCTGCCAGCGAAATGGGACATGTGCAACTTCAAGCTAGGGCACGCCCCTTGCCTTTGCGAGTTCGGACATGGCCTCACTGCAGGCATGTCCCAACCGGCTGAATGACACCGCAAGGAAAGCGTGCGGACCTTCCATAGCGAGTAGCCACCATGCAACCACGCCGCACGCAACCACCAGGAAACTGCTTTTTCAACACTGATATGAGTCAAAACCGGCTCAGAGACACTGACCCTTTGCAAGCCACTCGCAAGGAAATAGTGGGACCTTCCATAACAATCAGCCGGTCAAAACCGAAACCTACAGTAGCCGAGCCGAACTCGTTTGCGACGTTGAACTTTCCCTCGCTACTCTCTCTTGGGCTTTGGGCTCGACAAACCTTCGCCTGTCGGCTGCTGCCAGGCCGCGCCATCCCCGAACTTGTTCCCCGACAGGTCCAAGACTCGGAGCCGGCTGCCGGCCAGCGCCTAGGCCATGGCTACGGCGAATGCCACAGCCACCTCTTGGATTCAAACCGAATGGCTGTGGCTCAAAAAAGTGGTACCAAAATTGCACCCTGGTAAATGGAACCAAAGACCAAAACCCGCGTAACCCCAGCTCTTTAATTTTGAGCCATACCCGAATGAAGCTCAAAGAAAAACGGCAGTCTCCCGGAAGAACACCGTTGGCACATTGATCTAGAAAGGCCGTCTTCTTCAAAAGCAAGCCTACGAGCAAGCATGGAAAGCCAAGAAGTGCTTTGCAACTCGTGCAGGACTGCCTGGCTCAGCAGCACTGCTCCCGCGTCATCTATGCGGTTGCCGCCCACGTCCAAGGTGTGCAGCCTCCCGGCGTCACCTGTTGGCCGCTCGTTGGAGAACCGGGATCACTGTGCGAATGGTGAAACTAAAGCCCTTTGACCTCAACCAAAAACTGTTCGAAGCCAGCACCTCTACATAGGAAGCCCTTTCAAGGCATAAAGCACTGGCGCCTTGAAGTGCTTTGGCCAAGTGACCTGCTCCTTCATCGCCCACCTGCGACAAGGCTGCATGAAGATATGGTTGATTTGCTGCTTCCAATCGAGAAATCCCGGACTATTGCCATCAACCACAACACGTATGCTGCAAGCTGAATCCGGCTATCAAGCACCTCAAGGACACACACACACACACACAAACGGGGCACTTTTTGGTCCTGTGGCAAGCTCCATGGCTCTGAGGGAAGTCGGACCCTCGACTAGAAAAGGCCTTTGATGTACCAAGGCACAACGAATCTGCGACCAGCACCCAACGAAACAAAGACGTCCTAGTTTGCTCGCAGCTGAACAAGCACACGTTTATGTCAGAATCTGGATCGCTTCGTCCCGGCGGAGCAGCTGCTTAGCGGGCATCTGCCATTGAGCTGCATCACAAAAGGGACGCGCAAAGAGTGAAAGGCGACAAGCCTGCGCAGGGCTTCGCAAACTTCTGAAAAACTCCCCGCAGCTCTGTGCTCCAGTCCGGGCCTCGCCTAGCTCGCCTGGTTCGGGACAACGTTGCCGTCCTCGTCCAGCTCCCGCTCTTCCTGTGCCAAATCAAAGCCTAGTCCGTGGAAAGCCTGCATGTCTTGACTTGCAAACCCGGTGGCCAACAAAAAACTGCTAGCCGCACGTCGGAAACTCTCAGCTCCGTCCTCCTCTTCGTCAGCATCGTCGTTGTCGTCGTCATCTTCGAAGGTGTCCCATGGCACCTGTTCCGAATCCAGCGGCAATCAGCCAAAGGCAGATTCCTCGAAACATCGCCTCGTGGATACGGAGGACCGACTTGGTGGGGTCCTCCCATGTTTGGGCTTGGAATGCCCCTCGGGGTCATTTTTTTGCACAAAACGAGGGGGCAATCCACTGTATATACAATATATGTATATATATATATTATAGAAACTGCAGAGAATGTGCTACGCATGTGCAATAGGGGGCAGTAACTGAACAACCCTCAACATCAGCCCCATCTTCTAAATTGATGCATGTAGAGAACGCCAGCCGAAAATCATGCAAACAAAAGGCCAAAACAGGGGGTCCAACCCCCAACCCATTTGATTAATTTGTTTGGAGGGATGTTTCCCATCCACGCTGTGAGTGACTGCAGCGTCCTTCAGCAGCACATACTTGCCATCGTCCCAGCCTCAAGTGAATGGTTTGCTAAGCTGAAATACTGGAATGGGGCACTAGGCATGTTGATCAATGTTAGAACATTTGGCAAGATCCGCACCGCAAATTGGCATGAAGGGATGCTCTATAAACATGCACACACACACACACACACACATTCCGAGACACTCATGACCAGGTCGACAATGTTCCTGATAATGCCAAACCTCGCACGACCACGCAATCTCCAAGACCCAATATTCATGCTTTATGCATGCGAATCACACCCCTGCAATCATGGAGATTCGCCAATTTGGGGCGGAGACATGTTGTTCTTCGTGAGGCCGATCTGCTCCGCAAAGCTGCTGGTGGTGTAGGTCTGCACTCCCAACAGGCAGTGATTCCAGGTGTCCTTTGGATCCCGACGAGACCTTGGTAGCTTGCAAGCAGGGGCATGAATACAAACGAGAACGGACTATTAGCCTTAGCGCTTTTGAATGTTCCTCGTAACATACTCTTTGTTGCAATCTGCTCCCAAAGTTTTTCGAGGCTCCAGCACGTAGCCAATCTTGATGGTGTCGCAGCCTGCAAGGATGGCCTGGCAGTGACATCCTCACCTCGGACCTCCCGCCTTTGCGACGCATGCCGATCCATCGAGTGCGAGCCGGCGCCTGTGCAGTCCACCGGCCCAGCTTGAAGGCGTTGTTTTTCAGCTCCGTGGCAAAGCAGGCGCCTGACGCTTCCCCAACGCACGTCCGGTCTCGTGAAAGAGGCTTTCTGTACGGAGCAACACCAAAGGCCGATTGACAGCACAGCACAAATATATCGTCGCAATCATTGCCGCCACTTCACGTACTTGACCACGGTTTACCGCCGGCCCCCTAGGAAAATGTTTGAATGATCCCATCCGCCAACTTCAAGGCGGCTCACCAACGCCACTCATCTGAACAGCTGCCTGCCTCTCTGTGAATCCTTGGTAGCAGTTCACCGTTTCAAAAGGCCAATGATCGGCAGTTTTCACCATCCACATGTTCTGTCAATTGACTCGCTCACTCTGCCATGTTCAACGTTGAACTTGCATCTTATTGCCTGAGGCCCTGGCCAAGTGAGCTTTCCAGCTGTAGTTTGGCTTTGGATCATACTCATTTATGGCCTAGCCATCTGACTTGTCAAAACATACCAAAGGCATCACGCATCTCCACTTTCTCTCGCTAAGGTTGATCCCGATCTTTTCACCCGTCGGTTTGAGAAACAGCCCCAAAATCCCTCTTTCTGTCATGTTCTGGGGAAAAAAACGATGATCCCGGGAAAGATTAGGGAAGTACAAGCACAGCTAGATCTCAAGATGTGCCTTGACGGACGCAAGATCCGTGGTCCCAGGAAGCTTGCAGTTCACCTCAGTACCTCAGGCTCTCGGAGATCCAACTACCTCAAAATAGAGAAGCTTCGCTTCCTGGGGTACAGTACATGTGCGCCTCTGAGAGACTTGATCTCAGTCCTGTTCCGGCAGTTCCTGTGCTATGCCCCTCAATCCTGGGGAAGATGCGGACCACCAGCTTCACCGGGTTCTGCTCAAAGTCTGTCCCTGCCTGCATCAAGCGACGCTCCCGAAAACAGCTTCATGAAGAGAGTTGATTCTCTCTGCTGACCAAAACCGCAATGCTATTGAAAGAGTGGAAGCGACTCCTGCACTGCAATCAAGAAGCAGATTCATTTGCCAATGTTGGATTCATGAGTCATGAGTTGTATATTTTCAAGATGCAAGGAGAAACAAACAACTACAAGAGGGGCCTTGCATCCGACTATCGCTCCTATCGCAAAGCACCTTGGGATTCCCTGGTAGCGTGATCTTCCTGTATCTGTAGGCGCCGCAAGCCACGCAGCCCTGGTTCTCCTGAAAAACCACTGCCCACTTCAGCTTGAAAGCCACATTCACAGCGGTCTGTCGCAAAGCCCGCCACGGAAAGTAGCTTTTAGAAAAGCTCAAAGGATGGGAACGGCCTTTTCCGTCATAAGGTCATGGTTGGGACCATCCCACATGAGTCGCAATCAAAACCTGGTACTAAAACGGTCTACCCAGAACCATGTAAAGAACTAAGAAGGCGGCCGCAGCTATTTCTGGCTGGGATCGTCCCTTACTATCCTTCATCTACCCGGGTTTTGATTGTGGCTCACATGACTCTATGGGGTTCTAACAAACCTTGGTGTGCTTTCACTTCACACTTTTGCAACGAGACTCGAGATGTCTCGGTCCTCATCCTCGAAAGGATTCGGGTGCTCCATCTTCTCCACAGCCTCCTGAGCCGTTCCGAAGCGCTGACATCGAGCTGGTTTGAAGCTCGAAACGTGCTTGTTTCTGGAAGTATGTCTTTCCGGGAAAGGCCCTGAACAGCAAGCTAGAGTTGTGTGCTAATGAAAGGCTTCAAAATCTTGGAATGCAGCTCAGAGTTGCGCTCGGTTGCAACCAAGCCGCGTTGGAATCCAGAACCATCTGAGAGAAGTTCTGGTTGATGCAGGAGGCTTCCTTGCGCCGTCTCTCTAGCGGATACTTGGGAGGCTCGGCAGCGCCTGGCCAAGCCGGATGGGCCCGTTCACGCTATCCTGGGAAACCGGGAGCACCTCTCACCGAAAGGCAGCCAGCGGTCGCGCCTTGTCATCCGCGTTGGGAGGATCCTGTGCAGTCTCGTTGACCTGGGTGCAATGCGTCAGAAAGCGCCAAGGACAACATACACAGACCCTAAATATATATGTATATATATAATATCGATATAATGATATATATATATATATATAGTATGCTAATATAAACACAAGCAAATGCACAGGCACGCCACCCGCACATGCACATGCACATTCACACACATGCAAACGCACGCGCGCACAAACACGCACGTCTACGCATGCACCCACCCTCCCACGCATGCACCCCGCCCTCCCACGCCAGCACGAACCACTGGGATGGCTGCTGTCAAGAAATCGATCTGCGAGCCGTCACGCTTGTCAAAGATCAGCTTGTTCTGCACCTGGAAGGCAGGAACAGGCAACATTGAAATTTAAGCGCCTTCATGACTGCACGACCTGTCTTGGCCTGAGCAGTCTCACCCTTGAAGGGCAAAGCCGGCCCTTTCGTTTGTTTCAGATCGCTGTCGACCCGGCCTTCGACACCACGATGTCCCACGAATAAACGGACCTGCAACTTGCTCAGGCACGACTACTGTTGATGGACAAAACCCTGCATGTTTCCCAGTACTCACAAAATGGCCAGGTACTACGCACCTCGCAGCTGCCACCAGGCAGGCCAGCACGTGGTCTGTGGCCTGGCCAAGTCGGACGCATCATTGCCATGGAGCTGCCAGGAACTCATGATAGGATGATCGTTCTTTATCCAACGGGAGACCAAGCAACTTAAGGTTCCAAAGAAGAAACTTACGTGCAGATCGAGAGTCAATGACCGTGACGGTCTCATCTTGCTGCAAGAGATCCTGCCAAACGCTGAGGTGACTCAGGCGCTCTTAGTTTGCCTAATGCAATTGTTGCTCAAGATAAGATCCGCAATTACCTACTGGCCAAAGGCACAAACTAGCGTGACAATGTGACAAGTGAATACTCACATCCTACTAGAAGCCAAGACATGCAACGGGGAAAGCTAGGGTGCTCAAAAGCTGGGCACGTGCTGACTGGTCCGGCAAAACTGGATCATCGGAGGTGGTGACGTTGAAGAAGTTGAGATCCTGTGAAGTTGAAAGGCGGCCAGTGAGCCCAGAAGTCTGTAAAGACACATGTGGTCCTCGAATCTCCTGAGCTGCCGCTCACTCTTCGCTGAGATACGATCGAAGTCCTGGGGTCAGTGCCAATGCGATTCATTGAGCTGTGCTGCTGGATGCAGAGTGTTTGCGCTTCCTTTGCCACAACCCGACCATGGGTGAAAGTAGATGGCCAGACCTACCCTTTCAAGTTGCTGCATCCTCCTTACTTCCCGACATGAAGGGAGTTGCGCCATCTTCTGCCATCCTTTACCCTGGTGTGCTAGGGGGTCTCGACGTGCGCGCCTTGCAGTAGGTCGGCAAGTTGCCAGCCCAAAGGACGTCGTCAAATTCCACCATCTGCAGTCGAGTCCAATGCGTAGCGCCAAGTGCAAGGAGAAACTTGCCTGAAAGCTACGACTTCCCGGTAGCTCGTTCCAAATGATTCGTTCCCATGGTGCGAACACCGCACCAAAAAACCGCAGCCAACATCAAGTGCCTTGGCATCGATCTGCAGCTTCGCCTCTGCGATGCCGAGTTACAATTGCTCGTGTGCAGCTCCGAACTGTGACAAAATGAGCTGAGCAAAGCCAAGGCACCAGAGACGTCAGCCCAATCTCCCGCATAAGAGTCCAATCAGGTCTAGTTTGCACAGACCACTCCTGGGACGAATGACAGTGAAAGGATCACCTTCGGAAGTCGATTCACAGATTCACAGCTCGACAAAGAAGCCGTCCGCCGTCCTTGAACGAAGGAATACCTCTGCGGATTGCTGCCGACTTCTTGCCTTTTCCTTTTGCTTGAGTCTGATTCGCCTGCCAGGCATCGGCGAGTCAGACTCTCTCATGCCAAAGCCAGCTGCAGCTTGTCAGCCTGGTAGTAGGGCTTTTGCTTCTGCCCGAGGATGCCCTCCTGATAGTTGGAAGCAATTCCCTTGCCTGGGGTCAGGTGACGCAACGCGCGTTCAGCTCTCACTTGTCGTCACCCCATCCGCATCTGGGGCTCGCGCTCTTGCCCTTTCCCTTCATGCCTGCGCTAACCGGAGGCAAGCGGCGGTGCAGCGCGGGCGCGCGCGCCTGAGGAACGCCCTCTGCCCATAGACTTGCCAGGCACAGGCCGGCTGTCCACCAGCGAGAAGCCCTCCTCATCCTTGCCTCAGATCCCAGGCAACATGTGGAGAGCTGGTTTGACCGCTGAATGCACAGGACACTGAACGGTCAGCGGCCTGATGGCAAGTGACGAGCAGCGACGCAAGCGGCTCTTTTTGCCAGCTTCAAAACCACACGAAGACCTTGCTTTGTACAAAAATGGTGTCACTGTCAACTTTAGTTGAAAGCGCTTCACCAGAACTTCTACATCCAATCTGAGCTTGCAGGTGTTGCGCGGCTGCCGGTTTGCAGCTGTGTTCCCAAGCCGCAAGACCGACATGGAAAAACGGGTCACCCACAGCATCCTCATGCAATAATTGGGGGTGCTTCATTCAAGGCGTGCTCGCTTTGCTGGAAGGAGGCCATCTGCCACCAAGCCTTTCAGCCTAAGATCGCTGCCAACTAGGACGAGTGGCGTCTCAGTGGATCTAAAACCGCTCTGCGGCAACAAGTCCTTGAGTTCCACGCGATGTGTGCCGCATGGGTGAACATGACTGAACATGGTGAGTCAATGTGAACGGTGGCTCAGAAGATGAGCAATCCGCCTTCGACGATTCGAAGCGTCCCGGGCCAAGCGCCCAAAGCATTGAGCTGAAGAGCCCCCTTTGCAGACTAAGACACACAGATCGATGACCAAGCATCTCAAACCGAACCAACTGGAAAAAGGACAGCTCAACCAACATTTGCAGTAGTGTGGTGAAACCGATGCATCAATATCGCAAACCGCAAACAAAATGGACGATGATGCGCACAGTATCATTGTTTCCGCGCTTAGCACGTCAACCGGGACCTTTAGGATCACTCCCCGCCGGGCAAACTTGGATTCGCAGAAAGGTTTTGGTTCAAGTCGGCTCCGCTTAGAGTGGGGCACTTCGCTTGAACCTGATATGTGTTCAATATGTCCTTATTTTGCTTGATAATGACCCCATCATAACTTGATATCGCTTATATGTGGTGTGTTATGACATCAAGGGTTTACTACATCACTGTGCACCTTCGGACTAGACTTGAAGTTCTTGGCATGCGCTTCTTGGAGCAACACCTGGTCGCTTCTGCATGCCCACTGCTTCCACGGCAGTTTTGGGTTGGACGATTGCCTGGACATGTCGCCAACTCGGCCGGGTCGCAGGCACGCATCCTTTGACCTGGTCAGCACCTGGCCGCAGATCCGCTCAGCCAACCTCGGCATAGAAATCAGCCCCGCGAAGAAAACATGGGTATGGGTCAACATTTAAACCAGCAGACCGCAGGCTTTGGTCCATGTTGCCACTTACTAGGGTTCCATTTGGGGTACTTATTTTTGACCCACAGCCACATGGGAAACAAGGAAAACAAGGGTTCAACCGACCTGGGTGCGGAGATTGTGCTGATCTTGTGATTCGCGGTGCATGTTGGGACAACGCTATCCCACCAAAAGCATTGAGACGTTCGGTCAGTGCTCAGCTCACTGCAAGTCAATACAACAAATGTCTGACATCTGGCGACCAAAAGATGTGCCGATTTCTGGCAAAGGGTCTCATCACTTTGATACCTCCGGCAACTCTCAAGAAGCTCCCTCAAGTTCTCCCCTTCCAGCGACTGCAAGATGATGGCCTCTGCCATGCTGCGAACCTCCGAAGTGCAGTACTTGTCCGCGATCGCCCACACCTCCACCATATCCACATCCTCATCCAGGGTTGGCACCTCGAGCCTATATGACATGCTGGCCATTGACGTTGGAACCTACTCACCTTTGCCAGTTAAAGCTGGGATCTCTGCTCTCCTCAGATGCCTATGCATGGCATGGCACAAGCATGGCAAGAGAAACTGGCAACAAAGCGTGTCGGTTGATGATATCGGATCTCAAGATCTTGTGCCATGTTGAGTCTTCGCATTTAAGCCAGCTTAAGAGAGTGCTGGATATGACCCGCTTCTGACATGCAAGAATGAACCATCCCCTTCCTTTCTCTCTCTGCTACTCCCCCAAGCCCAAACCCCCTCTCCCAAACTTCCCCACCCCCACCCCCCTATCGGCCTCCGGAGGTCTCTGCAGCATGGCATAGGCCACGTGGCTGTCCAGCATCGCCAGGAAAACCCGGAACGACTCCGCGCCGAAGTCCGCGATCTCCGCGCGGCCCGACATGGCCTCCACGCAGTGCCCGAAGAAGAGGGCCCTGAACACCGGCGAGTGGGCCGCCAGGAAGTACTTCTTGGCTGCCAACGGCGGGGAGTCCTCCACTCAACCATGACGTTTTGGACGCAGTGACTCCAGATCCGCAGTGTTGTATGTCTTAAGACGGTTTAAGCACTATAGCCGTACTTTGTGAGTGCTTCACCTACAACATTCATGGGAGGTCCATGAATCCGCAGCCCTCCAACTGAAGGCTTATGACTCAACGAATCATCCACATCCAAGCACATTTGCAATGTCCGGAATCTTCCATTCGTTGTTGATGTCCAGATCCCTCGTGATGCATGTCGGTGTGTGTTTTTGGTCGAGGGTACCCCTTTTGCTGCTGTTTCAAAGACCTGACTTTGGGAGGACAATTTAGTGTCGCCCCCCCTCCCACACTATAACCAAAGACTGAATAGTCTGACCAACCCTTCAATGTGTCACAGGGGGTAGTTTTCTTTGCTCCCCTTCCAAACCAGAGAAAACCAAAATTCCTGGTGGTAGCCTTCTCACACCCAGCCCTTCTTACCGTTTTCTCCGGGGCCTGGAACTCGAAATGCACCACATCCTCATCCGCCGGCGTCTCCGGCGTGGGGAGGTGGACCAACTCCAGGCGGGTCAGCTCCAGCCTCAGGGAGGCCTCCGTGCGCAGGCGGTCGTCGCACACGAAGAGCTCGAACCTCAGCGCCGGACCGGACTCGACGTGCGCCGAGTGGCTCAAGGTCGTTTCTTTCACCCCCTCCCCCCCCCCCCCCAATGTTTGGCAATTGGACTCAGGCGCACCCCCCCCCCCCCATTTTTGGCAATTTGACTCCGCGTGATTTGCGCATGCCAGTTCAGAAGTTCTGAGGCAAGCGCTCTTGGTGGCTCTTCAGGCCCATGGGGCTCAGAAACCGCGCACAGTTCTTGGGGGGCCCAGACAAATCCAAGGCGAACTGCAGGGCGCCCGCGCCCAAACCGCCCTTCGAGCCCTGCGCGTCTCCCTTGGGGTCCTTGGGCTCCAGCACCACCGTGGTGGTCCTCAGCTCCAAGAGGTTGGAGCCCCACAGCGAGATGCTGGTGATGGTCACCGGGGCGTCGAACGTCAGGCTCGTGTGGAAGAGGCACACCTCCTGAAGTCAGGACCTTTGGATTTTCATGTTTTGTTTGTGTTTCCTTTTCTTGTTTTGTGGGGCCTTTGCTGGGCAAAAGGAACAAATGGATTGAGTCGCAAAGAGAGCCTCCAGTGAAATGGGAGTCAAGTGTTGGAGGAGTCGATGCTCCGAGCTCTTGTTAAGACATTTTATGCCGGGCACAAAGCTTCCTGAGTTTGAGATCGCCCACGTGCGTACTACATGAATGCGTAACGGCAGCGTATGTACTAGTGATATGCGTGGACACTCCATACCAATATGAAATTGATAGAAGCGTTTGTCCATGGTATGACTTCTCTGCAATGCGGCGAACTCATGCCCAACTCCCAATTCAATGCACCAGGAGTCTAAAAACACCTCGCCTCTCCCCGCCTCGTCTGCAACAAGAGTATGCCAACAAGAATCAAAGAAACCATACGCCCCCTCCTACATTGAGACCTGCGGCCTCACTTCCCCTGCCCAGCCATCCCATGCGTTCCTTGCGGACCCGGGACCGCTCCGTGCCCGGCTTGGCGCCGCGGAGCTGTGCGGGCACTGTCTTGGACAAGGTGCACGCGTCGCCCCGCAGCAGCCGCCGAGCCACCGGATCCAGCGAGTCCAGCTGCAGCATGGCGAGCCAGCGAGCCAAAAATGGGCTGAAGCTGCCGCACATGTTGCCCCCTGAAACCTCCCGTGTGCGTGGGCTGTTGGCTTGCATTTGTATCTGCCTCACAACCGTGTCAACAAGAGAAACGGGCGCGGCCAGCTTGTGGCATGCGGGACCCGTGATCTTGACCAACAGCATCCAAGGGAGCTACTCCCTCATCCCTCTCGTAGCTCTGGCATGAGGCCGGGGCCAGGCTGGAGCGCTTGGATCGGGCCTTTCCCCTGGAGACTGCTTTGGGATGCACAGCAGCTAAGGCGCTCAAACCGTAGGGAAATGGAAGTGGTTGTGTGATGCGTCCTCTCTGGCTCCCTCAGAAAACCCCAGATTGCACACAAGCAGCAACTCTGCAGCGCTGGCCTTGCCGATGCCCTTAACGCCTTTGCCCTTGTTTCTCTCCGCCTGACGGTGCTCGTCACAAAATCAACTCTTGTGCTCTGCCAGTTTGTTCTTCACACACCGCATAATCACTCCACAACTCCATCCTCACCAAGGGTGATCCGTTCCACTGGACAAACCCCCGGTCGCAAAGATTGAGCAGCTAGCCACTTAAATCTCCACACTGGGCCTGGTATCTCTGCCCCGACGCTGTAAAGTCACAAACTCGGCCAATGCGAGACACTGGGAACTTCTCCAGGTGTTCCACCTTGGACGGAGGCCCCCGAGCGGCCTTTCTGATTGCTCAACGAGTGATGCTTGAACCCTGGCCTTCATTACAAGAAAACACATAGTTTCGATGTTCAACCTAGCTCTGGCCAGCCAGAAAAGCCGCTTCGCTGCAATGCTTAAGTCCACCGACACGCAAAGCGCGTTCGCCAAGTTGCTTCTTTGCCAGCCCACATATCACAGCGTTGAGTACTATGACACCCCTCCATGCCCGCCAATGTCAGCTTCCCTGGTGGTTTGGAGGTGTTTCGGGGGGGTTGGCCAGGCAAACCAATCCAATCCAAACCAATCCAAACCAATCCAAACCACTTGTCCATGGGTCACAATCCCGTACCCCCAGTGAACATCCCAATCCTCACAATAGAGTACCCCAAGATGGCATCCCATTGGTTTTGACCACCACAGCCACCCACCTCAGTCAGGAGAACCTCTACCAGAGGCCATTGAGACTCGGCTCTTCCATCCGAGCGGCAAAATCCCCGATGCCCAAGGGCGTCTCCAGCTCTCCCTGTGGCGGTGGCCCCCAGCCGTCGATGTAGCTGCTGACCTCGAGGCTGCGACCGGGGCTGTCTGTGTCACCTCCATTTGGAGGCCTCCAAAACCTCTATGTGCATCTGTCATATTTGGGTATGGGTCAAAATTACAGCACCAAAAAACGGCGGATTTTAGTCCATGGTTCCATTTACCAGGGTTCCATTTTGGGTACCTATTTTTGACTCACAGCCATATCTATCCCTGTTCGAATATCTTGGGGAAGAGGGGCAACCAGTCTGCATCCCTCAAAGTTGAGAACTGCAATGCACCGCCTGACCGCCACCTCTCCTTTCCCCCGGAAAAAAAAGGGGCAACGATGCGCTGGGGCCCTGGCCGGTGGCAAAACAAAATCCATTTCGGCGCTGGACCTCGGCCCGGCGCTCCGGGAGCATTCTTCTTTGGCCAAGCCAACAAGAACCAGAAAATCGGCCATGGGCCAAAATCCAAATCGTACCCCCGGTGAACATCCCAATCCACCTACCCCAAGATGGGATCCCATTAGTTTTGACCCACAGCCTGGAGAAATGGGCCTCAGGCTTGTTTCTGGAACAAATTGGCGAGGGAAGTAACACATCCATGGCCCTCGCTGCGGGTGACTCAGGCAAGCTACTCTCTGCCAAGGGGCGGGAAGGGTCGGCTGGCCAGGTCGGGTTGACACGGAGGAACGATACCGACCGTTTCCTAATGTCGGCCTTTGAGCCACAAATGAGCATGAATGTGCGGATATAAATCTACGATCATAGGTCTCCATTGATTGCAAATGCGCGTCCATATCTCTTGATATGTCAATCTGTACATATATACATATACAGACATATACATATGTGTGTGTGTGTAACATGTATCATACAATGTGTTCCTTGCACACGCCCTACCGGGCAGTTCGGCATCTCTCTGCCCTAGCCTGATGCCCACGGAGCCGCAAGGACACCAAGCCTCGCTTCGGTTGCAATGCTTCGCCCGAGGCGAAGTTCGCAGCTTTTGGGCCGTTTGGTTCTTTGCAAAATGACGAGCCACGAGCCTTCCTGGTTGGAAGCGAACCCAAGAGACCCTTTGGTGGACATAGGTTGTTCTGTCCATGGGAGGGCTTCCTATCAAACTTCACAACCAGATCTGGCGTCTCATACTCCCACGGTTTCACCCTTGGCGGCCTTTGTTTCTTGAGGGGGGGGGCCTCAAGAATGTGACATGGTCGGGTCCTTCTGTGTGTGTGTGTCACATGGTCCATCAGTTCTTCTGGTCATGGCCATGGTTCCCCTGACCCTTACATTGGTTGTCTAAATTCCCTAAGGGGCTCATGACCACAACCCCCAAAACCCATGGCATGCCCCCCTCCCTCACGCGTCACGCAGACAGCCGGCCTTGGTTCAGCACCTGGGCCTGGGCATCCTGTAGCGCCTGAAACCAAATCTGTACAAAACATCACAAGCAAAAAAAAAACTAACGGAGGGGGGGAGGGGAGGGTGAGGGGAGGGGGGAGGGGAGGGGGGAGGGGGGGAGGGGAGGGGAGGGGAGAGAAAACCCAAAATTCGAAGCACCCTTACAAACCTCAGGACATCCGGATTTCTCCAAGAAGGCTCGCCATGTGCCTTGGCCAGGTCCGCCGCCCCAGCATCACCCGCGCCCTGACCAGTTGCACCGTCTTTGCCGAGTGGCCAAGGGTTTGGCCGTTTGGCTTGGCAAAGCTACAAAGGGCAAATGTCTGGACAGAGAATGCGATGTCTGGTCGGCAAAACCCCTGCGAGGCTCGGAGGCCTGGCCAGGACCAGTCTGAAAGAGCGAGACGATACGCTCCCCTCGCCGCACCTGCACAAGGACAAACCGAAGCTGCGGACAGGCAGCAAGCCTTGCCTAAGCCAAACCCTCCGCTCTCACATGTGGTCAACATGACTTGCTTCCCGTAAAGGCCATGGGAAAATTAGGGAGTGACCTTAGTGGAAGCCTTGGCATCCAACCAATTGTCAATCAAGCAATCGGCGAGGCAGCCGAACCGCCGAACCCGCAGCGCCCGGCTTCCCAGCGGCATTCTACGTCATGAAAATGAAGATGCCTAGGTTTGTCTGAGTGTGTCTCCAAATAATGAACCCAACCCCCCCTCCTCAACATAGGATATCATGTTCCTATTTGCCTTTCAAGCAACCCCGAAGGCCCGAAGGGGTTGGTTTCCCCTGCAACCAACGCCGCTTGGACCTTCGCTTGGCTCCTTCCCTCAGCTTCGGCCCGCGGTCTCGCTCTCTTGCGGCGCCTTGGTCAAGGCGCGCTCCAGGTCCGCCGCGGCGGAGCCCCAAACGTCAGCCTCCTAGCGCGGGAAAACCTGTTTGGGCGGATGAAACTCCGAGTCACGGACCCCTTTTGCCTAAAGAAGGGACCCAAGGACCCAAGGACCCAAGGACCCAAGGATGGTGCCGCGGCGATAACTTTGGAACTTTATCACAAAAAAGTCCTTGGTGGCAACGTGTTGTGGCATCACCGGCAAGACCATGGGCTTGGAAATGCGATTCGAAGCTACGTCTCGCAGTCTTGGATCAGCTCTTTTTTGGGGTGCGTGGTCTTGTGCGACATCTTTGCCCAATTGAATTAGAAAGCCAAAGCGCGTGACACGCTTGGCCTATGCATACGGTGCTCAGAGCACAGAACAGGGCATCCACGACCATTCTTAGGCACATGGGGCACAGGGGAAAATGCGATCCCCGAGTCGCAACGATCGCGTCTCAGACTGTCTGCTCATCGAAACGTCCTGCACAACAAGACAGGACAAGCAGCGGGCATGCCTCATCCAAGCTGTGAGATATGTGAAATGGATTCCTCCAGAATTCTGCACCTGGTTGAATTATTTTACATCCTGCGTTCTTGCAGGTTAAAGAAATTGCTGTCTAGAGTTGTGGCAGGTTGCGAGTTGCAATTGTAACTGTGGATTCCCCAGTCATCGCAGGCCATCCATCCATGAGCTACATGGCAAATGCCAGTCAATCTGCCTTCCCTGCAGGACATGGCTGTGGATCAAAAATAGGTACCCAGAATGGAACCCATTCTAAGCGGAAAAGTAGACTCTCAACACCTGCGGTCCATATCCGGGTGGTTTAATTTTGACCCCCTATTAATCAACCCCAGTTTATTAATAGGGGGGTGTTCCCCTCCAAAAGTGAACAATCCCCACTAAAACCAGGGACACCGACATATCAATAAACAGGGGTTTATTAATAGGGGGTGTTCATTAGTTTTGACCCATACGCACATGGGGATTGCGCTGAGGTGGAAGCAACGGCCTGGATAGCCCAGCTGGTGCGCGTCTGGAGCTGACTTCTCCTCCAACCGCTTCCGGTTGATGCCGGCCTGCGAGTCGACTGGAGGGGAAGCTGAGTGGAGCTGTTTGGAGCCGAAGGGTGCTGTGCGTGTACATGTGTACACATCATGTGCATAATATGCATGTACGTATATATCGACATGTATATGCACATGTGGCTACATATATGTATATATGCACACAAAATAATATATATATATATATATATATATATATGCTCACCCCCCCCTGCATGACCTACCTTTTTAGCTAAAAAAAGCAGGATCTCATCTATCATTTGCCCCTCCCTTCATCGCTATTGGTGGGGCACAGCACTTGGTTTTCATTGCACACGCGAGCAAGACACAAAACTAAATATCTTCAATGCTTATTGATTGAAGCAATGGAAAACCTGTTCCATTATGTTATTCACCGCCACTCATAACATAATGATGTTCCATTTAATATTAATGACAAGTTAATTTTTAAATATAATTTCCTATATTTCTTTAATATCAACTATGACAGATGTCCCAATAATAAAACCAATAAACATAACTGAATATGAATTCAAACAATCCAAATATGAGCACGTGCTAAAATTACCATTTAGAAGTATTATAGTTGCTTCATCGACGGGAGGCAAAACAGTTTTAGTCCAAAACCTTATCTTGAATGTTTATAGAAATTCATTTGCAAGAATATTTATATTTTCCCCCAGCGTTCATAATGACCCAACTTTTACAGAAGTTAAAAAATACATCAGGGATGAATTGCACGTGGATGATGAAAAAGAACAAATTTATTTTGATAATTATAATCCAAGTGATTTAGAAAATGTAATTGAAAGACAGAAGAAAATAATTAATTATATGAAGTCTAAAAAGATAAAGAAACTACATTCAATATTAATCGTTATAGATGACCACGCATTCAATATTAATCGTTGTAGATGACCACGCAGACGATCCTAAATTTGTTAGATATAGTAAATTATTACACGGACTTGTTACAAGAGGCAGGCACGATGCAGTAAGTGTAATTTGTTCAACACACAAATATAATGTTTTAGTGCCTATCATTCGTTTAAATGCCAGTTCATTATATATTTTTAGGTTGAAAAATGCAAGTGAGTTAATGAGTTTTATTGAAGAAAATAGCGCCATTGTTGATAAACAGCAATTATTAGATATGTATCATCAAGCAGTTAATGACGCACCTTATAGTTTCTTCTACGTGAATATGAATGCTACAGACATTAATAAAATGTTTCATATCAGATTTGAACAGGCATTTCAAATTATGATGAATAAATATATTCTCATTTAATATAATATAGTAATATGCCAATGAAACTATGTAGATGTGGTGGATTTTATCGTAGAGGTAATTGTAATTTTCATACTAATTCTTGGATACATAAACTTTATAAAGTATTGAAAAGAAGGGCAACAGACGGAATTATTAAGATTTCAAAATAATTTTGTTGATGAAGAAGATTTAATAGATGATATAAGTAGTACTACTTCAACAACAATACCAGAGGATAAAATGACAGATTATGATAGCAATTAATCATATTATTATATGTTAATATTATTAATTTAAATTAACGAAGCATTGCAAAATTGTAAAGCAGGAAGTTTATATATTAATTTGTCAGATTTTTCTTTCTCTAGTTTCTCAATTCGTGTCACACATTCTTGAAGAGATTTAATAATTAAAGTGTCTGCTCGTGTTTTTTCATCTATACTTAAATTCTTAATGTCTTCCAAACTATTATTTTCATTATTTTTACTTTTACCAATACCCATTATATATGATATTATTAAGATTTTAATTTTTCAAATTATCTTTTTGTGGTTCTTCTTCTTCGTCTTCAGTTGGTGCTGGTATTTCTGTTGTTTTAGATGTCTGGCCCACGACAAAATCTTGGATTCTTGGTTTTCTCGAGGTTTTCTTGGTTTTCCTTGTTTTACTTGGGAATTCTTGGTTTTTTGCTGGAAAAAAAAAACCCTAGTAAATCTTGGTTTTTTGCTGGAAATCCAAAAAACCCTAGTAATTCTTGCCAAGTAAAATCAAGAAAACCAAGAAAACCTCGAGAAAACCAAGAATCCAAGAATCCAAGATTTTCATGTAGATGTCTGGCCCACGACAAAATCTTGGATTCTTGGTTTTCTCGAGGTTTTCTTGGTTTTCCTTGTTTTACTTGGGAATTCTTGGTTTTTGGCTGGAAATCCAAAAAAACCCTAGTAAATCTTGTTTTTTTGCTGGAAATCCAAA
This sequence comes from Effrenium voratum, assembly GCA_963377175.1. NCBI lineage: Eukaryota > Dinophyceae > Suessiales > Symbiodiniaceae > Effrenium > Effrenium voratum. The sequence goes on from CAUJNA010003248.1 coordinate 324,040, forward strand.
AAAACCCTAGTAATTCTTGTTTTTTTGCTGGAAATCCAAACAAACCCTAGTAAATCTTGGTTTTTTGCTGGAAATCCAAAAAAACACCCTAGTATTTCTTGGTTTTTTGCTGGAAATCCAAGAATTTCCAAGTAAAACCAGGAAAACCAAGAACACCTCGAGAAAACCAAGAATCCAAGATTTTGTAGTGGACCAAACATCTACCTGAAAATCTTGGATTCTTGGATTCTTGGATTCTTGGCTTTCTCGAGGTTTTCTTGGTTTTATGTGAAAAATGCTAAAAACCCAAGGAATTCTGAAGGTTTTACTGCAAAACCATCAAAAACCCAGGGAATTCTTAGTTTTTGACTTAGGGATCTATCTGAAAAACATATCAGTTTTTACACTTGTTTTTTTGAATGCTTTCCTGTTTTTTTCTAAAAAAAAACATGGGTTTTTGCACATGTTTTGCTAAAACCATCAAAAAACACTGGTTTTCTTATTTTTTCAATGGTTGACTGTGTTGTTTTTTAATCGAACACCATAAAAACAGGTGTTGTTTTTCACTTTTTTATTGTCTGCTAATGGTCCCCAACGACTTTTTGAAAGACAACGGTAGGTCATGCAGGGGGGGGGTGACCATATATATATATATATATATATATATATTTGTTCTATGATCCTGTGTTCGTTCAATATGGTCCGAGCACCTCAACATGGCACGAGCACCACGATGGATAGTCAAAGCTCTGTTGTCAGCCGCTGTCTTCGTTGTCAGCCGCTGTCTTCGAGCCTCTTGTCCGTGAATCATCTGAGGTCAAGGCGAACAAAGCGGGCGTCACCCAAACGGAGTCCCAAGCCGGGGGCTCACATCCCCCCCCCCCGCCTGCTGCAGGCGTGCTCGAGTACGCTCCAGCTCCTGGCCGCGGGCATGGGAACTGGTGGCTTTTGCGGCTTCGTTCTCCGATGCCAGCCGCTTCAAGGCACGCGATTCAATTGCATTCTCTTGACACGTGGCAATTCAAGAACGAGCACGCTTCGAGGCAATCTGCAAGTACCGGTATGCGCCAGTTTTTGATCTCATTTTCGGAGCGCCATTTTGGAGGGTGTTCCGCTTTGGTGCGCAATGCCGGAGTCTTTGAGTCAGTAGCCCGCCCACCAAGCGGCGAAAGGAGCGTCTCTGGATTTATTTAAGCAATAGTAATACTTGGTGATGTCGGCACTCGTTCCCTTCTGTTCGACGTTGGCTAGCTGGGGATACGATAGCCGCTCGGCTGCGTTGGCCGCTTTTGGGGATGGAGCAGCCACCGTTGCTCCTTTTCTGCATCACGTGAAAAGGCCTTTGTTTTCTGGCAGTGGGGTTGCTAGTGAAACGACGCACGACCAAGAGCTTCTGTTGTTGTTGCGGTGGGGTCACTAGTGAAACCACCCATCCAAAATGGTAGCACACTTGATCAAGGGCGTTTGTTTTCGTTGCGTGGCTAATAGGGAGTCTAGCAACTTGAAAGAACAAGGACCATTGCTGTGATTGCTGATCGTCTGATTGTAGATTGTGATCATCATTCCCATCTGAAAGCAGCGGCGGCACGCACGCAAAATCATCTCGAAGACGTGCTCGACCCTTTCACAGAAGATGTTTTTGAAGCAGACCACATTCCGTTCTCAGACCCAGCTGAGTTTGCTTCGGACCGTGGTCTGGCTGGGACGCTGAGAGGACCAAGCCTGAGGCTCGCTCATTTTCGGCCAGCTCTGGCTGCCGCAGGCAGGCTCTTTGCGGCGACCCCGTTTCGCTTTTTTCGGCGCCGGGGCAAGCGACCAGACTCTGCCCTTGTGAGGTGCCCCAAAAGCCCAAAAGCGACAGCTCTGCGAAACGATCCCTCGGTCTGGGGGAGGGTTCTAGACGAGACTCCGGGGGTTTTCCGGAAGGTTCCCCGGCAAAAAACTGGGGAAGAGTCTTGGCCGATCCTCCCAGAAGATCTGCTGCAGTGCGTCGCCTCCCTTGTCGGCTGATACACTCCCCTGGTTTGGCGTGGCCGGTGCTTGTCTCACCTCGGAAAAAACGGAAAACAGGTCTGTTCAGCTGCTGCCCTCTTTTTTTTTGCGCGCTGCTGTCGCCCTCTCCCTTCTCTGGCGTTCCGAGGGCACCAAACTTTAGAACAAAACGGGGTAGCTTGACTTCCTTGCACCCGAGCTCCATCCACCAAGCTGAAATGGTACTGCTTTGAGGTCATCAGTCAAACAAACTCAAGGCTGGCACTGGCGTCCGCTCCGCAAAAGCCTAGCTGCACTATGTGTTCGTGAACCTACGCAGCGCAAACATCCAGGGGTATGAACTTTAGTTGGGGACCCTTTGTTGGACGCCATGGTGGGGATGTATGTCCACCAACCACCTTTGAAGGGGTTCCCCCACCGAAACATCACAGCCATCAGTCTCAGAAAGACCGTGCGGGCCAGCGCCGAGCCGCCGGGGTCTTCTCCCTGGACTTGGCGCGCTTGATGGAGATCTGCCCCGGCTGAGGCTTTGCAGCCTGGGGTCGCGGCTCAAATTCTCATCCACACGTGCCTATGACTCGCCTCCAAACTCCAGGCCGGCTTCCTCTCGCGTTTGCTCACTCTTGCCGTGAGCTCGTTAAATGTGCCCCGTTTGGCGACATGCCCTTAAATGGAGTACTTAGCTAGTGTTCGTTTCTCGAAAGCCAAGATCAAATCTCAGCCAAAGTGGCAGCTCCCATCCCTCGGAAGGGCGCCAGGCATTGCTTCAGGCCCTCCTTGAGCGAGGTGTGAGGGCTATGGCGCCCCAGCAGACGGATCAGCCGCGCGCAGTCCAACCTGCGAGAACTTGTTGGGCTTAGGGTACGCAGGCGTTTCTTTTCAGATGCAACAAAAAGAGGGGGCCCTTCTTTTCCCTAAAAATCCACTGGGCTCTTCTGAGCGGCGAGCGGGATCTATTTTGACATTTTTCTCGACATAGGCTTCACTGTGCAAGCTTGGGCAACCCTCCACAACCCGGCGATTTGGAGTAAGGGAAGGTTCCCCATACCCCAACTTGCGGTCTCAAAAGAACCTGTTTTCAGGGCCTTCCATCTGTCAGAGTCAGGTCTCCAGCACAACGTCTAAGCCAGGGGCCGGGTATCCCGTGGCAGCGGCGTGGATGGCGGAGAGCGCACCGCTGTGATGCCTGAGGCATCCAGTCCGGCCACTTCCGCCACCAGCAGCATCATCTCCTTGGCACATCTGAAAACCCAAGAGCAAGCAAGAAAGCAACGCCACGGGAATCCATTCCATGACAGACTGGCAGCTGCTTGAATTGCTTTGTGCTGACTCGACCAGCGCGGTTTGAAGGATTCAGGTTTGTGAAGTAAGGGCGCAACGTACCAGGTGTACTGCTCATTGCCTGTCGAACCCGCCATGTCCACGCGCCGAAAAACATGTGCCAAACAGTGTCAAGGGATCCCAGTTTCCCTACCCACTGATAAAATCGTGGCTCAAATAAGTCATCGGCCATCCCAAATCCACAGCCAAAATTCAGAAAACCAATCAATCAAACAGCAACTTAGCCTGAAACCAATCAGACATGTCAGGGATATGAATCACTATCTTAAAGTGAAACAAAGCACTGCTCAAGGCCGGCCTTGCCAATGGAAGATGCCTTGCAGCCGCTCCCCTGCCAAATGTTGCTCTATCATCACCCTCAGCACGTTGGCCACGTCGCCCGCCCAGGTGGGGTAGCATCGCTGCCAGGCATCTACCTCGCCTCAAGAGCGCGCCAACCCCGGAAAACACGAGGGGCCCTAGTGGCACAATGGATGGATAGGTGCAACGGTAAAATGTGTAAAATAAGTATATTTTCCTTACACAATGTCAAAATAGATGTAAAATATGTCAAACTCATGTTCCTGGCGAGTCTGCATTGCTCGCTATGCTTCCACATGGCCATGCGGCCAATGAAATCAAACTCGCCGAGTCACTGATGCCGCTTTGAAGGTCTGTGTAGAGACTCGTCACAGCCTCATTCGCTTGCCCGTGCAACCCAAAGACCACATAAGACATCATCACCGAGTACCGACATGCAACATATGGCATGTGTCAAAATAGGGGGACCCCAAAATGATATGTGTTGTTGTTGTTTTCTCGAGTCAAGACCATCCGCAAACCCCATCTGTTACAGAAATAGTCGGTACAACTACACCTTGGTCACGCATAGAGCCAGGGCTACCCGATGCTAGTCAACTAAAAATGATCAACCATGGCTTGTGACTCCAGCGTTGCAAGCGTCTCTTCCCCAACTTGACTCCCAGATATGGGGGCACAGCAGACCAGAACCACCTCACCCCAGCTGCCCAACTTTCGGTTTGACTCCAATTCTTGAGCCCTGCCCCTCTGATTGGCTTCCATTTGGTTCCTCTTCACCAAACAGCTACCCCCATAAGTCCCGCTGTCCGTCATGGAAGCGGATGAGCCCTTTCTCCCCCACGCCCCCACCTCCCCCCCACCTCCCCCCCACCTCCCCCCCCATCCCCGGCCCTTGCCACCTGAGCCCCCGGCAGAATCCGTGAGGGACTCCACGGGCCCATAGAGCAGCGGCACCCGCAGCACCGCCGCCTTGCAGCAGGCCGCCTGCACCAGCTGCTCGCTGTGGAGCTTGTGCCACCCTGGGAATTTTCAGGCGTCGCCGACCGAAGAAAAAAACAAGTCCGCCCACCAATTCTCACCTGGCCACCTGACAGGAGCTCGCTCCTTCTTGCAGGTGACTATGCTAGTTGCGGGGAGTGTGTGTTTTATTTTGAGAAGAACAAAGTGTTATTTTGAGAAGAACAATGAGTGTTGGTGGTTTTGCTTTTTGGACCGTGTTGTGTGGTTTGTGTAACCTAGGGAAAACAAAAGACACATGGAGGACCCAAGCGTTCGTTTGATGCCATGGTGGGAAATGTCTGGGCAAACCACCACTGGTAGACAACCAAATGGACCAAGTCTTGCGTGTCTGCATCGGTGCGCGAAACAGCAGCTTGGAACCTTCTTTCGGGCCTGCCGGCCAAACTTATGGGCACATTGGACCGGACGCCAAGCCCTTTAGGCCTTCAAAAACCGGCCTTTCAGAGGATCCAAACCATCGACACAAAGGCAAACGAGAGTCATCCTTCGGATCAAGACCCCTGGCACGGGGACCCATTGGGCAACAACCTCGAATTGATGAATCTGGAGACTTCCTAATTGCTAGTAGGGTTCGACACTGCCGGTTCTTGTAGTCCAGCTCATGAGGTGCTGCACTCTTGGCATTCTCTATTTCATTGTTCATACTGTACACTTCACTAGGTCAAGTGTGGGAGTGTGGAACCATCTGCATAATGGAGATCAATAGAAGGAACTGCATGTTGGCCAGAATTCATCGCACTTGAGAAAGGAGCCCGATTCACCCATTCCGTGAAAACCAACAATGACAGCTGATGAATCATGCCTGGCCCAAAGTCCCTTACACAGTCTTCAACATAGTTCAGGGTTGCTGGCTTGAGTTGAACCGGCCTATGGTACTACTATGCTCATGTTGACCGAAAGCATCACTCCACGCCGGCAGTAAAGCTTCCTACGGCCCAAAGCCTGTTGCGAGCTGACTGACTCCAAGCCGCCATACTCGCTGAGCGGGTTGGGCTTGGAGTTCGCGCAGTACGGAGGAGCAGTGCCGTCGAAGACGCAGTCCGCGCTGAGGTGTATCTGAGTCCGCTCTCACAAACTGCATCGAGCACTTGAAAAGCCAAGCTCGCGCAAAATGAGGTGGTTTTGCCCTGACCATTCTACGACAAATGACCACTGTGCGACATGCTGCAACCGTGGCAGGCAACGAGGCGTCCCCAGTGATCGTGTGACTGATCATGGTGCATGGTAGCACCGCTTGGGGATGACAGCATAGTTCCCAGTGGCTATCCGAGATTCTCCCCAGCCAAGGCACCAGCCAGGCCCCTAACTTCTCACAAGCTGCCGCCACAGAACCTGCGGGAGAACTCTGACGCAGGTTTGCCAACGTGGCCACTGGCGACGGTTTCTTGAGTGAAATGAGCTTTGATCACTTCTGAACAAAAAAAAACACGCGGCAACCCGAATTTCCCCACCCAGCCTGCCGCATCCACGTTCAGCTGCCGGGCCTGGTTGGGGCACTGTAGCACCTGCCGCCACTCCGCCAGATGGACCACCACCTGCCAGGAGAAGACCCTCGGAAAAACCGAAGCCAGCTCAAGAACAACCTTGGTGCCAAAGCCGAACGACCCGGAAAAGGCCGAGCGTAAGTCCGTGCCTGAGGTCGGAACTGCTCCATGAGCCGCGTCAGCGGCTCCTCCTGGCGCCAAAGTGACATCCTCTAAATTCAATATGAAGTGGCAGCACTGCAAGCCGTCCCCTCAAAAAGGGGAGCCCAGATCGTAATCTCCTCAAAAGCGGAGCCGAAATGAAAAAAGGGGAGCCGATGGCTGCAACGGGAACCACCCCTGTCGTCCTTTCAAACGCGACCACTTCGCGACGCATGTCCTGCAGCAGGTCACAGCACAGCACCCGCGGTGGTCGCCCACGGCGCCGGCACAGGCCCCTCACCTGGCGGTCTGACGGCTTCCGGCCTTTGGTCCGAGAAGATTTGGGTATGGGTCAAAATTAAACCACCGGGGACCACAGGGGTACCTGTTTTGGACCCCGGGATCCTGTTATTTGTTGGTGTCCATGTACCAGGGTGCCATTCAGGGTACCTGCTTTCGACCCACGCCCTCATGTCTTCCATTCTCCCTTTTTCTGCGCTGTCGAGCCGTGGCCCTTGCGCCCAGCGCCCTTTCTGGCCGCAGGCCCCGCCTCCCACGTCGTGGTGGCAAAGACCTGCATCACTTGGCGGCCCAGCAAGCCGGAGGCCCCGGTGACCAGCACGCGGGCGCCCGGCCTGCGACGCGGCCCCTCACTTCAAGCGGCTTCATCGCACAGGGAAAGGAAACGCCTCCCAAAGCAAGCGCCAAACATCGCATTGAGCTCAAATGACCCCCAAATTGCCACAAAAGGCCTTGAGACCTGCAATCTGGAAGGGGTCTCTAAGCGTCTCTCATGTCTCTCCCCACTCGAGAGTCCTCGCCTGGAAGCCTCCGCCAGGCTGCCGCGAGAGGAAAGCAGGGAGCCTCCATCCAGCGAGCCAGCGGCGAGTGAAGTGGAGTGCTGGTACGTGCGTTCGAATGGGGAAATTCGGGGAGTACATGAAGCATGGAACCAAAGTGCTGGCTGCAGTACCAGTGCAATAGCTAGTGCTCTGGTACATGTGAATGGTTGCAGCTTCCCAGAAATGAACGATTGCAGCTTCGGATCATTGGAAGAGCCTATGAGCAAGGAGGGTCCGTGAACCAAGCATCGCAAGCTGCTCCGAGTCCCGCAAACAACCCCGCTCATCATTGTCAGTCACAAATTTGGAGGCATCTCGAGGTCCTGTTGGCCCAACCGAATTCGCCCCTCCTCGAGGTTGGGGATTTGGGGGATCTGGCCTCCAGAGAGGGGAGTGCCAGCCACAGTCTCGGCAGCCTCTGGCTGAGGCCTCGGTTCGCGCTCCCTTCAGTTGATCTTGGCCTCAACCGCCTTCAAAATCAGCAACTAAACTGCTGGACATGGCCTAATGCCCAGCAGGTTGCGGTAAGGCACACTCTGAGGATAAATAATAGGATTTATATGATATATCATAGACAATTCTCACACGCATAGGGTCAAGGGGCGGTGCATCTGTCGTGGTCGCCTGCTCACCTTGGCTCTGAGGAGCAAAGCAGGGAATGCTTCCAATGCCGGGGCCAAATACAGCCGCTACCAGACCCCAACCCCACAGTGCAGCCGCAGTGGCTGGAAGCCTGATTCGCTTCCTGCCTTGGAAGGCGTAGTGCTAGCTCAACACCAAAAAAAAGCAGCATCCCCTGTGTCTCATGAGTCTCCTGGTTGCGAGCAAAAAAGATCTTCCACAACGAAACCCGTGACCTTGAGCAGGCTGCTTGCCATTGCCAAGCTGCCAGGCGTGCGCCTTGAGCTCCTCCTGCTTCCCAATATGTGGGTAAGGTCTCTCCAGCCTCTCGGTGAAGCTCTGACATCTCTGACCCTGAGGCTGGCTCTGGGCTTGAACGCGCAGACTCCTCTCCAGCTCTTTCAGCTCGTACAGCTTCTGGAGATGTTGCTGCTGCATCATCTGCGCCTCGAAGTTTGGCGGCTTGATCTTGGTCCCGCTCGGCAAAGACATGGAGCTGCACGAGGGCGCAGGTGAGACATCCCTGCCCTCAGTTCTTGCGGTAGGAGCAGGCGTTGGCACGGACAAGGCGCCGCTTGCGACGCCCCAGGGCGTCGCAAAACCTTTGCCGCTCGAGCGTTGCGCCCATCGCGGGTCCTGGAAGAAGTTGGGCACATCCGAGAGGGCCGGGCTTCCTACAGCACCTCTCATGCTCGCCATGCCTGCCATGGATGGCATTCCTGGCATGCTCGGCATGCCTGGCATGCCTGGCATGGATGGCATGGATGGCATTCCTGGCATGCTTGGTACACCAGGCATTCCTGGCATGCTGGGCATGCTGGGCACGCTGGGCACGCCTGACATTCCTGGCGCGCTGGGCGCGCTGGGCACGCCTGACATTCCCGTCATGCTTGGCACGCCAGGCTGAAACTGACTGTGGTGCCCATGAGAATGCCCATGTGCATGCCCATGTGCATGCCCATGTGGATGCCCATGTGCATCCCGAGAGCGCGCTCGAAGCATGTCAGGGAGAGGAGGTGTTTGCAACTGCCCGAGCTTGAGAAGCGGTGGTGCCTGCAACACGAAGCCCGGGTAAAAGGCCGCACCAGGAGGGCCTAGAGCCTCGCCTCCATGTCGCTGCCTGTCTAGCACCCTGGAGACACGAAGAGGTCGCCCAAGGGAGCCCGCGCGCTTCCGCGCTGTTAGGACCTTCTCTCCGTCTTCCTCCTCATCGCTGCCACCACTCTTGGTGTAGCGATACCGAGGTGGCGTGCCGGGGCCGGGCATGGCAAATAAGCCATGAGCTCTGCTTAGCCGTTCACATACTGCAATGCTCATTTGCCTACATGATGTAGCCTCGGAGTCTCTGAGTCGCTATGTTCATGAGCCCCACTTATGCTCAGCGTGTTGATGAATGTGAGCCATGCAAGCGGCTCTTGTCCATGTTCTGAGCTTATAAGGCTCTTACAGCTGCGCAAGGCCACGTGCCAATGAACTTTCACCAAAGCCATCATTCCCAATGTGCTGTTTGAACATCACACCAGCCAACAGAAACTCATTGCAGGTCGACCCAATTGGCAATGCTCAATTTCGTCAAACGGAAGTCAGCGATGGCCATGCACAGACTGACCTCCTCCTTCTTGCGACGCCTTGGAGCCATGTGACACCTCAGATTACACGAAGGGCATGTTTGGACAAATGCAACTGCTGGTTCCATGCAAAATGCCTGGCAACCTGGTGATGCTCTAAGATGAGGGCTGAAGGTGAAATAAGCACCGCCAGCGCTGACGTTGCTTGAAGTGACTATTTGTATGCAGTTTGGCTGCTTCTCCCTGCCATTTTCCAACTTGATGGATGTTACTCTTCGAGTACCTGCATGTTGAGCGTGCTTTTTCTGTTCTTGCGGTTTCCACCATCTGTTTGGCTGTGATTAGAGGCTTGGGTATGGATTTCAGGTCTGCCCATGTTCATAGGACGTCGCCCACTGGAGCCATCGGCTCAGCGTCTCAACTTCAAAACTGCACTGAATCTGATGTTGCCGGGGTGGTCAAATTAACCTGACTTCCCCAGCACGCGCACACCTGGCAACGTTATCACAAAGCCCCGAAGCCCCATAGTGATGAATAGCGCCCACGGCCTCATCTGGGGGTGTCTTGGACTCTCTTCAACCGTTTGGACCCTTGAACGCCAGGCCCCTTGCGGCGCGTGGCCCAAAGCATGTCGGCTGTAGCATCTCGGCCTGGGAAATGCAAGCCCACTTCACTCCCGTGAAAATGCATGGCATGCGGCTGAGTATTTCTATCACACGAAAGACTAACAGATATACCAGATATTCACTAGCAGCCCCTGCCAAAATGACGAGAACAATGTTAAAGATGTTGTTTCTGACGCGGAAACAGCCGGAGCAGAAAAACCGTTGCCTGTCGATGTTAACTTGCTACCATCCTCTTTGGATGTAAGTTTCACAGGTGGGAATACAGTTATTCGCAACACAAACGTGACTGACAAGCAGTTCTCTGAATAGGAATGTTACCCCTCACAAGGGTGGTCCCCTGATTGAGACGGCTGCAGGCTGACTGTGGCCGGAGCACCATCCCCTCGCAGCTCAAGCAACGCAAAGCTGCCTCGTTTCTTCCCGAGCCTGGTCACCAGCCTGAGGCTTAGCCTGCAGCTTGTGAAAACTTGAATTTGAAAATCCGCCTTGAGAAAAAAAGGCCCCGCAGGTCTTCGGTTCAAACGCGCAAATTCGCTTATTGGTGCTGGGCAGTGATCGCCTCCACCGCATCCGACAGATCTGAGATGGTGGTGGTCACGCGACCTCGAACCACGTGGTCGCGTGACACCGCCGTCACGTTGCGCCGGGGAGAGAGTTGCGCCAGAGTGTCCCGGAACTCCTCCTCCTGCGAAATTTTGCTCCCAACGCCCGACTTTCGAAACTGGGTGGGGTGTGCAACACACGCACCTTAGGATTTGGTGCGCGGGGCGTCTTTGAATTTGCTGCGGTCTGGGCCGTGGAACTGCTCAACTCAAAAAAAAGAACCACCACCTTGGAGGTCCCCCCCCAATTTGACACATACAAATGGGTGGTCCCCGTCTTTTTTTGAGGTCCCCGCAATTGACACCTAGTAGCGCCTCCCACAAGCAAAGAAATTCAACCTGACACTCATGGCCTTGAAACATCCTCACTGCTTCACATCTGGCCATGGGCCAAAATCCAAATCGTACCCCCCATGAACATCAACCAATCCAACCACTAAAATAGGAAGCCTAAAATGGGTGCACCTTCACCTACCCACCAAAATGTGGGATCCCAAAACGGTTTTGACCACAGCCAAGTCTGGGAGTGAACATTGTGGACCCATCTGCATAATGGAGATCAATCGAAGGGACATGGCCAGAATGCATCGCACTTGAGAAAGCCCCCGAACCTGTGCTCAGACCGAAAAGCTCTCCTGCTTGCGCCTGGACATCTTCAGCTGCAGCTCCATGGAGTCCATGGAGGGCAACTTCACCAGGCTCTCGGGCTTGAACTGAAGCAAGCCACGGCTCGGAGACGAAACCGTGGAACCCCCGGACTTTTTGTATTTGGCCGGGGGGCCAAAAATCGTTGGTAATGTTCTGGGCACCTGATTTTCATTTGGCGGGTGCCACTGACCCCCAACGTGGAAAAAATGGGCCCCTGAAATTTGAGCCAACAATCGAAACCCGGGGTCTTTTTATCTGGTTGACCCAGCGTGTGAAGAATCAAGAAGGCGGCCACAGCTGTTTCTTGCTGGGAGTGTCCCTAACCTTCATCTACCCGGGCTTTGATTGTGCTCATTTGGCTCTGGGTAACCCCAGAATGGGTTACCTTGTGGAAACATGGAACACCTGCGGTCCATATTCTGGTGTAATTTTGACCCATACCCATTTACCCTCCCCTTTTCACATGGAAGAAAGGAACCCGGTCCCTTGAAAAGGAAAATGGTCTTGTAGGACCCCCTGAGCGTCAGGATCCATGTTAATTGGTGGGAGGGCAAGTGGAATCCTCTGCAGGGGTGGGGCATTTGCAGGGCAAACCACGGTGAGATCAGAAGGTTTCCTCGCTCATTGTCCAGAGAAATTGTGTCCCAAGCCCGAATGGTCATTTACCCTATCAAGCATCAGGCAAAGGGTTTATGCATTTCTGCCGCAATTCGGTCCGGCATCTCTTTCTCTTTGACCAGCTTGTGATATGGGTGTGAATGATCATTGGGGACCTTTTTGGTGGGCATCATTTAGGCGGGGAGTTATGTCCACCAACCACCTGAGGTTCCCTATCAAAATCCAGAGCCTTATCCGACGGTTTCTTTCTCGCATGTGCCTCGGTGCCTTCCGCACCCTTTATGATGCCAGGGAAAAGGAACTCGGCCGTGCTCTTGCCGTATCTCTGGGCCATCTCGTTGAGCACGTGCACGAAAATGAGGAACTCTTCGAAGTCAACACAATGATTGGCGTCCCTGATGTCCGGCGACCGGAAAGTCGAAGGCTTGCGTACGATGAAGCTGTCTTGACAAAGTTTACCTTCCCGGTACTGAACTACGCTTTGACTACCTTCTTTCTACTCTTGTAGCTTACAGGATCTTACAGGGATGGATCCAGAAAAGCATCCGAACCGCATGGAAAAGAGCTCTGCAAGTTTTCAGGCAGCCGGCTTGTCCACCCGGGCCCAGTAGAAGTTCATCCGCTCAGGTGTCACCTTGGGACGCTCCTTCGGCGGAATGAACCTCGCGAGGCAAGGAATTCAAGACTGTCCACCATCTGTCCTGGATATGTTGTGCAAGTGGGCAGCTCCAGCATCCAGCTTTGCCAGTCCTTCTTGGTCCAGCGACCTCACGTGGGGAGGATTTGTCGGGCCAAGTTCCAAAAAGTTGGTGTCTGATGTGTATGCGAAACAGTACTCTGGGTGCCCTGCCCGACGAAGTACGGTCAATTTCGTTGAACTGGTCATGCGCCTTCTTGATGAACTCCATGTCCAGCTTGTATGTCGTTGCCAATCTCAGCACTTGCGACAGCGGTCATACAGGCTTGCGCATAAAATGCATTCGGCCTTCGATCGGTTCGCTCATCAGCAGACATATTATTCATCATGTGCTTCTGTGCCTCAGTGCAAACAAAATGGCAGTGCAGCTTTAATCAAGCAGTGGGCGGCTGAAAGGCCACGCTGCGAAGAAGGAATCCTCCAGAAAGGTGATCTTGTTCCTCCTCATGTACTTCAGCCTCGTGTGGTCACCTGCAGGGCGTTGGCAAGGCCGACCACCCTTGACCGAGTCTCCCCGACACCGAAACAGCTGAAATCACAGTCAATGCAAATAGGAATGTCTGCAATGAATTGGCAATGTTGCTTTTGGAATCCAATCTTTTCTCATGGCTGGCAAAGTGCAATGTTGTTCATTGCGTATGTGCTCTGGCAGTCCAGGACAGACTCGGAAAATGCTTTAAAGGCATCTGCAGCGAGAAGAGTCTAATTCATCCCAAGGTTTACGGCAAGCAACAGCCCTAAGCACACATTGACAACTCTGAGGTCCCTTCCAATGCCTCGTGAAGCAACCCACAGCTTCAAGGGAGCTGCGATGGCAATGCAGGCCTGCGCGGCGTGCAACGCGCGCAACGCCCGCAACGCGCGAGCCGATGGAGAGCGAGCCGCGCGAGCCTGTGAGCCGTAGTTGTCGGCAACCACCAAGCGCCACCACGGGGCTGACTCCGCACCCTCTCGCACCTCCTACGGGTTGACAATGACTCGGGTTGGGTTTAAACATGCGCAAAGCATTGGGCATGACAAGCTGTGCCCCTTGCCAGCTTCGAGGATTGCACCAAAGTAAAGTTGACTGCCAGCTCGGATGGCCGTCAGGTCGCTCTTTCTCATGAGCTAGGCAAGCGATTTGGCCCCTTGGAGTGGTGTTAAATGACTCCGTTGCCTAGCCATTCTTCCCTCCTCCTTCGACTTGTTGAAGAAGGAGATACCTTTCTCTGCAATGTTCTCGGGCACCTCTGGACCGTCGCGGCCATGGGCTCATTCCAACGCGATGCCGAGCTGCAAGAAATGTCCAGGCAGTCTGCCACGGGCCCATCGCTGAGTGCACAGAGAACCTGATGCTCCGCGATTGCCGCTGATTTATGGTCTGATCTCAGCTTATTCAATCTATTCGGTGTGTGGATGCTGGGTCAGGCGGCATCATCTTGCATCGCTTCGGCGTCACCTCCTGACCAACACATCACCGGGGCAAGAAATGATTTACGGGATGCAAAGAAACTCTGGCCTTTGTCACAAACTCCATCTGCAATGCGATCACTGGAGCCTTGGTCCCAGGCAGGCAAGTGCACTCAAAGGCATGCATAACAGCTCGATGCATGAGTACGTCCTTAAGCATGAACCACTGCCTGTGTGAACCTTGAATGAAAACTCGATGCACTCAATAGTCACTCGGCCAGTGGCAGGAATGTCATCCAGCTCCAAAGTCAAGTGCTGGTCTCTCGTCCTTTGCTCGGCTTTTCAACTGCAAACCCGACGAACCCGCGTTTCAATGCTCACAGAGCGGAACCGGAATCATAACCCTTGTGTCAAAGGTGGCGAAGCACTGCTTCGAAAAAGCAAGCAGGAAACCTATGCGGGTTTGTCTCAAGATCAGGGGGGCCCTCAAAATGGTCGCTTTTGGCTTCCCTTTGGAACCAGCCTAAAAGCAGCTCGAAAAAAAAACAATGCCGTGCCGAGCTTCATGCCGATCTCACTCTGCCAGCAGCTCGAGTGCCCCAGCAAGTTGAAGGCTGGGAAGTTCCCCCGCTGAGAGGACCACTCCAGGACCTAGTCACACTCGATGGAGCGTCGAGCCATCGAGCTGGCGCTGCGAGCGACAGCCCGCCTTGAACGGCATGCTCTCCAGCTCTTCCTTCTCCTCACTTTGAGCTGGAAACTGATCACTCTGCCACGTTGGCCAACGCTCACACGCACAATCTGACCATCAGCCGGTTGGACGTCTTTTTCCATGCCAAAGGCCCGGCCTCCTGCTCCTCAGTGATGGCGGCATCCAGCCTCAAAGGAAGGCTTCGAAGGCATGCCCCGGTTGGTTGACAAGCACGCCAAGTGACCGGAAGGCCTCGCCTGGCGCCATGGAAAGATGGCTGGGGGTCAAAAATAGGTACCCAAACATGGAACCCTGGTAAATGGAGACATGGGCTAAAACCTGCTGTCCCTGGTGGTGAAATTTTGACCATTTTGACCCATACCCAGATCAGGAAAGCAAAGCACCAAACGCATGGGACAAGACCCGGTAGGCACAGCCCGCCTCCATTCTCCCCCTCGTCTAAGGAGGCTTCCTTGGCGGCCACCTTCGAACCTCCACTGGCCAGCACTGCCACGCGCTTGTCAAAGGCGAGGACACGTTTTTGCACCTGGCGGGTCACCTGCGACCGGTGCTTCACCAGACTTTGGTTCCTGGCGTGGATGGCGTCCACGGCTCTCCGCCACTTCGCCTTGGGCGAGAGCCCATGGGCAGGCGGCTCCTCCTGCCACGGCTTTCGGCGGGCGCTTCTGCTGGCAGAGCGGTGGCTCTGCTGGCGAACGAGTTCGGGTGACTCTGGTGACTCTGGTGGCCCTGGCAACTCTGGCAGCACTGGCGGCTCTGGTGGCCCTGGTGACTCTGGTGACTCTAGCGGCTCGGGCACTTCTGGCTCGTCTGGCTCCTGCGTGCAACGTGAGGACCCAGCTTGGAAGAACGAAGGCAGCTCATGCAGTTAACCAAACAACCAGCCAACCAGCCGACCGGCAACACCGCCACCCCTGACCTTGATGGTTTCTGTGGCCCAAGCCGCATCGATCGCCGTGAGCTCTCCGGGCTCTGCCTGCTCCTTTGCCAGGCGCGTGGAGGGCGGCGTGGGCGTTGGCAGCGGCAGGAAGAAGCGATCCAGGCGCACCCGCGGGGCGGATCCCCCGGCGCGCGCGGACCGCGGCCGGGGCTTCTGGGGGCTTGTGGGGCTGAAGCTGGCCGCGTTTACAAAGGCCTGGAAGGGTTTGAACGGCTGGAAATCCATGGCACGCCCAAACCGCGCATGGCGCCAGGTAGGCGGATGGTTCAGCCTGCAGATTGAACACGGCGTTTGCCTTTGGAGTTGAGGCATGTTCCTCTGTCTTTGTCTCTTTGCGAAGGCACTTTTCATGCTACATTGCCCTGATTGGTGGGCGGCAAAGCATGCAAACTACATGTGCAAACCAACAGGACACCGCCAGCAATGCTACGCTTAACGAAACACCTCCTGTGGCAAAAAACAATTGGCAACTCAAAGCGGGTGTTGCCAGCAACAATGGCCAGCCAGCAGACCTCATGTTTAGTTGTGCTCTGCAAGGCAGTCTGAAAAAGCCCAGCTTTGCCTTTGCACCGCCTGTTTCGCTCCTGGCGAGCTTGCTCTGCCACCTATTCTTAACTTGTGTATGTATACACATCTTCATGAGCGGTTCTTCTACAGGTGGCTTTTCGATCCAAACCGTTCCCCCGGTCCAGCTGAGCTCAAGACTCCCCACGCCCCATGGCGCCCCGCAGTCGCTCGACCCGAAAGAGGCTGCCCGATTGCCGGTCACTCGGCAAAGCTTCTGGTCCCGTGGCCAAGAAGGTCTCGCGTTGCCGCTCGTTTCCAGCTCCCCGGTGTGGAACCACGGCCCCTGCGGGGAGTGCGAAACGCCGTGCTAAGCTGCCGGTCAACTACCATGTACATTCTCTGACTGTACACCAGACATCTGTCACCGGCCTATCTGGCAACTGGGACGCTTCAAATTCTATGAACAGGTTTTCACATTGCACGGCCAGTGGTCAAGCTCTACCTCAAAGGCTCGCCGGGCTTCAGCGTGCTCAGGTGTCCTTGTTCGCCCAAACATCCTGCGCGGCAAATCTTGCCAACCCTCGACACCAAGCCTAAGTACTGCTGGATGGTGCTGGCACTAGACTAGCCACCGAAACGTTAGACCTCGGATTTGTCTGAACATGGGGGTACCTGACAAAGCTTGCTGTGCAAAGCAAGCACCAGTCAAATGAAGAAGGCGAGATAGATTCAAAAGTTGCTCTCAGGTCATGCCGGCCTCCCTTAACTTATAGACCCCTGGCTGTGCCTCTCACCGGTGCCAGCCAACCTGACTGCCGGTCTCATCGAGTGCAGCGCGCGCATTTCTCCGGCAGCTTGGCATTTGCTCACAAGGCGCTTCGGCGGTGCAACTTGAAGGCCCTCCGCAGCAACGCGAATGCGCTCCGCTCCCAAACCTGCAGCAGCCTGCAGCACTGTGAAGTGGACGGGCCGGACCAGGGACAAACCGGCGTGTGCAGAAACACTGAGCCCTAGAGAGGTCAACAAGGGCGAGAATATCGTTCGATGCAGCTTCCTCTCCAGAAGCCGGGCAGTCACCACTGAGCTATACAGCACCAGCTCAACTGGCTTGAACTCGCCCAAGCGAGGCCATCCCGACCCATGCAGCATCCGCAGCGCGGCTGTGCGCTGCGAGCACTGCTCCGCAGTCCTTAGCCCCAGGAGATTCACCGCCGTCGGAAGGCTCGGAAGGCGCGAGACCACGGTCAAGGCGTGGCGCCACTTGCCAGCCTTCTGCAGGGACAGCAGCAGGCTGCCGCTGGCTGTCAAGGATGTCTTGGCCATGGCCTCGAACAAGCTCAAGGCCTGGTGCCACTGCGCGGCCTCCTGGCACCCGGCCAGCACAGCGCCGCACAGCAGCAGATCCCCCACATCCCCATCCCCGGCGCGCAGGGCGTTCAGCAAAACCAAGCCGCGAGCCCAGGAGGACCTGGACACAGCATCCACCAAGGCCGTGCGGCAGGCAGCATCCGCCTGCAAACCGGCGGCCCTCATGGCGTCAAAGATCTGCAGAGCCTCCATCCATCGCCCTGCGGCCGCGCAAGCGGACAGGGCTGCGCCGAAGCAAGGCACATCCACTGCCGGGCTCTTCGCGAAAATGTCGAGCGCGGCAACCCATCTCCTGCCCTGCTCACAGGCATGGATCGCGGCGGTGAAGCTTGTGACATCTGCCTGGCCCTTCCACTGAAACAGACTTTGCAAGGCAATCTCCCACTCAGACGCCTGGCCGCAAGAAGCTAAAACAGCTGTGAGGGCTGTGCTGTGCGTGACCTCGAGGTTGGCATTCAGCTCTGCAAACAGGTTAAGCACGTTCTGCCATTCAGTGGCATGGCGGCAGGCGGTCATCGTTGCGTTGTACATGACCTCGTCCGGCACGTCTTGCTCTTTCAGGATGCCGAAAGCCTGCAACATGATTGATTTTGTGCCACCTACTGTTGCTTGTCAACACAAAAAAAAACACAGCGCCTTGCAAGATGCTATCCCAGAAATGATGCGTATCGTGCAATTCACGGCGAAAAAAGTGCCTGTCAAATAAAGTGATGTTGTGCTCCGAAGTTGCTGGGAGTGCTGAGCGTTCGCATCAACGGAATGGAAAAACCATTTGCAAAAACTGTGGCTACAGCTCCTTCCCACCAACCATGACCTTCCAAGCGGCTTTGCCTTTTGTTCCTTTCTTGCGCATGCTGGCCCCTCCCCAAATGGTCTCCCTCGCGATTTTGGGGGAGCCGCAATTCAGTCCCCCAAAGGGCATCAAGCAGACTCTCAGGCCTTCGCTTCCGCGAACTAAGGCTCCAATCACACATAGCTGCTGCTTTCTTGGGGTTATGCGTTCATTTCCAGGTCCCCCCATCAGGTCCCCGCCAATTTGTCCCTTTTGCTTCTCTCACCTCCAAACTCGCCTCAAAAAGACGCACATCGCCGCCGCCGCCCTCGCCCGCCGCCCTCGCCCGCCCTCGCCCGCCCCAACCGAACCGCGCCTCCATCGCCAGCTGCCAGGCGGAGCCCCGGCCCGCGGAGCCGGCGAGCCGCGCGGCGAGGCGGCCGCCGGTGCCGCCTCCGGCGCCGGGCAGCAGCCGCAGCGCCGCCTGGCTGATGCGAGCGGGGAATGTGCTGGCTACGGGGCAGCCAAAAAAAAGCTTGTAACCCCAAAATGGGTCGGCCCGGGAAATCGGTCCCCTGGTGGTTCCATGCCATGACCCCTACAAACAATCCCTTGTGGTTTCTTTTCTCTGAGAAAAGTAGCCTCCAGCTTCCAGTTCAACAGCTAACGGCCAAACTGGGGAGGGCGGTGGGACTGTTCACTCCAAGCCCTCAAAGAAAACCCTCCGCAAGGGCGGGGGTCGCATTTGGACACCCCAACGTCCCAACGTGAGGCACGGTGGTCCATGCTATCAGCCACGCACATCCACCCGCATGCAATGTGGGTGGGAAAATGAAAGTGCATGCCACAATTCCGCCCTCAATATGAACATGGGATGGTATTTCAGGCACTCTTCCACTTGCAGTCTTCCTGTTTCGTGTTTCGAGTGCTTGTCAGGTTGCTCTTTCATGTTATGATCATGCGCTAGCCACACAAAAATTACACACTTCTCTCCGAAAAAGAAATACTTGAGCAGCGCCCAAAACACAATTTATTACTGTTTGTTCTACAATATAGGTGTAGGCAAGTCGCAACGTAAACTCACGAAGCCCAATAGAACCACCTACTAAAATGGCCCGGTGGGTGGAGTGCTCTCATTTGAGTTGCCAACCTGTCCTTGCATTGCATACACCACGTGTTTCAGCTCGTGTTTCAGCTGGCGTACGCTTTCTTGGAGATAGGACATTACTCGAAAAGAGACACAGCATTACCTGCTAGCTTTTGTCTTGCTAGAGCACCGACGATTGCTCCGGGCTGGTGACTGCTCCGGGTAGACGGTAGACGTACCGGCCGCAAAAAGCATTCCAGTTGCGACACTTGGGCCAGGGTTCGAGTCTTCGGGAAATCGACCCCCCCCCCCCAAACCCTCCCCCCCCCCCCAATTCCCCTTCTTCCTCTCCCCCCAAATCCCCCGCTCCCGGAGCCCCTGGAACCATAGGCACCTGCCAGTGGTGGCTGGACGTCGCTGCAGAGATCGCCGCCAGAGCCGCCTCCTCGCCCTGGATCAGCAGCGCCTGGGCTGCGAACCCCTACCCCAATTTGGGGAAGCACCAAGAGTCGGGTCTGTCCCAAAAGTCCTGGCCCAGTTCCTCCTGGACTCCTGGAACCTGTCTCCTATTTAGTCTTGTCTTGCTTTCATCGTGTATTCTCTTGCTTTGCTGGGGGCTGATACGAAGCCATCCTGTTGGGCATTCGCTGGTCTAGCTGGGCACCTGCTGCCATCGGCTGGCCCATGCCCAAGAGGATGCCACGGCAGCCGCGGCGTCCAAACTGCGCAGCCACCCAGAGTGTGTCGCAACAAGCGAACCAGGGCTGCCTTCAATAGCAAAGCTCCGAGATTTGAAGGGTCCTGGTTCCAGGACGAAAACGACGGAACACATGTCATTCTTTGGGAAGCTTCTGATGCTAGCACGAGCCCAAGCCAAGCATAAAATCCGCCGACGGAATGCCTACAGCCTTCTCTCACTCCATTTCCGCCAACTCAGAACCCACGGGCGAAACAGAGGTTGCCCCCAAGACCCTGGCAAAACAACCCCGGGTAGCAAAAAAAACGAAACGATGCTTCATGTTCCAAGTCTGTGGCTACGACTCGCAATGCTGACTTGGCAACGAGGTCCCCACCTGGGCAAGGCGCCCAGCAAAGCCAGGGACCTCTGCCACGCCGAGGCCCTGGGCGAGCGAAACTGCCCAGTTTCAAGCATGCCGCTCGTGTGCTCGCCGAATCCGCCCAAGGTGACAGGTCAAGCTGGTTCCCCAGCACAGGCTGGGTTCTTCACAGTAACTGACATCTTGGGGGTGATACTGCGAATGCTGAGAAAAACCGCCCGTCCGAGTGTTTCCTCATTCGACTCGAAGGGTCGGGACCCGAAACGTCCAACCGCCTCCTGCACAGCGCTGAAACCACGAGCAGCGCCTGCGCGCTGTCCTCTCTCAATCCGAAAGCGAGGCGCGCGGATGTTTGAATGAGTGCAACCGGTCAGATTCCACTGCAATGAGTTGCCTGCTTCACGCCTGAAATGCACGGGTGGCTGGAAGGGCCTAACTGCCTTGTGCCAATTGCTAGCTGCAAGATCCTCGCGGACTTTGGCGGCATTTCCAGCCAGTGCTTTGGGCTATCCCACCAGACCGCTCCTGCTTGGACCGCTCTACCAGCGCCAGGGCCTGCTGGAGCGTTGAGCTACTTTTCGCGTGGAACATGCATTAAATCTCATTAAGTTGGTTTTCAAGTACATCTGCATACACTAAGAAACACTTGTTTGTCTGTATACCTCTGTGTACAAACAAAAAATAGAAATCTGACAAAAATAATTCCTGAGAACATCGCCGTTATCATGGGGGATGATCCTCTGGTGAGGACGCTCCGATTTGCCGATCTGCGTGCAGCTGAGGTAGGACAACCAGCATCAACCAACTTTGGCACCTGAACAGAAACAGCCTAAACTGACGCTGCATTTCCTACACAAATGCAGCTATGATTCCTTGGACCTGCTTGACAAGAGAGGCTGATGAAGCGATATGCCGAAAGGGAAGCACCCGAACGGCACAGTGCACACGTGTTCTGTTCTGCGCTCCCGGCCTCCCACCAGTGCTGCTTCCGCCCCACGGCTTGCACCAAGGCCGTCAGCTTCGACATGGCGCGGCATCGCTGCGAAACGCGACGCGCCCGATCGCCCTTTTAGCGGAGGAGCGAGCGAAGGCTTGGGCCCATGTCGGGTCTCTGCGGCGGAAGGCGCTGGGCAGAACAGAAGGCTCCGAGTCGGAGTCTGGAATCCCATGCACCCGTTGCTCGGGTCTGCGTACAGCTCAGTCTGGGCCTAACTCGATGCCAGGCCTCACATCTTCTGCACGTCCGCAAAGGGGTCGAACACGAAAGTACTGCGCAGAGTGGCGCGCAAACCCATGTCTGCAAGCCCCACGCAGCGAAAATGTCCCAAACCCAAACAAATCCACGACCCACGCGCAGGGCGCGCTTCTCTTCCAGGAACATGAGGTCCACCACCAGCAGGGAGCCCACCATCACCTACTCGACTCGACTCGATTTGAGCTATGGCCAAAAGGAACCCCTCCCAAATATATCCAAGGACCCCTGCTGGATTTTCCAAGAACTTGTGCTGACTTGGCACTGGCTCTTGCAAGAAAGGCCCTCTGGGGGCGCGGCTGTTATGGAAAGCCAATGAGTCCAGTACCTCTCTCTGATCCAGGGCCATACAAATGAAACTGGGAGCATCCTGCCAAAAGAATGCATGCACACCATATCCGGAAGACTCTGCTGTGGGGCACTTTGTCGTCGTCGAGGCTATTGTAATCACAATCAAAAGGAGCAGGACCAGCAAAAACCTGGCAGACCATCAGCTTCATATCTCCTAAAAGGCAGGCGTCCCCTCGTTCCAATGGGCAAATGGGTGTAAAGCCGCACACACTGGCTCAAAAAGGGACCGAGGGCGTGGATTCAGGGTTAACACATGTGGTAGTCGCACCTGATCCCCATCTTGTTGGCGTCACTCTCACGCAGGCTACTCATCTGTGTGGAGTTGACAACATATGTGCTTACCATTCAGTTCAGCATCCCATGAAAATCTGCCCCTAGAGTTCCATCTGGTCTTCTGCAGATGCGGCTGACGGCGTCTATCCTACGTCTCGTGAATTCTCCTAACACCCACGGCTCAAGCTCACGGCGACAAATCTCCGGCGGGGATGCCCGCCGCGCTTCATGAGAGACATGGCGGCCTGCAGTCTTCAGCGGAGAGCGGGCGGAAACAAAGACCCTGCCACATTTGCCGTTCAGCTTGCCTGCACACACGGTCGAGCGCTCGCTGCTTCTCAACCCACAATACTGAGCCAAGAGTCACAAAAGCATGTGGCCACAAAAAGCAGTCTGGTATCGCAAGTGCTTGAAGGTCCGCGTGCAAAAGCAGCTGGCACTAGATACTAAACAAACACCTTGCACGGATGCTTCCCCTGCTAACCGGCTTGCCCCGAGATCGCTCGCATGCTGAAATGCAACTGCCCTTTTGACTGGACGTAGTTGCAGAGCTGGCATCTCCGTCACTGGCAACGTAAGAGCTGCCGGCATAGGTCTCCTGGCTTTCATAGCCGTACTGCCAGTCAAACGTTTCTCCTGCCATTGGCCACGCGCCATTTCCCCACCAGCCTTCCACCCATGGCACTTCCGCCTCCCAGTCCCAAACCTCGCCATCCTCCGGGATCTCCTCCACCTCCAGCAGCTCCTCTGGCTCCTCATCCCCTTGGCCCCCGGGGGGGCCCTGGCCCTGGCCTTGGCCGCGTTTTTTCTTCTTCTTGGCAGGGCGGTTCACGAAAATCACGTCGGCCTCACACGCCAAATAGAACTTCCCGATGAGGTAATTCGCATAGCCCTCCGGGCGATTGTTTTGCGCGGACCATGGCCCGCTAGGAGGGTTTGGCTTGTTCACAACCGTCCGCTTCTGCGCGTACAACATGGTTGAGCCATCCAGCGTGTAGTACTCATCAAAGAAGCTCATCTCCGGCTTTTCCACAAAGTTCGGGAAAGTTGACCAGCAAAGGTGGTGCGAGGAGAATTCCACATAGGGCCCATGATCACCATACACAATGCGATCATAGCCCATGGCAATTGGAAGGCCATTCACAGAGCTGTAGAACTCTGTCCAGGCATCTCCAAATTCTGCAAGGCCAACGTTGTTCTCCACACGTGACCTTGGGTCTGTGTGAATCCAGTGTGACCCCAAACCGATGCGTCCCAAAATGGAGACCCCTGGGGCGGTGTCCTTCCACTTTCCAACCCACTAGGTGAACTACGTGCCGCCCATCAAGGCCAAGGGTCTTGTCTCGCTGCCGGTTGGGGGCTATGGCCGTGGTCGAAAACACGCGGACCCACTGCCTCAGCGCAACTATCACTTCCTGGCAACGCTCTCAAGTTGGTAGGCTTCATGCTTAGCGTGGCCACAAGTTGGATCAAGATATCCCACTTGAAGTCGGCATCACAGAAAGTTTCAAGCAGAAAGACAGGAAAAAGTGCCAAGCAAACAGTTCTCCTTCCGTCACAAAAAACAGAGCTGACCTCCGAACCCACCAGCCCACCAGCCCACCCACCCACCGCCAGGCCGCCCTGTGGGCGTTTGGGCCCATTGCAGATGAGTTCCTGCCCGGCCACTGGGACGACTGGCCGCCCCGCTCATTGTGCCGCATTCCACCAGGCGGACCCTAGCGAGGAGAAACAGGGTCCTCAAAGTAACCCGGCGCTTCCAACCATAGGGGAAGCCATGATGTAAAACCGAGAGGTCAGTAAGAAACCCTAGTTACTGTGAGTGGAAGCGCTGGCTAAAGTCTGGAACCCCCAAAATGGATGGTTTTAGGTTGCATAACCTTCAAAGCAAACCCAAAGAGGGCACCCTGACCAAAATGGCAGATCGCAAACAAACTCCGTCCCACAAACAACTCTGCCACACAAGGAATGGACCCGGCCTGGACTTTGGCTTGCGCGCCTCCTTTCCGGCATCCTTTTTGGCCTCATCAGCATGCTCCTGCAAAGCGGCCAAAAGGAGAGGATTCCTGGCTCGTGATTCCCGCCTTGGTTTGGGCTCCGGCTTCTTCCATTAGGCACGGTGGGCAAATGGAACGTGCCGGTTCAGGCGGACAGCTTTTGACTTGTGACATCACTGCTCGGCTTGATGTTGCTGTGCAGGAATAAGTGGGCACGCTGCGAGCCAAATCAGATATGACGTGCGTGTCTCCGTGAGTTGACAGCGCGCGAATGTGCAAATATGTGACTCGAGAGGACAGGGAGAGAGAACACGGAGAGAGGACACTGAGTTTTAACAGCAATACATGTCAATGCAATGCAATGCATTGAAACGAGAGGACGTGCAATGAAATGCAAACAAAGCAACTGTTCGCAAAAAACGACTTGGTCAGCAGTTGTGTGAGGAGCGGGTTGTGTGAGGAGCAGTTCTTCACAAACAACATCCAGAATAGATAGGTAGTGCCAACATCCAACAAGAATAATGATTATAATGAATACACATTGCGAACAACATTCAAACCAGCAACCCCCACCCTCCCGAAACAAAACCCACGCCCGGCTATCCCCATTCGCATCCGGCAGCTTCGGCTCCGCTTTTCCTCCTTGCCGCTAGCCCAGCATCACTGCAGCCTCGGCTCGCGTATAGCATGTATACAGAACATATATAATGCGTATATATATATATATATATATGTGTGTATGTTAAGAGTATACACGACCTTGTAGCATGTCACGGCAGTACAGCTTGGTCACACCGTGGCTGTACAATCAAGGCGTTGAGCCTACAATCTGTCTGGACAAAATAGAGTGACTACAGCCGCGCTGATACATCTCACAAGCACTTCACTTCAGGCAATCAGGTAGCATTCAGTTTAACATGGTAGCGGAGCACAACTGACTACAGCATCACCACACCTGCGAAAGATCCAACCAACCAAAGTACACAGTAGCACAGTAAGTGACAATGGCGGCACAGGGGAGTGCACAACAAGCACAACTCCAACAGCAACTGTCAGGAGTCCACAGGTACAGAATATCACCACCACGATTCAACGGCGAGTACTCCACATTCGAAGAATGGAAGTACAAGATGACAGCATACCTCGGTTTGCAAGAGTCATCATACAACAGACTACGGAGCAGCGTCAACAATATGCAGACAGAACATGCTCGGCAACGGTTTCGAGACATGGAGACAACTACACCTACGTTACGCACTGCCACTTGGTACAAGAAGCATCGGTTCCCTCACCAAACTACTCAAACCACAACTAGACGAAAACAAGTTCGAAGAGAGCTTTACAACATAGGAGTTTCAACTCGCCAAGTACGAACAAGACAACAGAACACTACTACTGGACGCAATCAAGATTGCAATCCTGCTCAACGAGACAAAAGGTCCACTACAACAGCATTTGCAACTACAAGCAGGCAATGTCACAACCTACGCACAAATCAGATCACTGGTTGTGGAGTATCACAGAGCAGCATCACAATTCGTCAAACTACAAGCGGCTACGAGTAGTGACAACCAAGGTCCAGCACCAATGGACATAGGAGCAACATGGTACAACAAAGGAACGGGCAAGAAAGGAAAAGGGAAGAACAAAGGAATACAACAGAGGAAAGGGCTACGGCGGCTACGGCAACTACAACTATCACAAAGGAGGCAAAGGAGACAACAGATACAACCAGCCGATAGGACAAGGAGATCCGTTCAAAGGCGGATACAGCAACAAAGGAAAAGGAAAAGGATATCACAAAGGTAAAGGACACAACAACTACAGCAAAGGAGGCAAAGGAACAAAAAGAAAGTAAGCCACAAACGTATGCTACAGATGCGGACAACCAGCACATGGCCAAGCAATGCAGAGTGGCCATCTACAACTATGACAACGGCAACATGGAAGACAACGACGTCACAGATGACTGGTACCACAACAATCACTACGATGGAAATTGGCACAACATTGATCAGACACAATTGCAGTCTCATCAGCAACAACTAGCACTACAATACAACAAGGCAATGAACAGATGCCTTTGGTAGTCTCGGGACTTGAAGAAGTGATCATTGCTACAGCAACGGCACAACAACAAGAAGGCACAAGCAACAGATACATCGATCTCATGATCGACAGTGATGCAGCTACACATGTCTGCCCACCATGGTTTGCAACAGAGTCCCAAATACGATCACCGACACCAGAAAACGGACCACAGCTGAGAACAGTGACAAACCAGCCAATCAAGCTACACGGATACAACTGGGTTTGTATGAACAACATCAACGGACAACGCATTGTCATACCGTTCTATGTGTGTGACATCAAACAACCCATACTATCAGTGACAAGACTCATAGAACAAGGCTTCCAGATTGCGCTGGATGACAATCCAAGGATACACCACGACAAGGGCTTCGACAGCAGCATCACACGGTCACATGGACTACTCTTCCTACAAGCAGAGATCACAACACTGCCACAAGGAACAGAATTGAAGATAGACAACACAGAGCAAGGACAGGTGGCGATGATAGCACCAACGACCACACTGACACCACAAGGAGCAGAGTACACAGGATATGCAGGAGACTACTAGCAATTCAACAGCCAAGGAGAGCTCGTCAGAGTACATCGGCAATACAGGAAAACCAGTGCCCGGTTTCGACAGATAGACTTGAAAACTACAGAAGAACGACAATCAAAGGAAGAACGGCACAACAAGGACGATAGAGGATCGATACCAACATCTCGACAATCCAAACCAGGCACAGCCAACACTGTGGAAAGGAGAGACAGTGTTCAGGGTAAAGAAAGGTACAACACTGCCAGACACACTACAACAGCAACTGGCAGCAAGGCAGCAGCAAACGCAACAGAAAGAGATCAACAACATCGAGAGTCGCACCACAAGTAATACAACACAAACCACAAAGGAGGATAACAGGAAAGCAACCACGACAAACAATACAACAGCAGCAGTCCGAGACGACAGGGACAGGACAAGGAATCCCTCACCCATCGGAACTACAACCCGGTGGAGACTACTGGTACAGAGAAGGACCACACTGGAAGCGAGTCCACGTACAACCACGCACATCCTGCTACACACCGGAGCAAACAGATGATGGACCGGACATCACGAAGTTGAGTCCGTACAGGCTAACAAAGATACAACCAGCAGGAAACGAAGGCAACATCAAGGTAGTACAGGGCGAATGGACAACTGAGCAATCAAAGACACACAACACACCTTGGACTGGCTGGACAAACTTCGAAGAACAAGAACAGTACCCAGCACAACTGGAGTCAGACGATGAAGAACAGCAACAAGGGAGAAAAGCACGAGCAGCACAAGCACCAAAACAGCCTACACCACAAGAGATACTAGAACACAACGTGACCCACCTTCCGTACAGGAGTTGGTGTCCTATATGCGTACAGGCTCGCGGCCGGACAAACAATCACCCGAAGCAACAGAGCACACTGCCAATCATACAACTAGACTTCGCGTATCTAAAAGGCTTCGACGACAGCAAGGTGCATCCGATACTCACAGCAATCCACATGCAATCAGGCATGATGATGGCGCTACAACTCTCAGAGAAGCAACGACTCTTTGACTACGCCGTACAACAGCTACAGCAGTTCTTGGTAGAATGCGGCAGAACAACACATGTGACACTGCAATCAGACCAGGAAGACTACTTGATGGGACTCACAAACGCAGTAGCAAACACACTGGGGAACATAACCACACGCACTTCACCGGCATACAGTTCACAGTCACAAGGCGGCGTAGAACGGGCACACCGCACACTCTTCGGACAGATACGAACACTGAGAGCACAAATGTTCCAGAGCTACAACAGGCCAATCACCATGAAACACCCCATCATGCCGTGGATAGTGCGACACCGCGCATACATCGTGAACAGATACGCCACACACGCAAACGGATTCACAAGCTTCTACAACAGATGGCACAAAGAGCAACATACGCCACTATGTTAATTCGGCGAAACCGTACAACACAACCACAGGCGAATCCCTGATAGGGATACACAACAAGATACTACGCACACGTACGATACGACGACAGATCAGACCGCACAAGTACAACCAACAACTCTTCGACGCGATCAACATCGGACCGCGGCGTACACCAACATCAACGCTTACTACGCCGGCAGCGTAGACAACAATCACGCCAACGATGCTGCCTGCCATTACCACAACGACAACAGCAAACGGCAAGGCAACACAAGGACGCAACAACGAGCACATCAGCAGATGGCAAGCTCAATACAGGCGAACAAAAGGATGACGGCTCGCCAAAGAAACAGCAGAGAACAAAGGAACCCATCACCGATGGCAACAGCGCCACCTATGACACAAAGACCAGCGCTGCCAATGCCTACATCATCAACAAGACCACGATCGGATGAAGTCACAGAAGGCAGCACAAGTAAACAGCAGAAGACAACAGCAGGAGCACCAGTAAAGGAGAGACCCCACGACAGGAGAACAACCGCAACGCAAAAATGCGATAACAGTCACCACACGGGATGGCAAACACGTCGAGACAACATCAAATGAGGGTCCACAGGAGATAGAAATGAAAGGATACTACTGGAACCCATACTGCATGGTACAGAGGGACTGGATCCAACAAAGGTTGCAACAGGAATGAAGAAGGAGATACAACAAATGAAGGAACAGGGAGTCTACACCGAAATGGACGGCAACACACTCTCGACTGAACAATGGTCCAACATTGTAGAATCCAGATGGTTACTACGACCGAAACAACAAGAGGTACGAGCACGGATGGTTGCAAAAGGATACACCGAGAACACCAGTGACAATGACCTCATCTACGCAAGCACACCACTGTTCTGTATCCTACGGATACTGCTTACAATGGCATTGTGAAACAACTGGTCGGTACGCACAGGAGATGTAAGCGTAGCATTTCTACATGCAGCAACAGCAACACTCAACATCATTATGAGACCACCACCGGAGATCCACGACGACAACAACAACCACATAATGTGGAAACTGAACAAAGCAACCTACGGACTGAGATCATCGCCCAGACAGTGGCAAGACCAAATAGCAGAAGTACTTACAGCACTTGGGTTGACAAGACTCAAAACAGACTCGAACGTTTACAGGAACAGAGCAGGAACGGCTTACATCATGGTGTACGTGGATGGTCTACTGTTCCTGGGAGAACAACAAGAGATAGACATCCTGTTTGACAAGATCATGAAACATGTCTTGCTTCGATCAACAGGCAAGCTCACAACGGGTAACACAATCACTTTCCTTGGAAGAAACATCACTCACAACGGAGACCACATTGACATTAGTCTGGAAGATGACTACATCGACAACATCCTGAAGGAGTCCAACATGACCACATGCAACGCAGCACTAGCACCCAGGATTTCACATCCCAAAGCTGCAATAGAAGATGAGACAGTTCTTGACCCGGAACAGCATTCAGCCTACAGGCGTTTGGTCGGTAAGATACAATGGCTAGCATACACAAGGCCAGACATCAGCTATGGAGCTAAGGAGTTGGCCAGATCTCTACAAGCACCAACACAGAGGGACAACAAGAAACTCAAGCACATGATACGGTACCTCAAAGGTACAAGACACTGGAAACACGCCCTCAGACCGACAGCACAAATACAAGACAGGAGGGTTCCAATCAACATCGACATCTACACAGATGCAAATTGGGCATCATGCGAAACAACTCGCAAGAGCACAACAGGGTTTGTCATACATTTCCTGGGAGCTACAGTTCACTACGGAAGCAGAACAGCTGCACAAGAAAGCATCTACATCAGCAACTTCGTCAAGGAAGCTTTGGACACAAAGACCAACATCAGAATTCATACAGACAGCAGTTCGGCTAAATCAATAGCCATGAGAGAAGGTACATCAAAGAAAGCAAAGCACATAGAGCTACGGTACCTGTTCACGCAACAACTAGTCAAGAACAAGATCATCACAATGTGCAAGATAAGGTCGGAACACAATTTCTCGGACATACTGACAAAGTTTGTCCCAACCGACACACTCCACAGACACCTGTACACGGTAGGCTTGCCCAGCCAACCTTGACATCAACAAGTACATCAACGACAAGAGTATCACCCACAGTTTGCGCTGCAAAGTTTGCACAGTATGTTTAAACATCATCAGTTGCACAGGTCACGCACCTTCGTTTCACTACATGTCAGCCGGCTAAACCACTTTTAGGGTAGTTCCATTGCCATGGATCTACCCCTTGCGCTTTTATTTCTACCTGTTGGGTACAACGACGACCCTGTTTTTGCAACACAATCTCTTGACTGCAGTTTTACCTGACAGCTTGACAAAACCTTGAATACATGTTTCATCACTGCAGCCATTTACATCGGTCTTGTACAACCGGAGGGAGATACACTGCCAAGTCAACAATGGCCCATCGTGCGTACAAATCCATCCATCAGCCTATGGTGGTACCGGATGGTTTTACACTGGAACCTACAGAGGGAAACCCTGCCTACATCGCTCCTGAGGAGCCAAGCGACTACACCACCGTGCTAATTCCGCTTACAACGGAACAGGCCAAGTTCATGACAACGGTGGCTACCAAGGAGGCGAACAGAGTCGACAAGATTCCCGGCTACACGCGTGCCCCCACACTTGGTTTTGTTGGCATGTTCTAGGACGCTGTGGGATACATGAGTTGGCTTATCCATGACAGTACGGATGACACGAGCAACTGCTACATCTACTGTGTCTCGCTGCATACAGCCGAAATCCTGCAGCGCGTAGACGAGAAGAAAATTACAATCTTCAACCAGGGCTACATCGGGCTTGTGCTACAGCTACATGAACATCACACATGGATCATGACAGAGATTGAGAGGAACACCGGCACATTTTTCCGCATCAGTGGCGACATCAGGAACCTGTACCGAAGCTACAACCTCGCAAATGGCCACATGGCGCTACAGCACATCATCCTGAACACCGAACAGATGTTGGACATCGAAAACAAGTTCGACAGGAAACATGCAGGCTTCTCCATGGCCATCACCCAGTATACATATGCCTCGATACAGGCGGTGCCAGAGCCACTTCGCACAAGGCTCTTTCACTACATCTTGGGGAACAATCTGCAGCTGGCAGGAGGCGCTACAGTTTTGGCCCCCGGACAGGCAGGCTACAGTGATCAATGCATGCGAGAAGTGGACAGCGCAGTGATTATGTCTCAACACAATGGCTACAAGATGTTGCACAGCAAGCGAGTTCAAGAGGAAAACAACTGAAATGGTTGTACAAGAGAAGTACAATTTTGGCCCATGTGGCACACCGGACTCATCGATGAGTTTGGAGCACAAGCTCCTGACCGCCTACAAGGGACATCGATGTACAACAATCTGTAACATGGCGAACAGTTTTCGCAGATGAGTTTTACATCATCCCGAACCACAAGGTCATGACTGTACATACAATACATTTTAGAGATACAGTTTGAAACACTGTACTCTAAGGAGGCGTGCTAAGAGTACACACGACCTTGTAGCATGTCACGGCAGTACAGCTTGGTCACACCGTGGCTGTACAATCAAGGCCTTAAGCCTACAATCTGTCTGGACAAAATAGAGTGACTACAGCCGCGCTGATACATCTCACAGGTATTTCACTTCAGGCAATCAGGTAGCATTCAGTCTAACAGTGTATAGCCTAATGTATAGTATACTATGCATATTATATATGTATTTATGTAAATATATATATATATACATATCATATATCATTGAAAAATCACATCAGGATGACCTCACTTGAACTGGCAACCAGCTGAAAATGAGATCACGCCTCCTCCAGCTCCTCTGGCAGCACCACGTCCAGCAGCGCCCAGCCGCCGCCTTTGGAGGCCCAGAAGTTGTAGTTCTCCAAGGCGCCCACCGCCGGCTCTCCAGCGATCCTGGGAGAAACTCGCGGTTTTAGCCGAAAGCCCAAGGAAAGCGGAAGGCCGGGGTGACCGATTGCCTGTGGGGAGTTCTCATCTTGGGACCCAGGTTGAAAACTGTTTGCGCAAAGATGGCCGAAGCTGCTCCATGCGCCGCTCTCAGAGTGGGTCAGTGCCTGTCGTCATGTTCCGTCCACAGAAGTGATTGGCCGTCACTGTAGCCCAAAGCTGCTGTAGCGTTCCATCTTTTGACTGGGAGCTCACTCGCCGATCAGTTTGGCTGCACAATTCGTGCGCCGATCGGTCAAAGCCAAGCCAGACCTGTCTTTTTCATCGGGGCAAATAGAAAATCAAATGGCACTGCCAACAATTTGAGCCGAAGCTTGGGTACCTCAAGCCGACAATGTGTGTCACGCTGTACACTGCCAGCTTCAGGGCCAGCGGGCAAAGACTGCCTTGGGTATAAAATGGAGCTCAGACCGCTCACTTGTCCAGGTACTCGTTGATGTCCGGCATCTCGGCCTTGATGTTCTTGCGCTTGCGGATGCTCAGTATCAGCTCCCCCGCCTTGCTGCCCTTGTCCAGGGGGTTGCCCTCCAAGTTCTCCCAGTGGTCCAAGGCGCACGAGGGGGATGCTTGTCCCCCCGTCTCGCCTCGCAAGGCGGCATGGAAGCCGAAGGACTCTGACACGGGCAAGAGCGCCGTCACTTTCATCAATGGCGTGCCCTCTCTGGGAATCTCTTCAAGAACTTTGCCACGGCGGGAGCTCAGGCAGCTGTAGACGCCGCCCATGGCAGTTTGCGGGCAGGTGATACTAACCAGGAACACGGGCTCCTGCAGGGCCGGCTTTGCCATAAGCTCCGCAGCGCAGCAGCATCGTCGGGTGGGAGTCATGATCTGTGCTGCACCACGCTGAATGGCGTCAGCGTGCAAGGTTGCATCCATCAGGCTAAAGCGGATGCCGCGCATGTTCTCCTCGCAAAGCGGACCCTCCTTCGTCGCCCACTGGAAGCCCATGGTCACATGCTCCTTGACCTCGCCCAGGTACTGCACATCCGCAGTGGCATCCACAAGAATGTTCGCAGTCTCAGGGCCGTAGGCCCAGATCTTGGTTTCGGCCAGCTGCTTCTCCCAGCCGAAACCAACCAACAGCTTGGCTCGCTCGGCCAGGTCAGCAGGGGCCCCCTCAAGGGCTTTGCTGAGCTCTTCAGCCAGCGGCTCTGCCTTCACGTGGATCCGATTGTGCGTGTTCGGTGACACCGTCGAGCACGGCTCAGACGGCGCGCTCACAGTCTCACAGTAGGACACCCGTGGCTCGGACACGATGAGGTCACACTGGGCATACTTCTTCAGCTCCTTCACGCACAAGTCCACGT
Source organism: Effrenium voratum (assembly GCA_963377175.1). Taxonomy (NCBI): domain Eukaryota; class Dinophyceae; order Suessiales; family Symbiodiniaceae; genus Effrenium; species Effrenium voratum. The sequence continues at coordinate 357,633 of CAUJNA010003248.1, forward strand.
GGAGATCTCCGCTTCCGGCAACGGCGTGCTCTCCACTCTCCTCCGATGTGCACACCGCCAAAGGGTCGGATTTGGAGAGTTTCTTCAGGCCCTCCACCAGCTTGGGCAAGTCCGATGCCGTACTGGGTTTCACCGCCACCTTCACCACAGCGCACACGCTGTACTTCATGCAAGCGAAGTTGTGGGCATCCTCCAGTGTGGTGATGGTTCCTGCCTTCAGAATGTACTGATCGACGCCGACCAGGGCCACAGTGTTGCCACACGGCACATCCTGGATGGCTTCAGCCTTGTCCAGCATGAGGACGGTGTCCTCAATGTCCTTCACATGCAGGTCAAGGCCCTTGCTTCCGGGCTTGTAGTCCGGACCCTGGATGCGGACCTTTTGCCCCTTGGCAATGGTGCCAGAGAAGACACGGCCGAAAGCATAGAAGCCGCCCTTGGGATTGGGACACATCCTGGACACGTACATCATCAAAGGGCCTTTCGGGTCGCAGCCGCGGATAGCCCGAGCTGCGGCATCATCCATCGGGCCTTCGTACAAGTTCTCGACGCGGTACTGCTGGGCCTTGCGGGGAGATGGCAGCTTGGTCACGATCATCTTAAGAAGCGCCTCCGCCGCGTCGAGCCACGAACTCATGACTCGCTGCATCAAATCCTTGCCAGACAGCGCCTTGTCCTCATCCTTCAAATCAATGCGCAAGGCGCCCATCATCCTTTCGTACTTATCCTTCTCGTTATTCATGATGGAGTTCATCAGCTGAGACACTGGATGGATGATGAACTGGCAGAATGCACGATCCCCACCATCTTCACTCTGTGATGTCCACTTCTTTTTCTTGGCATTGAAGTAGCTGTCACCCCACAACCTCTCTACCATCTTGTCGTGATCGACGCCAAACTTGGCGGCGTACATCTTGGCAAACTTGTTGAGGTCAAATCCCCATCCGTGAATGCCGCTACCAAAAGCGACCGTGCCCCTCTCGGGTTGCACTTGCAGATCCCCCATCTTTGGGTCGTTGTAGGTGGAGATGACGACGTTCGCGGACTCGATCGCACGCGCGCAGGCCCGATAGATGTCCTCGGCTTCCATGTGCAGCTCCAAGATGCAGCGGTCGAGCTTGTTGACAAAGAGGCATGGTACCACACGCTCTTGGAGAGCCTGCCGTAGGACCGTTTCTGTCTGAACAGAAACGCCCTCAACGCAATCCACAACCACCAGGGCACCATCAGTGATGCGCAATGCAGCTGTCACCTCAGAACCTGGCGAATCTATCATGTTGATCAAGTGTGGCTGAGGTCCCTTGCCATCCTCCGCGTCGTGCTCGAAGCACAAAGGCACTGCTGTTCCTGTGCTAGCAGTGGCGTTCGCGACTCCGGCCTTGCCGGTCAAACAGCTGGTCAAGCTGGACTTGCCGTGGCCCTCGTGCGCGATGATGCTCATGGAGCGAATGTCATCGGTCTTGTCCATGAGCTGTCGCAGCTGTTCCACGGTGAAGCTCGGCATGGCTCCGGTAAATCAAAGTATGGGTTCGTCTAGGTTTGTGAGACAGCTATACAGTACGTATACAACTTGAACCCTGCGCGGTCCACAAAGCTGCTCCTTAGGTCAAGCGAAAAGTCCATCAACATGCCCACTCCGGCCAATCTCCCCAAGCTCTGCTAAGTGGGTTCCCTGCAAAGTGTGAGACAAAGCCAGGCAAAGAGCAACCCCCGCGCCCGAGCCGCTCGAAATGGAATCCCAGGCCGTCGGGCAGGCGGAAGGCCTGGCAAGCCAGCGCTCGGACTCAAATAAAACCCTTGGAACCCTTGGAACCCTTGGAACATCTTGAAACCTTTCAGGATCTCCAAGCTTCGGAGCCCTGAGGAAAACTTCCATCCGGGACGCTCAATTCCCGCCTCGATGCGCTGGCCGGGCTTGGGCTGCCTGGGCAAAGCCAACGTGAGCGCCGTGGACTTCGCGCGGAGGTGGATCCACACCTCGCTCAGCAGCACGAAGAGCTCCTCGCTTCCGATTGGCTAACGCTGAGAACGGGTGTCCTACAAAATAGGCAACCCACGGCGAATCCTATGATGCAGCCGATCAAAGGTACCTGAAAAAGACCCTCCATCGTCCTGCGGAGTTTGGAAAGGCTCAAAGTCATGGAGAACGGACGGCCCATGGAAGTTTTGCAACGCTTTCTCGAGGCGTCAAGAGCTTTGGGACCCAACTTGATCCTGCCCGGTATTCTCGCGGGTCCGAATGGTATCCTCCCAAACATTAACATGGGCTGTCTCGCAGGCAAGTCCAAACAGGCGGGCCATGTGATGTTTTGTTCTGTGACAGTCTCCCCGCTGTTGTTCCCACTCAAACATATAGTGTTCAGTCAGGAATATGATGCCCAAAGGAAAACATGGCATGCGCGTGACGAAACTTAGATCTGGCCCACAGTATCCTTGCGAGTCCAGTTCCGACGCAACAGTGTCCTTCGGCGGTTGTGCAAAGGACACGGTCACCTCCATGGTTCCTCAGCGCTTTGAACAGCACTGGGATGCCGCATACGCCTGCACACGCCCTGGCTTCCGATCAACGACGAGGAAGTGTTCTCCTGCTTTGGTAGCTGTTCCTCTCAACTTCCCGAATGCGACAAATCAGCATGAAACTTGCCGGGTTTGGGGCCCGGGTTTTCCCGGTCAAGCTCAGCCGCACAGCTTTCGGGAAAGGGAGACTCCTGGCCATGGCTCCATCCTCGCGCACTGTCATCCGACTAGCAGGGGCTGGAAGCCTTGGCTGAAGCGCATGCGCACGATCGCTGAGCCCATAGCCCACAAGTTTTTTCTGATTGAACGCTAGCCGTGGGGCAAAAGGCTGCTGGGTCCCAGTGATGCTGAGCCAGACTCGACCCAGGATCGCTTGGACCCAGTAGATAGGCCAGGAACTGGATCGCCGGTAGTTTTTGTTGTCCCTCTACGAGTCCCTGGCCCCTAGTTGAAAAAGTTCAAACATGTCGTGTTTGTTTGCACTATCTAGACTTGGATTTAGATAATGGGTCACTATACTTATCCCAATGGCTAGTGTTTGCTGCTTGAGCATTTGCATGAATAGCACCATAGTGGCAAGCCTTTTGTGCTGTTGATGATGCAGGATTGGAAGTGAATGCTACAAGCAGTGATAGCTTAAGAATATCTGCAACTAGAAACAACACTGATTGCTGCCTTGCTTAACCTTTAAACAGAAGCACATGTGGCAACAAGGGGCGCGTTTGCACTGGGGCTACAGCTCTAAGCAACCCATGCTCTATGCATGTTGGTTGTCGGCCCATTTGTGTGTAGTATTCTCATTGCTCGCCTTGTGCATCACACTCTCTATGGTAATTTACTAGGGTAGGTCTGGAGATGTATTGAAGGTTTGGCCCAATGCATAGCGTGTCATCAGGCTGCTAGATTGCTATTGGTCAGCATAGAGCGTTTTGCTAGTACCTGGAATGGATACCTCGCTTCAGTGAAGTCTGTTTCTTCAATCAAAACAGCGTGTTCATGTAGCGTCGAACATTTCTGCGCGTCATCCTTTCTTGTTTTTTCCTCCAACATAAGATCTTTTCGTGGTCGACCACAAAATATATGCTTATCAGCAATTGCTTCGATGACCTACGAAGGGCACAAGTTTGGTTTTTGTTGCTTTTCCCCCCTACCAGACCAGCTTTTGCATGCCACAAGAAAGCTTAGGAGCTAGCCCCATGAGCTACCGGCAGCCGGCAAACAAACAGGTTCCTTCCCCCACCTCAGGTAGCAGCTTGGTAGCCTACGGGCGAAGGACCCTCGTCACCACAACTTGCACAGGCCATCATTCCACCACCCCCTTCTGAGCCACAAACATGCAAAGTGGAAATCGAAGATGCTGGTTCCAGCAACAAAAAGATGGCCATTCCAGGAAGAGTTTCTGGCAAGAGGTAATGACCTATGGTTTGTTGAGCTTTATAAGCTGGGATGGTGGTAATGGCTCATTCCCACACATGATGGGGGGGTTCCATCCAGATCACGGTTTGCACTTGTTTTGACACTTTGTTAAACCATATTGGTTATTTGCTCCAGAGGTGACACCTAACATCCTTGTCATGCTAGCTAATTCGAACGCGCGACAAGTTCATGTAGTTGAAGCAGAAGCCTATCTTGAAATGTAAGCAGCCGCAAGAATCCATTTGACACTCAGATTGCCACGTGCTGATTAGTTGATGGGAAAAGTATTCCTAGGAGATTGCTGAACAACAGAGACCAACAACATGCGAGGAAACAGTTGCAATTCAAAATGGGCATGCACATTTTACGAGCCGAAAAACCCAAAAACAACTATGAAAACACTGGCAAAAACAACCGGGCCCGCCGGGCGTCCCGGACGTGTTTTTTCGGTCCAAGGAGCAGGTCCTGCCTCTTGCCAGCAGCTTTCAGCTTCCTCTCCCCTGCGAAGCCGGTGCCCGCCTGGGCAGCTCAAGTCGGGTCATGCGCGGCGTCTGGCGCAAATGCACCGAAAGCCATTTCCGGGAGGAGCCCGAGGTTCTTTTGACATCCAGGGAATGTTGATGGCAACATTCCAAGGAGATCTAATCATGATAGTCCTGATTTAAAGGAAGAAGCCCAGCTACATGCTTACGAACCTTGACCGTCCTCTTCTGCTGGGGTCCCATGTTTCATCACAAGCAGCCAAGCAACCGGAGCACCGTGGGCCGAGTGGAGCACCGGCAGTCTATCAGCAACCTGATCACCTGGCCGCGCTCAAATTCGGTTGGCAAATATGCCGCTTTGGTTTTCTACTGCCACGTGGCAGCTGGGCGTCTCAATGGATTTTCTGCAAGGCAGAAGGAACTTTGCAAACAAAATGAGGCACGCTGCTCCAATCGTGAGGCACTCATTCCCTAGGACCCCGCGCCTCTGCTTTCGCGGAGCGCGCGCTCCAACGACAACTCAATGCCCTCGGCAAAGGTAGATACCAAGCTGCTTGAAGCGGGTTGAAGCGATCCAGACAGGAACGGCACTTCGTCCACAAAATCCTCCTTCAGCAAGTCTTCCGCTCCTTATGCCATCGCTAGGTGGCAGGTGCGAAAAGCGCGACAGGCGCGAAAAAGCGTTGCGTGTATAGTAAGTGGTTGACCCCCCGGCCCGTGCGGTTTGCTTGATAAGTTGTGCACTACTCCCAAGCCTCAGCAAAGACAGAGCACAGAAAGCGGAGTGCCAAAAAAAGTGGCGCTAAGGCGCCGAGTTTGCCGAGGTGGCTATGCAAAAAGGAATCCACGCGCCTGTACAAGTCCAGCATATTCTGCCGCACGACTCCTCCACCGCGGCGCTCCCCTGCATACTGTACATAGCTGGCTGTCGTTGGCCAGTCCTGCGCGACAAGCTACATGTTCGCCCCAAAACACGCGGCTGTGTCAAAAGGGAAGCTTTTGTGGGGGCTCCTTGAGGAAAACAAGATGCAACCAAGCATTTGGAGGGGTGTTTCCCTCTCTCTCCCTCTCTCTCTCTCTCTCTCTCTCTCTCTCTCTCTCTCTCGCTCTCGTCAAAATACATGCACTACACGTGATTGCACATGTGGGCCTGCTTTGTATCATAGGAAAAGGACTACACTGCATGAGTGTGATAACAATCAAATTGCACTTAGCAGTACAGAAGTGAGCTGTGATTTGACGTGGTAGCGGAGCACGGCATGCTCCATTAAGCACCAATCATTCCCCAATTAGTCAACATCTCAGACCAGCAGCATCAGCAGGCATCGCTACGACCTACTTTCCCAACACAACAAGGGGGAACTCCTGCGTCGCCAAACGAAACTGGAACAGTAGGAGGGACACAAGGACTACAGCAAGAAAACGAAGTGCAACGACTACACAGATACAAACTGACACCACCCTACTTCCACGCGAGTATTCCAACCATGAAGAGTGGATATTTGAACTACAAGCCTACCTGGGACTCATTAGGGAGTTTGATACGAGACTACAACTGTCAAGGGAGGCTACCACAGTTGAGGATCAACACATCATTGTAGTACATCCAAACACAAAAAAAACACCTTGGTGAACCTTTCCCGAGACTTCCACCACGGCAAGTCATCAGCATTTGCCGAGTACCTGCAGCACAAATGAGACTTCTCAACAGATTCAGCCTGCCAGTTGGAACGAGAAGCATCGGGTACTTGACACTACTGAAGCCATCCTTTCAAGAAAAAACCTGCTGGTTACGTAGCGAGCAAAACAACTACGACAACCACGAAAACCTACAATACAAAACCAACAGCGACTGGGTGTCCTATTCGCGTATAAGGATGCGAAAGGACAGCTACAAAATACCGCGAACGCGACTAACTGCCATACAAGTCGACTTTGACATCAAAACACCGGCACGTGTCCCAAACATGGCCTCCAAGGACTACATCAACAACCTACACGCGCTCATGCTTGAAGGCGGCAAAAACGGCATGCTACGAAGTGGCAATGAGGGCACTTTGGTAGCCTTCTAAATACAACTGCATCCAAACAAGGTTCAATGACAGTAATGTTAGCACCCGATTAGTAATGGGATAATCAATAATTCAAAGTTGTTTTCCTTATTGTGGTTCAGCCCCATTGTTGATGGGGACCAGAATCACTGAAAGTTTTTTTTGCCGCGGGGGGGGGGGCACAAATCCAAAATATCAACAAAATGTTGATGGTGGCCCACTTGCTTAAAAGCATTCCCCTTTCACTTGGTGGCCCAAGTGCTTAAAAGCATTCCCCTTTCAATTGGTTGCTCAATCACAAAACCCAAAGCCAGCTGAAACCTCTGAAATTTGAAAACCATCCCCAGCCCTGAAACTGCAAATTATTAATAAAACCGTGTTTAACAAATGAAAAACAAGAAAAAGAAAAAACAATCAGGACACGGGTACCCCTCACAGACCCCACTGAGCCACAACAATGGCATTCTTTAGGGGAAGGTGTGGATGGGATCGCTTCCTTCGGTCACTCATCCACATCATGTCCTTTCCCTTACCCCGCCTTCTCTTTGTGGCGCGTTCTACATCATTCTATTTTCATATTTTCCTTTCGTCAATTATAGAGACTGGGGAACGAAGGGAGCCAGGAGCCGTCAATGAATGAAGCGAATGGATGTGAGCGAAATGATTCCCTTCTTACCAGCTCCTTTAACCCGCTGTAACGACAATATGATGGAGGCTTACCAATTTCCAGGATTAACAGACGGGAAATGCCTCCAATCATATCACTTCCTCACTTCTCTGTCTCCATCCATTCCTTTCCCGGCCTTTTTCATCTCTAGATGAGGCCGTGGGATGGATGTAGGAGAAGGAAGTGAAAGGAAGAGATACAGCGGGAGAGATGGAAACCGCTGACGAGTGAATCCTCTTTCATCTACATTCCATCCCTTTCCTTAGTTGCAATCCCCCAGCCGATTCCAGAAAATAAACTGTCAGTTGCTTTACTCAAAAGCATTCACCTTTTAATTGGTGGCCCACTTACTTGAAAGCATTCCCCTTTTTCAATTGGTGGCCCACTTGCTTAAAAGCATTCCCCGTTCTGAAAGGCACACCCTTTGAATGGCTACTAAAGTAATTAGTATTCCAAACAGTATACTCAGGAAGAAGTGGTTGCAATACTAAAGCAGTATTCCAAAGAGTCTGCTCAGGAAGAAGTGGTTGCAATACTAAAGTAGAATTCCAAAAGGGAAGTGGCTGCAATACTAATGTCAGGAGACGATTAGTAACCCCCCCCCCCCCCCGATTAAAGATTCCCCCTTTTCCCCCCAGATTCTCACCAATACTAAAGTAAAGTGCCAACAAGGTTTCCCAAAAAAAACCTACCCAATTATTTTTGGGCCCTCCCCAAAACCCCCCCTGATTAAAGGTATCCCTCTGCAGCCCCCAAGCCAACAAAAACCTGCCAGAAAAGGCGCTTTCCTTCTTGCTTAGTATTTGCTTAGTCCGTGCTTAAACCCACCAATACTAAAGTCACTATTGAACCCCTCAAGTTTTTCCCAAAAATGTGCTTCCCCCGAAATGCGCTTTCTTTATTAAAATTTGTCTCAAATGACAAGGTGTTCAAGCTCACAAAGGGGACCCCCCTTGGAGGCCAGTCCCCCCTCATTAACAGGAAACCCCCCGCGATTAATCAGGGCCCTTTTGGGCTCTAAACCAAAAAATGTGCTGTTGCCTTTTAAAGTCCTACTGCCCCGAAGGGACCAGAAGTAAGAGGACGAGGACCGAAGGGGCTCCAGAGGCCCCAAAATCCGCCATGGTTTCGACGTCCCAAAAGTGAGCCTACAGAATTCTAGTGCCTCCATTGTTGAGGGGGCGGGGGCCCTTTATTAATCAAGTTCCAACATTACGTCATTCACCCAACCTACAGTAGCCGTCAAGGTAGTGCCGAACGACTGCATCGCACTCTGATAGGCCAAGTTTGGACTATCAACCGCTATGTAGTACACAGCGATGGCTAGCTTCGAGCAATTGTTGGGGTAGAAGCTCCGAACGTGCACTCGTCGAGTTTGGAGAAACACTGCTCTACATGCAACCACAACACCTGAAGCTGCCAAAAGCCAAACTACGCACGCCGACGTGCATCTGGCAAGGTTTCAGAAACGGTGAAAACTACATGAGCAAAGAAGTAAGCTGTCATTTGACGCCTCTGTCTCATTTTGGCGTATTTCCAGTCGCCATTTCAAACAAATCGCTGTCATGTTTCAGGACGCCAGGCAACATCCGTATGGGAGCGGCTTGTGACGTCGCATCTCAGGCAGTTCAACAATGGGTGGGTAGTTGGCACTTTTGGATCTGCTTACAAGTCATATGCCCTGGCCGGAAAACCTGACAACCAACAGTTTGGATAGTATGTACCCTATTCTGAACAAATGCCAGCCTTCAAACCTTTTAACACTAAATAGAGTCATCAACCGAATCTCTTTCAGTATGACTGATTCTAGATTGTCGCCGAGTGAAACAAACTTACTGCCAAGGAGACTTGGAGGTTCTATGTCTATGTATCTCTATCTATCAGTATGCATCTGTGTCTATCTCTATGAATCTCTGTTTATCTCTGTTTATCTCTCTTTATCTATCTCTATCTATCTCTATCTATCTCTATCTATCTCTATCTGTCTCTATCTAATTGTCTCGATCTATCTCACTATATTCTTATCTCTGTATCTCTCCACTCTAGATCTCTATTAATCTATCGATCTATCTAATCTAATCCAATCTAATAACGTGTTTTCTTCCAGAGTGCTTTCCATGCAGCGAGGCGTCCCACTTGAAGGGTCCCTCGCATCAATGCACTGAAGCACATGGTGTGAAATGATCTTGTGACAAGAATCTTGCCTTTTGCGTCAAATGGCTGTGACTCAAAATAGGTACCCAAAATGGAACCCCGGTAAGTAGAAACAAAGGCCAAAACCTGCGGTTTGCCCCTCCTGTTTCATTTTGAGCCACACCCAAATCGCACATCTGGCTCTTCGCTTACAGCTCTCCTTGGTCTCACACCCCGGCGGCGCCAGTTTCGCAGCCCAAGGCTGCAGCGCGTCGGCGTCGTCCCGCTCGTACTCCACCACCAGCAGCGGATGCGACAGCTCCAGGTCCGTGGGCGGCGGCTTCGCCGCCTTGTCGAGTGAAGGCGCAACGCCCGAAATTCAGCGATGGGAATGCCAAAGGGATGGCTCACCCTCGTCCATGAAGAGTTCGCCCGGTTTCGGGCTGCGGGACATACATTGTTGCAAGGAGACACACCCTGGTGTCCCTTGCTGCAAGAAGCCCTGTCAACGTCATGCAGCTTGTCTCAACTCCGAATTTCCACTTGGGTTTCCAGCTCCAGTCCATCACACACAACCCCTGGCCCAAGTTGCCCCAAAACCAACAAATGATAACCATCCGCCAGGCGGGTTCGGGTTCCATTGGTTGCTCACCAAAGGGTCTCCGAAGTAGATTCTGTTGAAAGGTGGGATCTACCTAAATGTCAGCACGGGCGGCAGTCAATTTTTCTTGAGCCAGTATCATGTCGGAATGCCACTACCTATCAACACCCCCCGCTTTGCAGAGGTGCGTTGGTGAGAACAGTACTTTGTACATGTTTCCCCCCAGGCCTGAAGCAAAGTCCTCTGAGGTCGCGACGATGAAGACGTTGAGCCTCAGTGTGATAGGTGGCAAGCCATGGTGGTTTGAGGCCTGTTGCATCAATGGCCGCTACAACTGCAATGCATTTGGTCTTTTGCAGGAGCATGCCAATCGAGTCGGCCGACCACGACTTCCGTCGGGCAATACACATGTAATTTTCATGTGAATGCTTGAAACTGAATTCATTTTGTTGCCGCAAACGGAGGTGATCTCACGACCACAGCTTCCGCTGGGCGAAATCGAAATGACAGCCGGTGGTGGCGGCCGTGGATTGACCTACGGCCGCAGCTTCCGCCGGGCGTGCAAACTCGGCACAGCTAATGTTGCGGCATCAATGGATGAAAGATAATAGTTTTCGAACATGACATCACCAATGAAATTTGAAAAGATCACCGCAACAAAAGCTAAACTTTTCGTGATTGATGCGGGTGCTCACCATCCCCACGGGCCCTGACGCCATTGATCCCATCCATAGGACCACCCGTAATTCCAAGAGCTCCAGTCCTGGCGCCCCTTGCTCTTGCTTTCCCTTGGCATAGGGCTCGGGGCGGATGGACCGGGTGATTGCCCTCCACTGAGTGTTCCTCGCCTCGACAGGACAGCTTCTTGTCCGGCCGGATGAGAATTGCGGGATCTCCAGTTCGCCTGTGCTAATCGTTCCTTGGGAGTCGTGCTTTACCCAGGAGGTACGAATAAAGCTGATCATCACCTCCAAGATGTTCTCGACGCTCCCTTCCGGGACGTATGCTCCGCTGTGCCCAATGATAATAGGCACCTGCTTGCCGGGAATGAAACGATAGGCACACATGACCGCAAACTGCATGATGGTGTAGAATCTCGCATGGTGCGCGATGAAAGCCTCCGTTGACACGTTCAACTCGTGGGGATCGCGCTTGTTGGGGCTGGGAATGAACACCAACTTCGTGCCAGTGTTCTGAGACCCTCCCCGATCGCGCTCCTCCCGTGTGCGGCCAGGGTCTGCAACGATCGCTCGGGCGATCCTGCCTAGGAAATCCAGGCTTTCAGGAGTCAACCCTTGCGTAGCGCAATTATAGGCATAGAACGGGTCGACCGAGAGGCGGTCGGACACCTTCTCGCAGCCCATTGCCAGCGCTTTGGTCAGATGCGTCTTTGCCGTCTTTCTGAGTGACGCCTCGACGGAGATTCCTCCCGCTTGTCGCCTTCCTTGGCGTGATGCTTGGAGCGGATCCACTTCCCACCGCCCCCCTGGAGGTCTTCCAAGTAGAAGACCATGTTTTGGAGAGACGCGGTGCGCTCAAGGCGCACAACCTTGGTGGCGATCCGGGCATCCGTCCACTCGACCATATCTGATCGGCATTCCTGACACAAAAGGTAGCCGTCGATCTGCTGGTTGCCACAATTCCAGCACTTCACAACCGGGTTCTTCATCATGGTCGTGAAGAAGAGGTCTTCCCACTTTGGCTCGTTCTGGTAGCGGTTCCGAAGGTTGTTCCAGCCGCGACCATACCCTTTCTCTCCCCTGGAGAGCTCGGGCACCCGTCGAAGGGTTGCAGGCGCAACCTGATATGTCGGCCCTGCAGGTCTCTCATTCGACTTCCCCTTCCGGGGAGCGAGCTCATCGATCGTGGCAATCTCAGTCACGGCACCAGGAAGCAATTTGCCGTTCTTCGTCCCCTCAACGACAGTCCGCCAATGCCTCCATGCCTTTTCTGCGGTCAGGGTGTTTTCACTTCTGAAGAAGTTCCCAACGGATTGGCGTCCTGGGGACCTGGCGTGAGCTCGGATGTTAACGCTTCGCGGTACCTTTTGCGAAGCTCGGGGTACGCACGATTGAAATAGAGGAACTCATTCTTGCGGGTGTGGAAAGCGTAAATAATATATGCATTTCCAACCCAATCGGCAGACATAAACGCCTCATCGCTCGTGAAGAGTCGAATGCCGTCTTGCATCATGAGCTCCGTATCGAAAGCAATCGTGACGGGCCTTCCGGCTCGCGTTCCCGCCAGCTTCCTCATCTGTGCCTCCCAGGGTGGCGTGGGGTTGAAGTAGACGTGGGCTCTGCCTGTCGACTTCGGATAGCCCCCCGGGACCAGGCCAAACTTGATGATGCTCTCGGCAGACCTGAGGTCACAGGTATGGTAGAGAACAGCAGGGAAGCCCCTGCGCCAGAGATCCGTCTGCTCGGGATGCCGTACCGCTCTCGGGTATTGCCCGCCCAAGTACTTTGCCGCAGTGAACTCTTCGTCAAAGGAATACAAATTCGTCAGAATCGCCTGCTCAGTGTATTTCCTGGTGAGCTCGTTGTGGTGTCCTTGCACGGCCCTCACCCGCAACGCCTGATACGGCAATCCTTTCCAGGATGCTTCCCCCAATGGAGGGGGTCCAACCATCACGCGGAATCTCCGGGTATTGTTATTCTGGATGCAGATCATCATTTTCAAGGCATGACATTGGCAATCCGGTCGTTCAAATGCCTGACCAGTGCATCGAACTCCACCGACACCACGGAATGGTGGGTGTGGTTTCCCGTCTTTGAATGCCCCTCCCCGGAGGAAGTACGACATCTTTTTCGAGATAGCCACAAGCCTGTAATCGCGGTCCATATTGCCCTTGGCACATGCCCCATATCCTCAACCTCGAGCCACTCGCACTGCTCCTCGGCCGGGATCTTCGTGTTGATCTTCCGGGTTTTGGCCCAGTCCTCCCAAAAGATCTTTTCCTGCTTCGGGTCCTTCTGCTTTTTCGACCGGGGTTCCCCCTCGGCGTTGCCAGGCGGCGCTTTGGCCTTTGCAATCCTCGGCATCGCCTTCACCTGGGGCTTGTCGGCCGAACCGGCAGCCGTGGGGTCCGACTCGTCTCCAATTTCGATGAAACCAGTCGACTGGGGTTCCCCCACAGCGCTCTTTGCAGCAGTTCCGCGCCTTGGTGGCGGCGGAGTTGGCGGTTGCTTGGATGTGCTGGCGCCCTCCGTCACGGACTCAAAGGCGACCGACTCCGCGGTGATCATGGAACTCATCCCTGCCGCCTCGGATTCATCTGCCTCTGACACCAGTTCCAATGACACAACCGTCTCCTGGTCGAACAAGTCTCCTTCCGCGATGACGATCGACTGGCCTTCCGGCGCAGCGCGGTGCACTCCTGGGGGCAGGTTGGTTGGGTCCCACCCAAAATCCTGGGTGTCATCGCCCAGCAGGAGCCACTTGTCCTTGTCCTCATCGTCAGGCACAATGGACAACCCGTGCTGTTCCGCTGTGTGGCCAATGTATTGTGACATGGCGATCTCGACGCGGTCTAGCTCGTCGTCGGAGTTCTCTTCTCCCTTGTCGACGGCCTCGAGAATGATCTCGGATTCGTCGACCGTGGCCCCCCGCATCTCGATGGTCATGGCATTGTAGGACTCGTCCTCAGCCACTTTCATCCAGGCGGCCACGTCGGCGTCGATCTCCTCGCCCTCCTGGTCATGGGACCAGTCGGGCCTCTCCTCCATCGCAGCATACTCGTGGAGTGCTTTGGCCAGCTTCAAGCATGTGGGCCAGCCAAACAGCACAGGATCCACCGGTTCTCCTTTCACATAGGGTTCAACTCTCCCGATAGCCGGGAGAGCACACCTGATCCGTTGGGCCAACAGCTGCGTGTTGATTGCCGCATGAAGGAACTTCGACACAACCTTCCGGTTGGCATTGCTGTATGTCATATGCACGTCATCGTACCTGTGAGCCAGCAATGTCATGACCGACGGGTCGATCGAGTCGATCGCCTTGATGCGGGTCCCATCGTCGATGTCCCCATTCGCAAGGTGTCGAAGGCAGCCGTTCATGGCCTCATTGTAATCGGAAGTGAGGCCATAGTCCTCGGCGTCCGGGTTACTGATGAAAGTAATGTCCCGAATGCGTCCGAGCCCAACAGCCTCTTTGAAGAAGTCGAGCTGCTCAAACACGCGGGTCTTCTGAACCTTTGGCCATTCCGACGCGGCCTTCCGGCCCGCCTCCGTACGATTGAACCGTTTCTCATGGATCCATCTGCACCCCACGTACCCATAGTTGCCGAAGACATCGTTTCCTCCCCACAATACGTAAACCGAAATGGGAAGCTGTTTGATGCCCTTCTTGGAGTTGTCCTCGGCGATGAATCGCACTTTGGCCTGCATGGTGCTATAAATAGCGTCAAGCCCCTTTCCCCAATCCATGCCGTGGTAGATGTTGCGGACCCCCTTCAGCTGTTCGGCCTGAAGCAGCTCCGCCACATGGTGCTTGGTCGGGAATTTGTCGTTCGGCTCTTCGACCATGGCGCAGGAAGAGTCTCCAATGACCAAAATGTCGACCACCTCTTCCGAGGGGCATGGCACAGCGCGAAATTCCGCTGGGGCGTTGCGCCCTAGGAATTGGATCAAGTCCCAATAAGCCATTTCTGAGTTGCTCCCGGCTAGGGTTCCTCCCAGCATCACTCCCGGTGCCTGTTCTTGCGATGCGATAGTCCGAGTCACCGTGTCCGGTTCCGGGATAGTCGCAATTGCTGCCTGCGTCTGGAACTGCTTCATCAGCTTGTCCCATTCCACCAAATTGTAGATGGTGCGCTGAATGTCGAGCTCCTTCTCCACCACGTCATTGAGCAGGATATCAACGGAGGGCGCGAGGGACGACATCCTTACCGCAGGAGTTGAATGAATCACTCGGGAGGCTACTGAGATCGAAAAGGCTGCGTGGATCGCATCAGTAAGTTTGAATGTGTAGTTTTCGGTGTTCTTAAGTAATTGGCCCCTACCTTGCGCATGTGGCGAAGTACACCGACACTTGAACTTAGACAAAGTTTTCCCTAACACTCCAACATTGGTAGCAACAGACCAAGGCTTCTTAAGAGGGATGCCGTCGGCGTTCACTATACCCACAGCACATCCATCAAAGTCAGACTTGTCAAGTCCGTGCTTGTCAAGAATGCTCTTCACCTTTGGAAGCTTCCAATACGTGCATCCCTTGGGCCATTCAATGGCGATTGAAGGGTTGAGATGTCCCATTTCATCCAAGAACGCCTCAAAAGACTTCCACAACGTGTTGAACAACTTCCTGTGGTTAGCAACTTTCTTCCTAGCTGAGGGAATCTTATTGTTGATAAAGTTCCATGGTGTACCCCCCGTGCAAGGCAGGCTGGCCCAGATCAGTATGTGTTGAAATTGTTTCGCAAACTCAACAGCAATCTTTCGGTTTTCACTCTGATTGAAATCGTTATTGAGGGTGAACCTGAACACCTGGCATCCAGCTGCAGTGGATCTGCCTACGTCACCTAGCTTTGAATCCTCCCCACAGCACACTTCAATGATGCATCTGGGAGTTGGGCATGGTGCCGCGGCAGCAGGTTCCCCTGTGCGTCCGTCCATCCTGGGGGACGATCCGCGACTCTTCGATGTATCTGAATTGAGATCGGTATGACTGATTAGCCTGAGGGCGTTTTTCCATTTGTCACTATTCGTGAAAGGTTTGGTGCAGATGTCGGCAGATTGCCTGACTGTGTCTGCATGAACCAATTGATAGTGCTTCCTACGGAACTGTTCCGCCAACCAAGCTAAATTTACTCTTTGGGTTTTGTCCGTGTGACGAAATGCAGGGGATTTGCCTGATTCAAGGATCCTAATAGTCGATTGATTGTCTTCGACGAACACTCCTCTAAGACATTTGGGTCCGAACAGTGAAATGCTAGCCGAGCCAATCCTCTCATCTCCCACGTAGTCCCAATCAGTGACGGCTTCCCTGATCTCGGTGGACTCAATTTGGTAGTCAACATCAAACATCCCATATACTCGAAACAATGTTCTTCCCGTCCATCTTTTCACAGGCCTATGGGGTTGGAATCTCCAATCGTCCTGCATGAGATCTACCTCCGCTTTCTCGTCAATCATGATGGTAGTTCTGGATCTACCCAACATTTTGCAATCAACGGGGCAATCTTTGGTGGATTCGGGGTCAAACAAAGCATTCCTTACGCGTTTGTGCACTCTAGATAAAATGAATCTGTGTGGTTCGTAAATCCAATAGTCCCCAGAATCGACTTTGGTTACGACCTTGCCTTCCGGCAGGCTCTTCGTGCTTATTCCCCCCGCGTTCTGGAGGTACGCCCACAGACCGGCAGAAGGAAGTCCTACTGCACGAAGGCTGACATTGGCTGCCACAACCTCACTTTCAGTGGAGCTCATCGACACTGAAGTTTGTTTCTTGCTGAAGGCAGTCAACGGATAGTACGTGTTGGGGCCAACTAGCGCCAACACGCACCCACTTGTGGACTTGCTGTCATGTTCACCGGCGTGGTCTGCATCTGCAAAGATCCACAATCTGCATTGAGTGATTGGATCGCCGATGAAACATGACATTTTTAGATCTTTGGTGGTATCTACATCGCACACAAGTCTATGCAGTGCCTTGTCACAATCGGCAGACCACTTCGTTACTCTTGATGCAAGGCCTTGGACTGCTCTCAGCAAGTCGAAACGGGCCATTCTCGCAGCAAAGAGTATTTTCATTAGCACTTTAGTTGCAATGGGTGCCAAAACGCCCTTGATTTCCTGCTCGTTTTCAACGGGTCGAGCAATTTTGTCATCATGAAACGGCGCTGGAACCCTCTTGATAGTTTTGGCATTACCCCCCGCAAGGTCAACATACCTTTCAACACAGCCTCCAAGGAAAGAACACATATCATATTCAACCACGGTTACCGGTTCACGCATGGCTGGTTGATCCTTCTCTAGCTGATCAAGGTAGAAGAAACCTTGCGCTCGGGCCTCAGACTTCGCCTGAGATTTGCTTCTTGATTTCTTAGCGGCCGCTAGGGCTACCATGGCATCACCTACGGAGCTGTCGAAGAAGTACGAGGTTCCCTGCCACAGGTGCGGCAGCGACACTTTGGGATTCGTAACATCATCCCACATTTCTCCGGCATCCCCTTCCGGGGCGCAACCCCGGTACTCAGTGTACCTTTTACCCGTAAGGCCGAGCTCTGAGGTGACTTCATCATTTAGCCTCATGAGCTTACATCTTGGTTGAACGTGATGGCAGGCCAGGACACCGTGCTCAGGCATGTATTCCCAGTAATCTTGGGTCCGCCTGGCAGGTGTTGCATTCTTCGCTGCGGGCTCGGGCAAAGAATGCTGAAAAACATCAGCGAATGGATGGTCGGTTACGCTAAGGGTTTCCCCTGGGCGCACCATGTGCTTGCAACCCAAACACCTACCAATGGGCTCAGGCTCATCCATGTCAATCTGGGTTGAGATGAGCCTCCATCCCTCCTTCATGTTCTTCTCCGGGCCTGACATTTTGAAGTCATCAACGTAAACTATCAGCAACAGT
This sequence comes from Effrenium voratum, assembly GCA_963377175.1. NCBI lineage: Eukaryota > Dinophyceae > Suessiales > Symbiodiniaceae > Effrenium > Effrenium voratum. The sequence goes on from CAUJNA010003248.1 coordinate 375,072, forward strand.
TGAAGTTCATGGTGATAGAATAGAGAGGGCCACGTGTCAGGGTATAGCAAAACGAAGTTTACTACGCCCAATCTATAGGTGCAATCGATCTCCCACAACCCCCCGGAGTCTGGATGCCCATATAGTGCAAGCCTAAGCGGCACAACCGGGTCCTTGTACTTTCCAATCCACGACTTCGGCCATCTGGTTTTAGGGAGCCTTACCCAAGTCTTGGTACCGCGCATTAATGATTGCGTGTATGCTTGCTTTCCATCAGCCTGTTCCGTTTTGTAACCAGGCTGGGCACCGTAGGCATCAACAACTTTGCCGGCCTCCATCGTCGCCGGACTCGAACCCAGTTCTGCAAAGAGTGCTGCCTCTGAATTTTCGTCCTTGACGTCATTGCCCTGGAAAACAGTTCGCCCTTTAAACTTCCTAAGTTGATGGCCCTTGGGTAATTCACTACCCTTTTCAACGCAAATCTCAAAAACGCGTCCAACATGAGCTTTTTCACCAGATTTCTTTGCTTCGGATGACACGTGGTCCCATTCCCGAATACCTTCTAGATCCCATGCTTTCTTCACACTGAGCTTTTCCCACTCAACATCGAGGGACTTTTGAGCTTCGGGATTTACGCGAATCTCGGCGGCATTGACTGGCCTAGCCACCGCAGCATACATGTGTTCATGGAAACCTAGCTTGTGACGGTGCGCCTGCGACAGTCCCTTTACCGTCGGCATTGCGGGTGCCGGGTCCTCTCCCGAAAACATGATCAATTCGGTCAACTGTTTGACTGACAGACCGGCAAGATCTTCCGATCTGCGCTGCTCCTTGGCTTCGGCGGCGGCCGCCTTGCGTTCCTTGCTCGACGCTGGCCGATCAGCTGTGCTTGGCAACGTCTCGATCAGTTTATCCTTTTCATACTTCTGCTTAGCCTCTCTACGCTGCTTCTGAGACATAGATTGCCAAATGAAAGAGGATATAGTGGGTGGTCGGTTAGTCCCTTTGTACTTCCTCACCAGAAAGCCTCCCGCCTCTGAGAACGAGGATCCTTCTTTCGGGATTTCAACTAACCTACCAGTTTTGCGATCAACAGTTTTGATAGTTTCCACCTTGGATGGAGCGGGTTCATCTAGAAGCGTCTCATCCTCCACGTCGGCGACAGCCTCCGGATCTTGTCCCGCTTCTAGGAGAGGGGCATCCTGAATGGTGGGACCAGATTGAGTTGAAGAAACTTTACCCTCTCGAAGGGACTTGTAACGGTCCTGCGTCGGGAAAACAAAGTTTCCATCGGGCCTCGTGATTTTGAAAACACGATGTAACTTCACGACGTCATCAAAGTCCGTTTCATTCAGCTCTTTCAACGATGCAACAAGGTAGTCACCTCTCCATAGAAAGCCGGGGTGGATAACATATCCAACAAACACTCCCGGATTGGACGTGGGATCAAACTTCAAGTCCTTCTTTGGTTTCTGTCTTGGGCCAATCCAGTAGTCTATGCGACATCCGAACGGCAAGAACTGACCTTTGAACTCTTCTTCGAACCTAAGATTCCAAGGTGTTCTGGAATCAGAAGGTGGTTCACAAACATTCTGAGATAAACACCAATGCCTTGCGGCGTGGGGCCAGTATGAATGATTCAATCCGGCCTGCGCAAGTGCGACTCGAGTTCCCTCGAGCACGGTTCTGATGCTTCGTTCAGCCACCGCGTTCGATTTGTGAATGTACTCTTGACTGAGGACATGTCTCCAGCCCATCTCTTCAGCTGCAGCAATTAGCTCGGGGGCATTGTCACTATAAAACGCGCCAACCTCGTCTGACGAGGAAGTGAAATGCTGAAACGCCGTGGCTTCCGTGTTTCTTTTAGCAAAAGGGTATGCATAATTGAAACCGGTGGCAACCTCACTTATGACAAGAGCAGAGTACTCATCGTCTATGCCTAGTTCCTGTTCGTCTGCAGTGATTATGAAATCGGCTGTGATGTGCTCAGCAAACTTTCGAGCATCAACTTGTCTGGATCCCCCCCGCGAGCGAGAGGGAGACTTGGTCATCTTGGCGCATTTGCACACTTCGCAGAATGGATTCTTTGGCTGGTGTGTCATCAGGTGCTTCCGTGATGCTGCTTCCTGCCTTAGGGCACTTTCTGCAAGTGATCTAGGGCTTTTCTTATCGGGATTGCCAACAACATCTTCCCCTGCCAAATCTTTACTCTCTATCGGCTCAGCATGTTCATTTGGTTTGACTTCGATGGGGTCATCCGCCAGAAGCTCGGCGACAACTCTAGCATGCACCTCAGGGTCCTCTAGAGGGGCAATGCTAGGCGTGTACTCCTCTCCCGCTGCATCTTCAGCTTGCTCGGAGGAGGAGTATGACGATTCACTCGATGCACTGCTTCTGCCGACCTGACCTTCCGGTCGGCTTGGCGGCGTGCCTTTGGCGGGACATGCCATGGCTGAGTCGCCATCCCACACGTCGTAGTACGGGACATAATCTCGAACTTTGAGATATATTCTCGTCCCATCAGGCTTGACAAAGAATGGCTTGTCCTTCGCGTACCATATGAAGTCATAACCCTGATTCATGCACTTCAAACCTACAGAGAGAACAGAGGGTGTTTGTGGCAACAAGTATGGATCCGTGTTCCCAAGGTCACCTGCGGCCATGTTGGCCTGCTTTGACGAATCACTTGGTCCATTGGCAGTCATCAACATCACGGGGTCATTTGAATTATAAATTGCATATTCGGGGCAATTCGCACGAGTAAAAAGGTCAGTTCCACTCCCAGTGTCGATAATCCATGAACAGTTCGGAGAGAATCTCTTGCTCGCCAGCGCGGGCTTTGCGCCCATGTCTCTCGGGGCGCATTGCCAGCATCCGATATCGCTGTCACATTCGTATTTGCATCTAGTCGGATGGCCTTCCAATTCACGTCTCACAATGAAGGCGAGCATGGTTGCTCCGAGTCTAGCATCATCTATGCTGATTTCATCATGGAAAAACTGATGGTCGATTGGGTAGACCTTTGAATACACGCGCGGTTTGTCCGCGATCTTAAACTGCTCACCATGTGCTGGTATCCGATTCATTTCAACCTTCGAGCTGAAACGCACGCTCGGGAGGGCAGGCACATGCTTCCAGTCCGACATGAGGTTCCTATCAGCGATAGGGGCGTTCATCATGGAAGACAACAAGCATCCCAACACACAAACAGCAGCAGGAGAAGGCTTTCCGGAAGACTTTCCCTTGTGACCCTTCTTCTTTTCTCCCTTGGAATCACGGGAAGTGGATCGAGAGGTCGACTTGGAACGATCCCTGCTCGATTTGCGATGCTTCCGATCCTTTCCCTGCTTCTTTTGCTTGTCTGCGGATGGCTCCCTTGACCCTGGAACGGCCGGCTTCGGGTCGATGTGAGCAAACGGGCAGTTTTCACCACGGTCACACCTCCCCTTGGGGTAGAAACGGCACTCTTTCTTCCCCTTTGGGCTATTCGTTCGGCCTTTACCCTTACCCTTCTTAGGCTTAGCGTCCCTTGATGGGGTCCTACCCCTGGCATCGCCCGATGGCTGTTCATGCTTGTACGTGCAATTGTCCCGCCGACACGACCCATACTTGACAAATGCAATGCAAAACCCCTTAGGCACACGTTGGCTCTCAGCGGCGGGTGCGGCTGGCCTACCCCCGTTCTGCCTAGCAACCCGTTCTCGGTTGCGCTCGAGTCTGGCTCGAGACAGGTATTGCCTCACAGATTCAATCAAGTAGGTGTATGAGTGATCGGCGGACTCTTCCGAGGCGCTCAAATAGACATTCAAATGGTGTTGCATTTGCTTACTTTTCTTCAGCTGGTTGTAGAACAGGGCCTCAAGCATGGAGTCATCCGGTGTCTTGGCATTCATCCCTGCAAGGACACCCTCCCAGCTACGCATGAAGGAAGTGAGGTTATCGTTCACGAGCCTCACGTTGAGGAGATCCTCCATGGCATAGGTGGCTCCGCGCTTGATGTTCGTGCTCAGGCGCTCGCCATGAGAAGCACTTGTCTCCCACGAACTGGATTCCTCTTCTGCGCCTCTACCTCCTTGAAGGTGTCGACTTGTCTCGCCAGGTCACCCTGAATGATGTTGGTGAGGGCGGACAGCAACTTGGCGTCCAAGGTGAGGAAAGTACCTGGTTCTTTGAGCTCCTCGATTGTAACGGCGGGCTCCCACACTCTGCTGCTCCACGTGAAAGCGTCATCGGGGCGATCGGATGCCGCACATACGGCTTCCCGCACCTTGATGCGCCAATTCCTGTAACTCTCAGGAAGTGGGAAGGAGGGAATGATGATCCTCTCCGCCTCCTTGACCTTGGGCTTGTCATGGTCTGCGTCCACGGCGCTCGCCTGCTTACACAAGATCTGGTTGAGCTTCTTGCGGATCACTCGTGCTTTCTCCGATGATGATGATGAGGATGATGATGTTGAGGAGCTGGACGATGAAGAGCTCGGAGAGTCGGAAGGAGACCCACTCTTTCGCTTCTTGTGGCTCTTCTTCTTCTTCTTGTCCTTCTTGCTCTTCTTCTTTTTGTCCTTCTTCTTCTTCTTGTCCTTCTTGCTCTTCTTCCCATCGTCATTCCCGTCGTCATCGTCGTCATCATGATCATCATCATCGTCGGGATCGCCGGCAGGTGGTTCCCCACCGCCTCCGCTCTGGCCTTTACCTGCGCCTGATGGATTTCCACCACCATCGTTTGGGTCCTGTGCCGGAGATGTCGGTTCGTATTCCTCGGCATCCCCGTCAAGATCATCGGCGGCACCTGGCCCATCACGGCGGAGTTCGGTAGAAGCTGACCTGATACGTACCTTAGAACTAAGATCCAGGCCGGGAGGAGGAAACGTCTGTACAGGAGAGGCCTTTGGCCTCAGACCGAAAATCGGAACATTAGAAGAACTACTCTGCTCACTGCGAGATTTCAGTTCATGACGTAGTGCCTCAATGTCCCTCGACTGATTCATGATAATCTCCCTCATTTCAGCAGCGCTCCTGTCCGCGTCCTCCTTCTGCTTGTTGTGGGTGACTTCCCAAATCAATTTGAGCTGTTCATACTTCTTCTCAGCTTCCAAGCGTTGAGCAACCCACTGCTGCCTTGCCTCGTTGAACTCTCTTTCCTTCGCCATTGCCTCTTGTTGGCATACGTTGATGTGGTTCACCGCGTCCTGATAGAGTCGGCCTTTTTCCTCAACATGGCCTGCTTGGAGCTGATTGATGATGGCGTCGTGGCGTGCCGAAGCATAGGCAGCCACTTCCTCCGTACTCGGACCTGTGTTGACCACATTCACCGTCTGGCTATGTTGATATATGTTCGGGGCGCTCACATGATGTTGATGAAGGTGAGTCTCATTCTTAGTCATGTGCGCGTGCATCTCTTGCCCAGGTTGATGTCCGGCGAGAGGTTCCCCTCCGCTTCCCATTGAATCCTCCGGAAGGACGACCGAAGTGATGGGCACAAGCGCATCGCCTTGGTCGGACTCAGGAAAACTGCTTCGGGAGCGCTGTGACGGATTGCATGGCGGTTTCCCTTCCGGATGCCCACCCTTGATCAATTCGTTGGCCACTGCTTCGTTCATCCTTGCTATGGCAGGGTGGCATCCGTCGCCGCTTGACGCCATTGCGGCGCGGGTGAGAGCTGACTGTACAAGGTACCAGCGATACGGCTGATAACCTGTTGAAAGGTGGGATCTACCTAAATGTCAGCACGGGCGGCAGTCAATTTTTTCTTGAGCCAGTATCATGTCGGAATGCCACTACCTATCAACAGATTCATACCCACCTTGGGAACTTTCAGGCTTGTTTTTGGTTGGGAAACCACAGTTTTCAGCCCCAAGGTCGAACAGACCCCCCCCCCCCACAACCACCATGCCTCGGATGGGGCGAAGGCCTCTGGCGCCTCCTTGCCCGGCCGCAGCGGCGCCACGGCCACGCAAGCGGCGTTCAGCCGACTTGCCGTGTGGAGCGCCGCGTAGGCCCCGAAGTAAGAGCCCAGCACAGCCACCGGACCAAGCTGCACGAGGGGCCATAGGCCAGGGAAATGACCCAATTGAGAAATCGATGCAGATTCCGAACAAAACGGCGCCTCAAGGAACCCCTTCTCCGACTTGAGGAGAGAGGCACTGCGAATCTAGTTGGTTTGATTTCAAATGAAGGCTTGGATGTAGGCCAAATCGAGGAACCTTGGTGAACATTCGAGGAAAAATTGAATGTTCTGGCACACCAGAAACTCCAGCCAAGGGAATCTATCTACACTCCTAACATGGAAGCTGGCAAGTCCCTTGAAACCTTGAAAAGCCCAAGCTTCCGGGTTTCGCTCAACGGCCTGACTGGTTTGGGAGGGCTTGCTGATGGGTCTCAACGGGCGCCTGGTGAGCATCGCGCGCCCAGGCCACCGCGTGCTCCACGTCCCCCGCGAAGCCGGGGGAGCTGCGCCAGCGCCGCCCGAAGCCCGCGGAGCCCCGGAAGTTCACCTTCCTGCGGGGCTGGAGGGGTTGGAGGCGGGGGGGTCGGCGAAGCGGGCGAAGCGGGCCCATTGGTTGCATCTAGGGGAGGAAGCCAAACCGCTCCACAGGACAGGTGTTGAACAGATATTCTAAGGGTGAGAAGGGTTGTGACTCTCTGTGCCTACGGGTACGAAGAAGCAGATAGTCCCTACACATGGTGAGATGTTGCACGCGCATGTGTTGCGGAAACACAACAAGGAAATGGAAGAGGCGCAGACGCAGGTCGGCGAGGCAAAGAAGTCGAAACTGTCATTGCTGCAAGTGAAGATTTACGCCGGAAAGAACCATCAGGCAAGGGACGCGATCCTAAGGTATGAGAGAGACCTTTGGAGAAAATCAAATGGGCAATCGACGAGCTGACGTGTGTCGCTGAAGAGGTCGTTGCTAGATCATCGAACCGTCAGAGACAGGATTGATTAAGGGGAGGGAGATAGTGGCCACGATTTTGCAATCCTTCCCTACCAGTGACAAATCTGCTTTGCTGTTCGCTGTCGAGCATCTTACGGGGCTAAACTACCCCCCGGTGATAAGAACCTGTCGGCGTTTCGAAGCAAATCGTGTGATATACTTCATGCTGGGCGTGTTGAACATCGGCCGCAACGCCGGCCATCACCATCAGGAGGGCACTCGCTTCGGAAGGTAAGAAGAAGGGAGACATAGGAGGCGAAGAAAGCGCCAAGGCCCCGCAAAAACAACGACGAGGCCGAGTGAGTCGACCAGGTGATCAAGTGATCTGGTGAGACTGTCCCAGGAGGCCATTGACGACGATAAAAGCCGAGGAATGAGCATGAGCAGATGTAGTAAGGATCAAAACAAGAGGATACTTCTTGTCTTCGACAAGAAGATCATCAATGTCAAACACTTCCAGTCGCTGGTCACCATGAGCGAGATGGTCAACGATGCTCAACGATGTGTAAGAGATACATTCGCAGCACCCGGAAGAGTGTTGCTTGACGTTACAGTTCTCTGGGCCGATCTGTCAGTTCTCTTATCTCACTTTCCACAACGATACTGATCTGTCCTGATCTGATTTGCCAAAGGAGTCACTGGGCTGTCAGAAACTGAGAGCCGTTCGCTTGCCACCGACGAGAGGTTTCACCCTGAGGCATTCCTGCGACCGACCGCGCATTGGTCCGAGCAGCAGGACGCCATACCCCCGGCTGAGCAACCACGCATCCAGGCTGTCGGCTCCCTGTCGGTCCCGCTGATCGGGGCCGTCGTGTAGGCGGACAACCAGCGCTGAAGCCCCTGGTGCAAAGCGAACAAAAAGGCGGTCCTTTCAGTAGCGCGCTCCGTTTCTGTTCCCGAAATGGCTTTGGAGACCGCTTTTGCAAGGCTCACGCATCAGGGAAGACATCGCGCTTCACAAACGCTTCTTTAACAGGTGAGCCCCTTTCATCTCGTCACGCCCAACAAGTCCCAAGTAGGAGCTATCGACTGATGTGTGGCGCCTTAGCTCAAAGTCATGACTATGAGCTCGATGCTCCGAGTAACTGGAAGCTAAAACCCGTGCCCACAGCCCAAGAGTGCGGCATCCCCCAAGCCTTCGCGAGGCATTGCCAAGTAGACTGGCAAGTCTCCAGCGTCGCTTTGCAGCCTGCACTTGCAAAGGGACAAAACTGGAAACAATGCTATAGGCTGTGCTGAATTGCCTGACCGCACAAGCAGCATGATGGAAAGGCAAAAGGAGAGCAGCAAGCTTCACTGGCCACGGAGGAGGCTTGTCAATATGTTTGAGCTGTACGTGTGGAGCCCACAAAGAATTGTGCAGCGCCACAATTCAACCGCGCCCCCATGCAAAAGCGAGAGGTTGTTTTTTATTCGTTCACCCTCAGCGCTCCAGAGCCAAACACACACACACACAAATAAAACAAGCAAGCAAGCAAACAAGCAAACAAGCAAACAAGCAAGCAAGCAAACAAGCAAACAAGCAAACAAACAAAACAAACCAACCAACCAACCAACCAAACAAACAAACAAACAAACAAACAAACAAGTAAACAAGTAAACAAACACCAACAAACAAACAAACAAACAAACAAACAAACAAACTCAAAATTGGAAATCCCCCAAGTGGCAGTGTTGTCTTGAACCCCCCCCAACAAAAAAGCGCCGCCCCAAAATCGAAGCGCCCGAAAGGGCACAGCCTGAAAATGGAACGCCAACCACAAATAAGTCACAATCCAAACAAAGTACAACAAGTTCTAAGAATCAAAGGGGCCGATATCCGTATGTCCAGGACTGTTCCCTCAACTCTGATTCTTCCAGGCTTCCTGTTTGCCCGCGGTCACCCGGGACTGGCTGGGGGGAACCAAGGGGAACCAACAGGAAACCACCTTTTGGGACGCTTCTGACTTTGACACGTGGCCAAATCCCTTCCGCCCAGGCCGCCTCTGTGCCTCCAGCCGCGGCCGCAGCTTCGCGCTCTCCGCGCTCAGCGCGGTGCCCCGCAGCAACAGCGCCTCGCGCCCAAAGCCCGCGGCGCCCGGCTCCTCGGCTGGAGACCAGAGAAGCCCCGCCAACTTGGTTGACGTTGGAAGGGGAGCAAAAATTTAAACTTTGGCAGTTAAGTGGTTGGATTTCAACCACTAAACCACAATAAGCAAAAATGCAAAATGTTTCCCAACAACAACCATGGCAAAGACCTGCCAAACCGTAACATTTCGGTTTTTGAAATTCGGACTTGGCCGAAGCGGCAAGGGAAAACCGCCGGAGACTGACTTGAAATTCAGAAACCGCCAGTCACTAAGCTTCACACCTGTGTTCTAGGAGTCAAACTGAAACAATCTCCCGGCAGGCGAACCCATGCGGCCGAAGGCCACGATCCGGCTTGGCGCCTCCGTCGACCAAGGATCCGGCGATCCGGCGCTGGGAGCTTGGAGGCAACGCACGTTGGCGCTGGATGCGTCCTTTGGGGTGGATCAGCACCATGGGCAACACGCTGGTCTTTGGCTCTCGCCCTAGGGGCACTCGGTCCGACAGGGATGAGGATAAGGACATAAGGACACATCGTCCAGCCTCTCTCCACGGCTCCTGTCGGGGAGTGACATGACCCTCTTGGTGGATGCGGATCCCAGGGTTGCCAAGCTCAGCTGACCAGCTCGGGGGAGGACATTACGGAAACCTTGGAGCGCTCTCGTCTGCATCATGAATCAAGGCGGTCGGGTTTGGCTTTCCTGGTGAGTGGCCTTGCGACCTGGGCGCAGACGCTTCAGGACTTTGGCATGGATAAGGTGTGATCGCCGGCGGCTTCAAACCGGTGTTTTGGCCCCAATCGGCATCTCGCCTGAGGTCCTCAAAAGCAGGTATGCGCGGCTGGCCCCGAGGAGTTCGGTGGCTGTGAAAGGAATTGAGGTCCGTGCTGGAGTGGCGCACGGCGACTTCCGTGGCTTAGGAACTGCAGTGAGGTGAAAAATAGGGCAGAAGAGATCAAGGTTGAACTTTCAGGCAGAACGATGTGAGGTGAATCAGTGAAGGTCGCCTACGAGCTCTTCACCCAACACCCAGGTCGTCGCAGAGCGCTTGTACCACATCGTGGGCATGGGAGAAAAGTATCACTCGAGCCGTGAGAGCTTGGGCTTGAAGAGAGCGACTGTCCGGAGTGCCTTGGTGTGGAAGGGGGTGGATGCAGGCTCCACAGTCCATGCCGGTTCTGTGTTCATTACTGGACGAATGACCCACTTGATGTCTCCAAACTGTCGCCTGTGATGCTCACAGGAGGTCCCTCGCTCCCGGAACCGCAGGAGCGATAACAGGCTTGGTTGCCACGAGCACCCTCGAAACAAAGCATGCGTTGGCCACGAAAGTGGCAAAGCAAAACACGTCTTCCAGCCTTCCATCGCATCCCTCTTGTACATGTGGAGCACGCATTATGGAGACAAGCTGCGAATCAGTCGCCCCAGCATTGTTGCAAGGAAGGCTGAGCGATCAGTGAATGATTGAACGCATCCGCTTGACGACAAAAAAAAAAAAAAAAAAAAAAACATGAGGCCCATTCTGCGCCAATGGGTGTTGCGCCGAAAAAAGAAAGAACAAAAACTGGAGCGCTTCTTGCGTCAGCCAAAAAAAACGTGTGGCCTGTGGCCTTGCCACCGAGCGGCTGCAGGGAGGGCCACGGGCTCACACAGCAAGGGATGTGCAAAGTAAGCCACCCACCGCTCCCCGTGCTGGTTGAGGGAGAGAAGAACCATGCCGTCCTCAGTCAAGCCCCAGGTAGGGAGCCCCCCCCCGCGGCACCGCCTGGTGTGGACCAAGAAAGCCCCTTCACCGATTTCACATGACCCTGCCGCCAAGCGGCAGAAGACAACTCGACACCATTCAGCCGAATCTTCTTGGGCAAGTTGGATGATGCTGAGGCCATGAGATCCTCATGCTGGGGGCAAAGGCTGTACGTGCGCGGCACAAGGTCGTCCACAGTGATGGCTTCCACTTCTTCCTGGAAACAGTGCATCTGGGAGCGTGTCGAAAGCAAAAGCCAGTCACTTCTGCATGATCCACCAAAGGGACACTAGCTTGGACAACCAAGTCAGACCAATGCATTGCGCCAAGCCGCGGTTTTCGGATTGACCCAAGCACCGCTCCTCGGATTCCACAAGCCTGAAAACAAAAAAAACTCCCCTTTGCCCCCAACTCTATCCCGGAAGCACACTGGCAAGTATCCCCAAATTTAGACCCTGTCCTTTCCCCCCCTTTCCACCGGACGTTGCCATTCCGAATTCCGAGCCGCGCGCGCACATCTGCGAAGGGGTGGGCGAAGACGGGCGCCGGCGCCGCGTTTTCGGCCAGGCGCAGCAGCCCGGCGGTCTCCCGGTCCTGGGACTGCCGCAGCACCCAGGCGCCAAGCTCACCTCTCGGTGCATCCGAGTCGTCAGAAGGGATCTACCAGAAGCCAGACGGCTACACAAAACTTCTTTGTAACAAAAAACAAATCGCACCTATGGTTGGCATGCGCTGTACCAAGCTTCACTTGCAGAGTCTTTGCGGCTCACCTGGTGGAGGTTTTAGAAGGCACCCTCTGCCGTCGTAGGAGCCGTTGCATGTATGATCATATGCAGCAATAGAACCAGCGAAGCCGGTTGGCGGAAGAAGCAAAAAATAGTTGCTTTTCTCTTTCTCTTTATTTTTATCTTTCTCGTTCTCTCTCTCTCTCTCTCTCTCTCTCTTTTTGCTCTGTTTCTCTATTTTATTCTCTTTTCTGTGTCTCTGTCTCTTTCTCTTTGTCTCTTGCTCTTCGTCTCTTTCCTTCCTTTGCTCTAATTAGTTATCTTATTTCTGTGTCTTTTTCACTCTCTCTTCCCCTTCCTTTGCTCTTCATTTTTTTCTCTTTTGCGAACTATCTACCTGCCTACCTACCTTTCTTCCTTTCTATGAAGCAGTTTGTCTAGCTGGTTTTCGATCTATCTATCTATCGATCTATCTATCTCGCTGTGTCCCTCTATCTCTCTACATCTCTATCTTTGTGTCTCCTATCCTTCTATCCCGCTATCTCTCTATCTCTCTACGTCTCTAGCTCTCTATCTCTCTATCGCTTCTCTATCTCTCCTCAATGTCCATTTATCTCTATCCAGCGTGCTATCAAACTATCCTTGCAACAATTCTGTCCACCTATCTATCTATCTATCTATCTATCCATCCTTCTCTCTATCTAGCCATCTACTGACTAGCGATCTTTCCACCCTTTAAATCATTCTACTTCCTATCTGCCTATTTCTCTGTCTATCTACCTATCCATCTAATCTCACTACCCAGCCAGCTACATAGCTACCCTTCTTGCTACACATCTGCCTTTTGAACGCGCTGCGCCTGCCACAATGTCTGCGCTTGACCTTGCAAAAGCTACGCTTGCCACGAAATCTGCGCCTTGCGAAACTGCTGCGCCTGCCACGACCTTGCGCTTGACACGCCTGCCGCAAAATCGGCAGTCGACCAACACGCGTGCGCCAGCCTGCAAGCCCGCGCCAACGGGACGTCCGCGCCAGCATTGCAAGATGCGTCACACCATGGATCTGCGCCTTTGAGTCTGGCGCCTGCCACGACATCTACACCTCACGCTGCCAAAGCCTCGCGCCTGCCACGCAATCTGACCGCCAATCCAACAGAGCGGCGCGCCCGCCACGCAGTCTGCACCACAAGCGCTGAGTCGGCCCCGGCCCCGAGACCACTCGGAGACCGTCCCGAGCGCTCCGAGCCCGTCGTCCAAAGGCGTCGTGCTTTCGCCCACCGGAAACGCCACAACCCAGCCTATTCCATTTTTTGTCACCACGCGCTCACTCTTTCTTCACCTCACGTGCGCACAAGACTACTTTTCAACCAGTGTCCATAAGACGGAAGCTCCTTCTAAACTTCCCGTGGCAACAAAAACTTGTATACACTTACTATGTGTGTAGAACCTAGCGCCTGCCTTCAGGCAGGTCTTGACCCAGCTCCTCTGCGCCCGGGAAGAACTGCGGCGCGCTGCCCTCGCCAACGACGTCCACCGCCAGAACTCCAAAGTCCGGGTCCAGGGCGACCTGGGACGGACACAAAGCAGCGGCTACCAACCCACCGAAACCAACCGAACCCAACCAACCAGCCAGCCAGCCAGCCAGCCAACCAACCAACCAACCAACCAACCAACCAACCAACCAACCAACCATAGATAGAACCCGTGCGGCGCAGCATCCTCTCCGCCTTTGCGGGGAATGACATCGCCAGCGTGTCTTGGCCCTGTCTACCCAGAAGCCAGCAGGTTTGCTGCGGTGCAGAGGGGGCCGCTCGCAAACAATCTGCGAGACTGGGCCAAACACGTGTAACAGAGTTTCTTGGGCTGCTGCAGGAACTTAGGGGCAAGGAGGTTGCGCAGCGCTGTCGTGTCCGCTGGGCTGATTGCGTGTCCGTCAGCTTGCCGGGCTGCGAGGATCATTTGGAAAGCGGCGAGCTCCAAAGGCTCTGCTTGCGCAGTCGCTGGACCCACGCCCTCCACGGGCAGACCCCGCGCCCTCCCTTCCACCTGCGCACCGCCGCATAGCCCGCGAAACAACACCAAAAGAAAAACCACACAGCCGGTCGGAGCTAACCGTGCTAACTAAAACGTTCGGGCCTGCAGCAAACGCTCCCGCCACGGCACCCGCGACGCGCGCCTCCCACCACGACGCCCTTTTTCTACAATACAGGGACGCCGCCCGCCACGATTCCAACCGCCATCTCGCCCCAACTAAAAGATCTCCCCCCAGCCGCGGCACCAGGTATTCCTGCAGCAGCACTGGCTGCGCGGCCACTGCACCAAACACTTCGTCACTGGACTCCGCAGCCAGCTGCAAGGCACCTCAACAGGCAAACCTAAAGCGGCTTAGGTGATTCTGGGGGGGGGCACTCTCAAGAAAAGTGCTTCAAGAAACGCATCCATGTTTGTCAGGAAATGTGGTTTGAAGAAACTCTCTGCACCCATCCTCCTTTTTGAAAACGGGTACGACTCGAGGTCGCAACTGCCTTTTCAAGATCAGTGACAGTTGGCCCTTGGGAAGACGAGGAAAATCACAAGGCGGCGCCGGGCAAGTATTGAGAAGGAAGAGAAGGCGCAAAGTGGCACAAGCACATTCCATGCGTGCAGGGCTCACGCTCGATGTTGCTGGCTTCTCTTGAGTTGCAGGCCTGCGTGTTGGAGAGTGGAAAGGTGCGGCCTGCTCTCAAAAAGCTTCAGACCACAGCCTTCTAGCCCAATCAAAAACATCGCTGCCACGAAGCCTTCATGCAAAAACAGGCGACCCCAAGCTTCCCCTGGGCACAAGATGACTCTTGCGGGCCACTTCACAGCATGCAAAGCAGCGGTAGGTCTGCAAGGTTAGGTTGAACTGTCATTGAGACTGCGTCAAATATTTCTGATTCGCTAATTCAGCCAAATCCTGGCGAAGTGGGTTAAAGGCAAAAAAAGCTGAGGCCCTGGCTATAAATACGTAGTACATGCAGTGTAAACGATTGCAGCAGTGCCGAGACCCTGTCCAACCAGCCATGCTGTTTGCACAGCACAGAAAGGAACTTGGCAGCGGCTAGCCAATCTGAGCAGCGGGCCAAGGTTGAGCCAGCCATCAGGGCTTCGACGGCAAACTGTGCCGTTCAGAAGCAGCACAGCATCCTATGCAGGCATCACAACAACTCCACGCAACATGCGCAAAATGCTGACAGTTGTGTAGACAAACAAATTCATCTTTCGTGTGTTGCACGTTTGAAGACTGCTGCCGGGTCTCAATCAGCCCCAACTTGGAAAGCAAAACCTCGCGCCAGAGGCTAGTGGGCAGCTCATCGTCAATGGCTGCATCAATCAGATCTCCAGCGCGGGTGTACCAATTCCTCGGAGAACGAAATCCGAGCTGGAATGTTTCTGGGACGTTTGCGGAGCCGCAAACAGAACAGGCCAGAAAGCTTGGCTTCGGTCTGCGTTCCAGCCGGGACAAGCAAATGCTCTACCTACCCCTTCTGTGGATGAAAGAGTTCATGACGCGAACGGCCCTGGCTTTGATACTCCTTGAAGGTATTTTGGCTGAATGCCAAGGCTCCATTGCAAAACTCCCTCGGCAATAAAGCCCAGGAGCACCTGCTCAGGGGGAAAAACGCAGTCCTACAAGTGCGACCTCAGAGGTGTACGGTGTGTTTGTGGCTTTTCGGTGGTTGGACCCTGTGGTGCACATCTGGTGGACATCATATGAATCATATACTTGTTTTTGTATTTTTGAGGGTTCTCTCCGTGAAAATGAACGAATGAGTGCCGCTAGTATGATGTGTGTGTGTGTGGCATCATCATCCAATATGGGCGAAGCACGAGCAGTCTGGCTGGCACGTGTCGCTGGGAATCCAGTCCTCAGGGGAGCCCTGATCATCCAGCCGCAGGATCGGCACGCCAGATAGGCCTCAGCGCAGAAAACCAAACTGGCAGAATGAGCTATCTGCTACTGTCAATTTGTCGATTTGCAAATGCAGTGAAATTGGGAAGGCCTAGCTTGTTAAACAACTGCAATGTGGAGGGGCCGCTCATTTTGACAAACAGCCAATTGGCCTAGACATCTCTGGCAACGGCTTGTTTCAACTCCATCCACATGCTGCCCTCTTCACTCAGCGCTGGGCCCAATGGAACAAACAAGCTGGCCTCGGATGAAAAAGTTCTGTCAGGCTATCTACACGAGGGGATCTCCCCGCATGAGCGCTTGTAGCGGCTACCATGCTGCCGGAATCAAGCTCAGCCTTTCGATTTGCCCCCGCAGCTTTGGATGCACCCAGCAACTCGCACTCCCAACTTCACCTTCCAAAGCCCAAGGATTTGCGAAGAGGGGGAGACTGCCACGGGTCAAAATCCAAATCGTACCCCCAGTGAACATCCCAATCCCCACTAAAATAGGAAGCCTAAAATGGGTGGTGAATTCTCCTACCAACCAAAATGATACCAAAACGGTTTTAACAACCACGGCCACATCAGCACCTTCCAGCGAAACCTTCCATGGGCGCTTCCCCGCCCGCCAGGCGCCTCCTTGGACGGGAGGTTCACCAGGCTGGCCCTGCCCTTGCCCAGGTCCACAACCCAGGCATAGAAGCGGCCGCTGGGGCCCTCCCGAGGAAACATCCGCGAGCTGTTTGGAGTCAAGGGAATGACTTCACCCACTCTGGGGATTTTGTTTGGAGCCTCTGAATGATTGGAGTCGTTCCGGGCTGCGATCCGCACGCAAGTGAAAGAGACAAATGCTGGGCGAGAGGGGACCAAAAGACTCCGAAAAGCCAGCCGCGCCACGTGCGCTCCGGTTTGTCATCACTTATGAGTCAGCCAGAATATATGTCTGAGTCTACTCCCACTTCTGGGATCACAAGTCCATCCAAGCCAGAGGTCACTGGACTCCCTGTGAAAGTTGCAATTTACGGGGTTTCAATGAAACTCCCACGTCCGATGAGGGATGGATCAACCTCTGTAAGAACAGTCTCGCGCTTTGGACTGGCTGGTGAAACACACGACGCATAGAACTGATTGCGTCCGGGAAACTTTTTCGGAAACTGAGCCCCGGCGAGGCTGTACCACCCACAAAAAGGACTGCCAAATAGCGGCTGTTGAGCAACAAAACCAACTTATCTGCCTCCTCAAAACGACACTTATGCCACTGATGACAGTCCAAGTGTACGGGAGCGGGAGACTTTGCCACAAATGACCTCAAGCCGCTGACCGCTCACACACCCGCATCGGCGGTGCAAGCAGCGCTATCTGCTTGCAGGTAAGCCTGCCTTTGGCAGGTTCAAGAAGCAAGCACTTCCAAGCTATTCATCTGCCGAGTCCTTCTTCAAAAAAGATGCGGTGCAGCAATTGTTCCAACCAAGCTATGGAGATACCGCAATACACTGACGGGGGCGACACTCAACCCTGAGGTGGTTGACTTTCATCAAAACATTGAGCGCACCAGTCAGCTGTAGGTGTACACCAACAGCTCCTCGGGTTTGGGCAAACTCATCTGCCCAATACCAAGAAGACCTGTAGTAGAATGATATTCTTGACATGCCTGTAGCATCGATGCTCCAACAGGCCCCAAACTGTCTCCTGTTTCATGCTTGGTTTGATATGTTAATTGCGCCCAAAACCGGGCACTCTGCCATCGCAATGAGACCTCAAGCCCGTCCTTGTTCCCATTGTCGGCGATCAGGTTAAAGAGCTCCTTCGAATCTCCTGGCTTTCCTGGGCCAAGGCGTGGGGCCTGGATGCAAAATCTGCAAAGCCAGCCTGGCAGAGCCGCGCCCCGCGAACCCAACATCGGAAGCCAAAGGCCTTCTGCTAAGCGGCCGTTCACTGCCACAATGCGGTCCCCCTCGTGCACCTTGCTGAGCTGCTCCTGCAACTGAACCCCACACCTTTGGACCAAGCGCTTGCAAGCTGCGAAATCGTTGCAAAGCCAAGTAATCTCACTCTCAACCGGCATGGATAATTGGCAACTGAGCCAAACAATTTTGGACCAGGTGGCGCTTGCAAGCTGTGCACACAGCGGCGCGCGAACTAATGCAACGAAAAACATGTGCCCTGTCCGAATCATCTGCCAAAAGCACGCCGAGCCAGCAGCGTTCTCCCCCGAAATTCAGCTTGTTGCAGGAAATGCAAACACGACTCACATCTTGCTTCTGCCCAAAAATCCGAGTAGCCTGAGAAGGGATCAAGTGCCTGGCACTGCAACCTCGCCTGGTTCCAAATCGGGATCTGCCCGTCGCTCTTCACCTTGGTCACCTGCCCAGCGGTGGTCTTCCCACTGGGGCGCTTTGTGTTGAAGTGTACTTCAGTCTGGTCTGAAGCTTGGTCAAATCAAGCGGTTCCCTTTCTTCAGACCCTTTCGGGAAAGCAAAGGCCAAAGGCAGGCCTCGACGCAGGTTTCCCCGGTCGCGCAGTTTTCAATCTGATGGCCTGATCCTTTCCAATTTTCGCGCACCTGCCTCTAGGCCGAAGCCATCCTGGAGCTCTGAGACCTCATTGGCGACACGGAATTCCTTGTTGGATACTCCAAATGAGGTTGATGCAAGGGAAACCAGGGTCGATTTAAAGACACAGACTCTTGTGGCTACAGGTCTAAATTGTGTGGCCCCTCCAAGGTCGTAAATTGCGGCCCCAAGGTCGCTTTCCTCTTCGCATCGATTTAGAACTGCTTCAATTCCATGCTATATTGGGCACTGGCCGGATGCTTTGTGCCCCCTCTTTCAACCGAAAGAGCGGGGCAAGGCAACTCATTTCACTGGGCAGTTCCTCCCTCCCAAATGAATTGGGTGTGGCTCAACACTATGGTGTTCATTTCCATTTAGCAAGGTGCCACTGTTGTACTTTTTTTGATCCACATCCAGTTGTTGACTCCAAACTAGGGAGCCTCTGGCAGCCCCGTCTTTTCGAAAACGTCTCAATGTCGAGACTCGGCAAATGGTGCTGAGCCCTTCGCCTTAATGCCCAGTTTCTGCTCCGCCTGCAAACCGAGAATGGCCAACTTGGCCCGGCCAACTTGGCCCGGGTTTCAAACCATCTCATGCTATTTGACATGGCCTGCCCTCTGCATCCGCAGCGAAATCCCGATGAATTTGCTTGATTCAGCAACATGGTTGGTGCTAGGCTTGCCTCTCTGGGCTGCTTTGTGATGGAGTTTCTGCGAGACGCCGCACCCTTTAGTGATGGAGGCCTGAAAAGAAGCAAAACCACATGGGCCAATTGAAGCCACGCTCTGCACGTCTCGCCGGGAAGCCCTTGAGACTTGAGACCCATCTGGCAAGGCTGAACAATGAGAGGACCTCGGACTGCTCTGTGGCGTCTGGAGATCCACAAAGATGGCCATGGGTCAAAGGCCCGTACCCCCGGTGAACAGCCCAATCCCCACTAAAATAGACTAAAATGGGTGGTGCACCTGCCCCAAAATGGGGGCACCATTGGTTTTGACCCACAGCCAAATCAGCAAACAAAGGCTCGACATGAGTCAGGAACAGAACGACTTGTTTCCTCAAAAGTAGTCCAAAATGGGAAACGAGGCTGGCCCATTGGTGCTTTTGTAGGGAGGTTGGGCTGTTCCGCCATGTCCGCCCCGTCAGTTGCTCACGTGCCTGGCACGGAACGCTGACTTCACCTGGCCGCTGCATCTTCAAGGATACCTCGGGGGGATTCAGTGCCAGCCACCCCCCCCCCCCAAACAGAGCAAGCTGGAAACGGGCGGCATTTATTGTCAAGTCTTTGTGTTTGGCAAATCCAGCCAGTGTCCCAAAAGCGAACTCCTCGTCAAGAAAAAAATGCCGGGCGCCCCACTTGGCCGGACACCTCCGCCAGCTTCTCGGCGAGCTGCGCGGCGTTGGCTGCCTTGCCGTTGACCTGGCTGGGCTGTCGGCGAGCTCTGCTTAACTGGCCGCAACATGCCTACAGAAGCGCTACTGGGAATTCACACCAAAGGCGGCCGCTTTCACAGTCCGCAAACCCAAAACATGCTGTGAATAGCCCAGTGTGGCCACCATGTGTTTTGTCTCGGCCTCCAGGATGCAGTCCCCCGGTCGGACAGCCTGGACACGACCGCCCAAGCACCCAACCAAAGGCATGCACCCCAGTGCCCGCCACATCTGCTACCGCACCTGGTCCGGGTTGGCTGCATTCCTTGGGCATGCGGCATCTCTGTCTAGTCCAGGCTTTTCCACTGGCGTTTCGCGCCTTTGCATCTTTGCGCGCTTAATCCAGATCAAGTTGCCAAGATGGGATAGCACCCTGCGTGACCGCCTTTGGCACACGCGAAGCATTGACACAAGGCACGCACAAAGCTTTGAATAAAACGCCAACGACAAATCGTGAAAGCACCAAAAACCCAGAAGCCTCCAACACCCACACTCCCCCGAGGTAACCCGAGGCTCCTGGGCGCCTGGCCAGCACAATACACTTGTCCCGCACGAACTCCACCCTGATGCCCAGGGGCTGGCCCTCCTTCGTCACCTCCGTGACCGACGAAGCGACACTGCCGCAAGGCACCGCTCGGCTCGGCGGCTCGGCGGCTCAGACCCGGGCAACGCAGTGAAAGGTAGCCGCCTCAAGCGGCGGGCCCTGGATTCTTGAACCAGAGGAAATCAGGCGCTTTGGTGAAGCCTCTAGACGCTTTTGACATGACTTTTCTAGGATGGAAGTGTCTTTCACGGTGCGGTTTGAACTGGTGCCTTGAACTGGTGCAAAGGAAGGACCAGGAGATTGGGTGATTTCTCGCGCGTGTTGGATGGCATTGCAGTAGTGAGCTGTTTACCATAGTCTCTCGACACCCAGCTATCTGCTATGGCACCGAATCTGGCCTGCTGCCCGGACTCCGACTTCTTTTGCTCTTCCGGCTCCTGGAGGAACATGCAGATTGAGGTCATTTGCATCTGAAAGGGGCTGTTCATGCGGTGCTTGCACTCATTGATGGGCAGGGTGCATAGATCAGCGACTATGGAATCAATGACTGTGCACCAGTCGGATAGCCTGGCCTGCGGCGGCTTCTCTTCCACCTTTGTCGAAGCTTTCTCCGGCTTTGCTGCCTGCAAGCGCGCGGCCAGCAGGGGACCGACAGCAGCATCAAGCGTTGCGCCTCCTTCTTCTTTTTTTCCTGGTAGAGTCACAGTTGCGGACTGTCCGAATGAATGATGGCTCTGTTCGATCAAAAAGCCCCATTGCAGTGCAGGCCATATCCCAGGCCATTCCAATTCAGATCCCGTAGCCAAATCATCCGCAAACCATGACATGTGGGAAATTCCCACCAATGGCTTCGGCCCCCGCGCCTTCGGTGCTTTCGGGGCCTTCGGCTCCTCCAAAGACTGGAGCGCCTAAGCCGAGAAAATTGTTGGTGCAGCAAACTCCTCGCCTTGACTCGTGCTTCAACTCATCTTCCGAATCTTTGTCTTGACCGCGCGTGCACTCTTGGTGGCTGGCAGCCGGCAGGGTGCCAAGCTCGACTGCCTCAAGCTCACCTACTCACCCCCTGGACACAAAGGGAAAAAGACCAAGCTCCAGGCCCTGGTAGTCTCGCCAAGCGAAATGACCTGCAAACGCCAAACCGAGTGCCCTGCACAGCTGGACCGCGAAAGCACATCCCTTTTGGAACTGGAAGGCTGCGACAGCAAAAATTGGCGAGGAAACCAACATGCGAATGCTTAATGGTTTGTCGCCATGGTTCAAGGTGCTGTGGTTTCTTAGTGCTTCGGTGCTGTGGTTTCTTAGTGCTTCGCTAATCCCTTGTAAAGGCTAAACCTTTTGTGAGACGTGCTATACATACCCCTAAAAAGTCTAAAAGTCTCAGTGTGTAGCTGGGAACCGCCAAGCTTTAAGGGATGCGTTTCCTGTATCGTTTCCAGTCAAGAGACGTCTCGCATTGACATCCTGGCCCAGCCTGCACCGCCTTTGTGACAATCGTGGTGCCTCAGTACGAGGCGCTGGAGAGAACTATCCCTTGATGTTGACCCAGGACTAATAAACCCGTCCCATTATTAGGGGGTGCTCCCTCCAAAAGTAATGAATCTCCACTAAAAGGGGACACCCCCTTATTAATCAACCAGGGGTTTATTAATCCGGGGTTAACACTAGCATCTGCCAGCTCTTGGGATTCTCCTTTGCAAAAAAAATAGCAATGCCATCCCAGGTGGTGCAGCTGGGTGGACGACCTGAAACCACCATGGTGCTCATTGCCTTGGCTCAATCTATGCGAAAGCGTTGTGAAGAACCCCCAACCAGTAGATCACCACCGACACGATCTTCTAAACAAGCGTGATTGCCACTGGTCGGGGGAACGACTCATGGAGGTCAAGCGCCTGCTCCAAACAAGCGCTGAGCGAGCCACTTGAAAACGCCGCTTATGAGCGTGGAGCCCGCTTGCGCTGAGCTTGAGCCCATAGGCATCTGGAAGAAAACCCCCATGTATGGACAACCGGCACAGCGCAAGGTCGCGCCCTGCAAAATCCGCAGCCCTTCAAACCTTCAAAATCCTCTCACACCAAGCTGCATCCTTCCCAGCCTCATAGCCCGTGATGAGGAAGGAGCCGTTGTCCAACCAAAACAGGTCTCGCACGCCCATCACCCCAAGCTTGGACCTGCGCGCGGAAAGAAGGGCATCCCAGATTGGCTGTGGGTCAAAAACAGGGAAACCCCGAAATGAGTTACCCTCATGGCTCATACATGGAAACAAGAACTGAAACCTGCAGTCCCTGGTGGCTTTATTTTGACCCATTCCCACATCCACCTTTGTGTACGTAACAACCTGCGTGTTGATCGAGCCTGGGTATGATAGTGATGCCCTCACTGACCTGGGCTCTGTGTATGACTTCCATGTCATGCACACCGCTGCCGTATGCCACGTGGGTGTGTCATGTTTGGGGGGGGACCCCAAAATGGTTGTGTTCCTCGTGGTCTCTCTTTAAAACCACCAAAACATGGTGTCTCTTTCAAACCACCAAAAAAGAAGACCCTCACAAAAGGCACACCCACATGGCGCGAGGCGATGGTCTTGCTCGACTGCGCCAGGGCTGCGGCGTTCGAAGCGCCCTGAACGTCGCGGCGCATGCCCAAAGAAGAAGCCAGGGCTATGAGAGAAACTCCTTTCGCCCCGCATTGAGGCCAGGGTATGTCAGGTATGTCGGGAACCTCCTGGGAGGAACTTCCTTTCGTCTCTCGCCCGCCTTTCCGAAAGCCGCCTCGACCCGGATCCTCACTCAAACCGAACTCCACTCCTTTCGCAAGCTAAAACCAGAGCACAAATAAGGCAAATGGGTGGGGCTCAAAATCAGTCAGCCAGGGTTACGCAGGTTTTACGGTACTGGTCCCATTACCAAGGTGCCATTTTGGTACACTTAGTTGCGCCACAGCCAAATAGGATCCCAGCATGATGCCAGGCTCGCCAAATTCAAAGCGAGCGGTTCGAGTGCCGTCCGGACCTGGAAGCAACGAACTGAATCTTCGCAGCTCTCCCGTAGGCTCCGGCTGAGAGTGAGCGGTTGCGCCGGCGGCGTCAAGAAAGCTGCCTGCCCATGACCATGCCAACTTGCCTCGCCCTCCACTTTTGACAAGCACCATCGACAAACCTCTGTGAGCCTCTGCCAAAAAAAAGAACTTTTCAGGTGAGCATACACCTCATTACCACCTCTGAATGGAGAACCTCTCCCAACCTTCGAGCGGCCTCTGCTGTTGGGATGAACTCCCTGGCATGTCTGGCAACCAGCCGGCGTGGCGTGGAAATGCCTTCAGTGCAGGGCAGGGATCGGCAACCCAATCTCCTCTTTGACAAGGCACCCCCAGCCAAACCTGGCAGCTATGATTTCTGCTGTGGTTTTCTGATCAACTCATTAGGCCCTGGCCCGCTTGCTTCCATCTCGGGCGTCGTGCTGAAGCGTCCACAGCGCTCTGGGCGTCACACCCGCGGGAAGGAAGTGGCATGACAATGGGAAGTCCCCATTTGGCGTTTGGTGTTCGAAAGAAGCCAAGAGGAAGGCAAGCACTTGGAGCGGCCTTTCTTCTGATATACCGTCAATGGTTGATCTTGGATATGTCCAGCTTCTCAAACTAGTTTGCGCCGATCCCAATCAAAGATTTTGGAATGGGCCAAGATAGGCGCGGCTTCCAGAAATGTGTACTAACTGTATGGTGTCCCTGAAACGAGATGAGCAAAGAACTCATGTCGTGCGCTGTTGTGTTTTGAACCATGTACGTCCGAGCAATGGAGAGATAAAGAAAGAATGAAGCAATGAAAGAAAAAATGAAAGAAAGAAGAAAAAAACGTCAGGAAGGAAGGAAGGAAGGAGGGAAGGCAAGGGAAGGGAAGGGAAGGGAAGGGAAGGGAAGGGAAGGGAAGGGAAGGGAAGGGAAGGAAAAAAAAAAAAGGAAAGGAAAGGAAAAAGACAGGAAAAAACCTGAAAGAAATAAAGAAAGAAAAAAGAAAGAAAAAAAGAAAGAAAAAAAGAACGAAAGAATGAAAGCAAAGAAAGACAGAAGGAAAGAATAAAAGATTAAAGAAAGAAAGAAAGAAAGAAAGAAAGAAAGAAAGGAAGGAAGGAAGAAAGGAAGAAAGGAAGAAAGGAAGAAAGGAAGAAAGGAAGAAAGGACCAAAGGAAGAAAGGAAGAAAGGAAGGAAGGAAGAAAGGAAGAAAGGAAGAAAGGAAGAAAGGAAGAAAGGAAGAAAGGAAGAAAGGAAGAAAGGAAAAAAGGAAGCAAGGAAGAAAGAAAGAAAGAAATATAGAAAGAAAGAAGAAAACAAAAAGCAAGAACGAAAGCAAAGAAACAAAGAAAAGAAGAAAGAAAGAAAGAAAGAAAGAAAGAAAGAAAGAAAGAAAGAAAGCAAGAACAAAAAAAAGACGTAAAGAAAGCAAGAACGCAAGCAAAAAAAGAAAGACAGAAAGAAAGAAAGAAAGAAAGAAAGAAAGCAAAGAAAGCAAAGAAAGAAAGAAAGAAAGAAAGAAAGAAAGAAAGAAAGAAAGAAGAAAGAAGAAAGAAAATACTTTGCTTCGCGCAATCCCCACCCTCGACACTCACGAGCTTACGACCGTGAACACTGTTGTGTGAATTCAAGCATGGTTTTCGAGTGGCTTGGGGCCTATGACTGCTCAACAAGCTTGGCATTGAGAGCCTTATCCACCTGTCTGTGTGTCAAACTCCACTTGTCTGCGAGCCGAGCTCGAGAACACAAACATCGGTTCCGTTAACAAAACCCAAGCCCCTTCCAAAAAGAAACCCGACGGGGGATTCAACGAAGTTGCATATTCACCACCCAAACACGAAGGCACCAACATGAAATGTAAACCCAACTGTGCACCGGGCGGGACACTAAGCAAAACCAGACTGGCGAGCTGCTCTGGCGGGATACTGGCGGGATCCACTGGCGAATGCTGGCGAGCCGCTCCGGCTTGATGCTGCCCAGATACTCGGCAGGATCCACCGGCAAGGGATACTCAGCGGGATACTCGGCGGGCTACTCGGACGGGATACTCGGCGGGATCCACTGGCGAGCTACTCTGGGATACTGAGCGGGATGCTCGGCGGGATCCACTGGCGAGCCACTCTGGCCGGATACTCGGCGGGATCCACTGGCGAGCTACTCTGGGACACTCAGCGGGATACTCGGCGGGATCCACTGGCGAGCTGCTCTGGTGGCCACTGGCGAGCCGCTCTGGCGGGACACTCGGCGGGATCCACTGGGCGAGGTGCTCTGGCGGGATACTCGGCGGGATTCAGTGGCGAGCAGCTCTGGCGGGATACTGGGCGGGATCCACTGGCCAGCTGCTCTGGCGGGATACTCGGCGGGATACTCGGCGGGATCCACTGGCGAGCCGCTCTGGCGGGATACTCGGCGGCATCCACAGCCGCTCTGGCGGAATACTCGGCGGGGTCCACTGGCGAGCCGCTCTGGCGGGATACTCGGTGGGACCCACTGGCGAGCAGCTCTGGCGGGATACTGGGCGGGATCCACTGGCGAGCAGCTCTGGCGGGATACTCGGCGGGATCCACTGGCGAGCTGCTCTGCCGGGATACTCGGCGGGATCCACTGGGTGGGGGCGTGGTGTAGAAGCATCGCAAACGCGGATTCCAACATAAATTCTAACAACCCCTTCCTGTCGGGTGGGGAATAAAGCAAGAACGCAAGCAAGAACGCAAGCAAGAACGAAAGCAGAAAGAAAGAAAGAAAGAAAGAAAGAAAGAAAGAAAGAAAGAAAGAAGGAAAGCAAGGAAACAAGGACCCAAGAAAACAAGGAAAGAAAGAAAGAGAGAAAGAGATTTAAAAAAAAAAAAAAAAGAAAAAAAAGAGGGGCAAAAAACAGGGTGCACTGCAGTTGCTGCATCTATTGCAATCCTGTTAAACGCTAACAGGTGACTTCAGCAACCTCAGGGCTCAGCATTCCGGAATGCGTTCAAAAAGCTGCGCGTCGCGCCAGGACAGGCCGCCTCATTGCGCAAAGTCATACCAGCAACTGCGCGGGGAGCTACAAGGTGCAAACTTGTCAGCCTGAACTTGAGACATGGCTGTGGGTCAAAACCAAATGGATCCCCTTTTTGGGGGATAGGTGCACCACCCATTTTAGGTTTTTTTTTAGTGGGGATTGGGATGTTGACTGGGGGTGCCGGACTTTGACCCATGGCCCATTGCGCCACACCAAAAATGCGAGTGATTGAATCAAGGCTGACATGCGCACTGAGAGCCAGACTACGCACGCAAGCGCCAGCCAAACGATTCGCGCCCTTCACAGGATCACAACCCCGGAACATTCATGCTTGTTCAAAATTGCTTTGAAGGGCGTTTCAGGGTCATGAGATTCTGTCAACATCCTGGCTAAGGCGCAAGTGTCTCCGCTGGTTCGAGAAGATCAAACTCTAACAGCAAGGCCCACGTCGATCCTCCACGCAAAGCACCTTCCCGTCTGCACGGCTGTGCTCCAAACGACGCCTGCATGGAACCGGCGCCCTTCTTGGTCTTGGCCTCGAGTGCCGCGCCACGAGCAACAAGCCAGCGGGCTGCTTCGTGAGCGGGCGCTAATTACTAAGTTCGCTTCGTCCTCTTTCCGAAGATGCTGAAAGATTCTAGAAGAAAGGCCAGATTTGTGCGGTGCTTGTTGCCCACAAAGGAAGCCCTTGCGTATGAAAAGAATGCGAAGCATGGCTAATTCCATTCATTCAGTTTGGCGCGGAGTCGCAGGGTTTCAGGAATATCATCCAACGCAAGCCACAAAAGTCATGCTCGTTCCTCGCGCAACCCCACAACCCTGCCTGACACAAGTGGAGGCTAGCCTGTTGACTGTAAGTCCTCCAGCGCCCACCCTCCATCTCGCCAAAGCGGCCGGGACGAGTCCGTGGCCAAAACAGGCACCTCGGCATTGAGCTCAAGGATCCCGCGGGCGAATCTTTGAGTGTGCAAAAAAGTGCCATGTACATATATATATATGTAATGTAATGGCATGTGATGTGATGTGTTGTGATGTATTGTAATGTAATGTAATGTAATGTGATGTGATGTGATGTAATGTAATGTAATGTAATGTAAGGCAGTGTAGTGTAATGTAGTGTAATTTAATGTAATGTATGTAAAAAATGAAGAGTAGCCAACAGGAGTATTCGTTTTCGAGACTCCAGTTTGGTCTGCAAAGTTACAATTGGCTTGCAACCAACGTGCTTGACGGTGAAATGACAAACTCATCTACCCGAGATAAACGTAACCGTGCAAAGCCTCCACGTGGCATCAACAAAGGGGCCTGGGCATTGTGTGTGTGTGTGTGTCTGTAGCCCTGTTAGACACAATGTTCACAAGTGAGAACTGCTTTTTGGACTGCACACGCCCTGCCGAATCATCGCATGGAGCCGCCTTGAAAGCTTCAGTGTGAGTCTGACAAAGTCAGGATGCCAGCTGCTGACAGCACACAAAGCACCACGCAATCTTCGCGAAAGCGCGAAATCACCACAAAAGCACGCTGATCTGTTGGTCAGTGGTTGCATCCGCACCTCTCGAATAACTGGCCCGTATGTCTCACTCTGGGAGAGCTAAGTACAACCATCTGCGTGAATCCAAAGCGCCCCGGACGCTTCGCCGCTAAACACAGCCTGCCTGCCGGGCCTGCCTGCCAAGAAGGAAACAGCTCAGGGGCCATCTCTGAACATTAACAAGAAAAACGCGGCAAGTCGGCGCCGGAGAGGCAGCATCTCTGACAAATAGGATTGTCCGCAGTACAACGAGTCAAATGTGGAGCCGGAGGCACTGCGGCGAGAATGTGACATGAGTGGGTCACATTCGCGCGGGAAATGTATTCTCATCCAAATGGACTCAATGAATGGGTCCGGGCTGGAGGGCAAGATGAAAAAACCTTCATATCATATGGGCCGAGTACTGGCCACTCTCGACCAACCTCTGCAACGCCCCAAAGCTTGCAATTTGCATGCAGATTGGGGACCTGTCCGGGCCCCATCTGGGCGATGGATTTGGGTTCCCCCGGTGTGCTGCGAGGCGAGTGTGAACCTGCCTCACAGGTGAGCGTTTGCCTTGCCATTTACCTGGGGTTCGGGGCGGAGCCTGTCTCCAAATCCATCTGCCAGCATGTTTGAACATTTATAAACAAGAAGCATCGCAGCATGGGTTTGCCACTAAGCAACCCATGCAATGGCAGAACCACTTCGGACATTCAAAACTTGCAGGTCGGTTCGAAACCCTCTGCACAGGCAACGCAAAGCCTCAACCTTTCCTGTGCGCGGCAACTGAACTTAAGATTCACACGCTGGTGCTTCAATCACTCAAAGTAGGTTGAGGCCACTGCACTTGCACATTTCATCAAATGGACAAATGTGATTCCAACTGCGCTGTGCAAAGGCAACGTGCACAACAAACTCAGAGCTGTAGATTGCCAGGCAATAAGAAAAAGACAAAATGACAAAGGTCGGAATCTCACAGCAGTGCAGTGCTTGCAATGTGGCACAGAGTATTGGCCGTATCCAATTCAATAATGGATCCTGAGGCAGAATTAGGTAGTTGACCATCGAGACAATGTAAGTGAGCGTGAAGTGAGCATTGCAAAATGCATGCTTGTGGCTCCAATAGATACCGTATGCAATCTCCAACTATTGCAGATGGTCAGCTGTGACTGCCAAGCACAACCCACAACACCATATCTGCGCAAAAACAAAAGCCTGCAAAGGAGCGACTAAGGAGGCAGGCGACAATGGGAAGCAGTGTCTTCTCTGCTTGTCCAAACTCAGCGACGTGCCCGGCATTCCTCACAGGGCAGCGTTGTCATCATTTCGTCGCACAAGCCCCAACCTGGCCTGAAAAGCACTGATGATGGACCTGTCTCCCGAACCTGAGCAAGGTCCGTTAGCAGGCTCGGTTGTTCCTAGTTGCATTCTGCGAACGCCAATCTTGACTACCCGAACCGAAAAGTATTGACCGGGCCGTTTGCAGCGGAGAAAAGCGGTGCAACCATTCCAGCCGCTTGAAACTGCCAGCACGTGCACTGCTCATATTCTCGCAAAACTTCCATCCCCCCCCCCGGCTGGCTGAACGCAATGACCTGCATCTTCCATGGCATAACTGCGGCCCAGGGGCGCATGGCAACTTCAGCAGCTGTTTGGCCGGAACTGTTCTCCGCCAATGCCATTGTGGCATCCTGCCAAACAAACAAAAGGAAGTCAAAGCTGCTGGGTCGGAGCAGAAAAAAGTGGGACCCTTTAGTAGACACCATCTAGGCAATGTCAACCATTCCCAACATGTTGATTTGTTCATTTCGCTATCTGCTCCGAGCACCTTCGCCAGGATCAAGCAGCATGCTGCAGCATCCGCCTGCGGTGTCAAATCATACAAGCGAGACTCAATACCTGCTATTGTTGGTACGGATCTGAGCCAATCATTGAGGCCTCCCCAGGGCCAGTGACCCAAATAGAACCCTCTAATCTTACTAAGCCTCTAATCAACCGACAAATATTTCACATTCAGAACTGTCGTACTTCTGCGCCCCTTTGGCAGCCCGAGCGGCTTGCGCTCCGCGCCTGCTTCACAGCGCAGTGCAGCACCGTGTCTCCGCGAGAATCCCACTCCTGGGGCCCCGCAGCCGAATCCAAAACGGATTTGGATTTTCCCTTACTTTCCGTGAGCACAGGTTTGCTACCCAACACTTTGAGTAGCTCCAGAGATAGAAACCCAGGAGCTGATTGCCGGGAACTTCCGACCAAAGCAGGCGCTCCAAAACACACCTTACCCACTCCACATGGCGGTCTGCAGTCCTGCAGCGCTTCGAAGTCTGGTCTGGACAGGTTGCCACGGAAAGAACGGGACCCAATGGACTCTCATGTTTCAGACCACTCCAGCCGTCAACACGAAGCCCTGTTGAAAGCCTCCCAACGCGGATGCCCAAAACTAGGAACCATGGTAGCTGCCCGACAGGAAGGTCTTGGTTGGGACCAACCTTCTCTAGAAGCCTACAGGTTTTCACCCCCTTCTGGCCTTGCCAGAATTGCGCGGCTCACTTCAAGCATGCGTCTCCTGGCCGTCATCGCCATCGGGCCGAGCAACTTTGAATCAGCTCACAAGACAATTATGAGTAAACCAATATACTCTGATAGTCAAGTTCGGAGCTAGAGTCATGCCTCACCGAGTGGTGAAGAGGAGTGCTGCCAGTGTTGTCAGTGCGATTCAGGTCCTACGAGGCAAGTCACTCAACATGAGTGTCATAATGAGGAAGGCCACTTTGAAGCTCTCACTCTGTCTCCTGAATGCTCGCTTGATTCACGCGAATAAGACATTCGCCCTGACGGGCACGGCTCCAAGGCGCCAAAGTGTCAAGGCGCCAAAGTGTCGCAAAATCAGCGTCTATCGATATTTGGTTGGAGGTTGTCGTAAAAGAAATCGAACGTTTTGAGGGGCTCCGTAGTTTGAGACACTGCCAACATTAGCATTCTTGAGGCCTCGCCGCCACTCCGCAGTGCCTCACTCAGCCTCGAGGCGATGCCGCAGAAGTTGAAACAAATGCGGCATTTCGAAGCACTGATCAGAACGGCAATGTGATCTCTCTCGAACACACAAGCGCAAAGCACGCAGGCCATGCTGTAAGAACTTGGCGATTTCCTCATCTCTGGTGTGAACCCCACCTCTGACCTGCCAACGCGCAACGACATGTGTCCGCGCAAAACACGACATTCCCGATTCGCACAGCTGCAGCGGAAGCGGCCACGGCACATCTAACCACTGCTGAGTCACCACGCCTGCAGCTCGTTGCAAGCTGGCCCAGTGCCATGCGCGGCACAACCTGACCAAAGAAATCTCATCCCTGACAAAAACAAATCCATGGCCAATGCGAATCAAGCGAGCTAGGATGAGCACCTTCGCAGGCAAGCCAGGCTGGGGCCTGTCCAGAAGCCTAAATTGCAGAGCAGCCCGGAACAAATGCCCGCAGCATGAAAACACATCACACAATCTGCCTTCCCTTGTCCTTGGTCGATCCGTGCTTGCAAGCTGCCGATTCACGCCGATCGATGCATTCCAGCCCTCAAAGTCCACTGGAACCTGAGCATGGAGAAGCCTGCGAGGTTGCACACTAGGAACCGAGGGCGGGGAGCCTGGCTTTGACCAAAACGAAAGGCGCGAAAACTCAAAGGAGGCGACTATTCTCAGAAAGTGCTCTAAGCACAAGTGCTGGCAACTGAAGCTGCATTGCGTGTTTTTGCCCAAACTACTATTATACATATATATATATATATGTATACATGCATATCTATGAATTTGTGCACTACAGTGCTGAGCACTTCAGAAGATGACTGTTTTGCACAACAGCCCCACAATCACTGGAAACTCCAAAATAAGCCCTGAATGTGAAATGGCACTTGTGTGACACAACAATGTCCACTATCGTGTGCAGAAGCATTGGGCAGAAAACTTTTACGGTGCGGTCGCGGGCAGCAGCGAATCAAGATTGAGAGCTTGAAGCAAAATGGCATACATGCCATACTGACTCACATTGCTGACATATTACTACCGCTGCGCTATTGGCATTCTTAATTTCTGAAGCCACATTGTTTTGTTCAGAACTGGCGTGCAGAATGAGAGCGCAGCGACCACGACGACAGATGTTGATGGCAAGGTAAGGCCCCCAGCAAAGCATTGCTCAGGCCAGCAACGGCAAGGGGGGCTTTTCTAGTAACCAATCCCCGGTAGAATCCATGGACACCGCCCAAGCCGCGACCTCAGCCAAGGAACCACCATCGACTCCTGGTCAAATCGGCTGAAGGTCCGGACTCTGTTTGGTGTTCACGTAGTGATACTAGAATGTGAATGAAAATGACTAGCCTGAGCGCCTTTTGCTCATCGGACCTCAAATCCTACCTGGATATCCTGGATGTGAAAATAGTTGCCAGCAAGAGATGTGATGTGCTCAAATATCAATGCAGTATTTCAAAGTAGCATTGCATAACAGAACTCAAATATTTGCAACACCTGTGGACATCGCAGGGTTCGAGCTGCACGCCCCACAACTGCCCGTCGTTTGCACGCAGTCCTCGCCGCGAAAGGAGCTGTACATATTATCTGGCGCGAAACGCGCGATTTTCACAGCCCTCTCTTTGCTTGCCTCTGCTCTTCGGCGTTCCCTCTGCATCCTGTTACTTGATTCTTCATTTCAGTTGATGAACATACATTCTCATCTTCCCCTCACCGCCTGACGTGCGTCCTCGCGCGGGCAAAGAATCCTGCAGGCATCCGCAGCTGAGTCCAATCCGGTCTTTGGCATGATTGGCAGCCGAACATGCTAGATAAACTCGGGCAATGCATCTGTGAGTCCACTGCGCAAAAATATGTGTCAAATGTCTGCCAGCACGTTCTGAATGCCAGCCATTTGCCTGTAATTACATTGCTTCGCACTCTCCCTCTCTCTCCCTCTCTCTCACCGTGCTGGCGTCCTTGACCAGCTAGGCAAATGGGGAAGTCGTGAAACACATTGCTTGAGCATAAAGCTGCCATTTCAGATTCATAGCACCGAACATCGAGGGCGACCAAACATGGTCAAATCCACATGCGTGACGGTGCCCACAACACTGAACTCGATAGTTCATCCAAGCTCATGGCCTCTCTGCTGCAGTCGTCCATCTGCCGCGTCTCAATCCATTTCAGAGTGTCTAAGTTTAAGCGACTCAAAATCGTGATGTTATATTTCTGGCTGCCGCGTGTGTGTGGAGCTGAAGGCACAATTGACAGGGCTGGATTGAAGTCGGTTTGTCTGGTTTTGGTTTTGATGAACTCGCCGAATGTGCCGCGTGTTGCCACACATGGCACATGGTAAGGCTCCGTAGCGCCACATGTCAAGCCGAAAACTGGCTGGGCAAAGCAATCACTTCCTTCGGCATGTACAAAAGAAGCAAATGCAAAGTGCTTAGCGAAATGCAAAGCTCGGCAATGACTTCAACCATTTTCTCATGAATCTGCACGTGCCTCTGCACGGAGGCTCACGGGCGCTCCATGGCGCGGTGAAACTGGTGCATTTGCAAGCTATTCCCAGCACGTCGGTCCAATGTTTCGGGTGATTCGGTTAGATGGACGAGGTATTGCCACAAAGCAAGTGCGGGTTTCCGTTCGAGCCGTACTTGCTCAGCGCCTTGCTGCTGCTCAGCGCCTTGCTGCTGCCCAGCGCTAGCCTTCCTGGCAGGCAAATCCCATCAAATCACGTGAGTTTTTTTGTGAAACATAGAGCATCTTCTTTTTGCATACCCTTGCCCTTGTTAGGTCTCCGAGGTTGCAACACAAATACTGACAACTAGCCATGTGCAAAACTCTTCAGGCAGATCAATCAGGTCAATGTCCCGAACACGCATCACCACCAAACCAAAAACAAAAAAGTCAGAGCTCGCCAACAGCCGCCAAAATTCATATGTTCATGCTGCATAGCGCATGCACAAGAGCACATGCGCGTTGGCCTCTGCATCCGAAGAGCCTTTCACCTTCTTTTCGGCCTGTCGGGTTTGGCACGCACATCAAAACGCGCACCTTTGACAGTCGCAATGCAGAGAGGGACGGCCACGAGAACTATTGATGAAAAGGTCACATGCTGCATCTACAATACACTCATGGATACACCAACACCGATCTCAGCAGAGGCATCATGCCAGCGCCTGGCTTGTCTCGCCGGCTTTCGCCTCGCCCTTGCGCTTCTGACCTTCAAAGCCCCCAGCACCCCGTCTGGCATTGGCCTCTGACCGCACAGGAACCCCAGCCTTTGGGAAACTTGGTCTGCTGGCTGCGCCTCGCAGGCAGTGCAGCGCGAGTCCGCAGCCAAGTTGACGAGAAGGCCGTGACGCATCTCTTTCTCCCAGAGGCCACCGCGGCCGAATCTCCACATGATTGTCGGCACCTGAGGAGTCAAGTACTTCGAATACAGTTTGTTTGGTGGCTAGTTTCCCTTCGGTCATGCGTTCATTTTGGGGTCTCAAGTGTCTTGAAGCTGTGGTTCCACGCCGTGTTTGGATGGAGGTTCCTGACAGCGGTCTTCTCCATTTGCTCCCAACGCAAACGAATCCTGGCCTCGTACAGCCCCAAACGGAGACGCTCGATTCCAGCCCAGGCCTGTCGAACAAGAAGCGATGCGAAATACATCTGGACGCAATTGTGCAGCCAAAGTGGGGACATGTTGGTTGCATGGTGCAGGCTTACCGGGCAATTGTATAAATGGCAAAGCGTGACGATGAACGAAACGCCAAATGCAGTTCATTGAGTGCACGGCCACCATGACACCATTGTCAACACAAAGCCTGACGCTCCCCCCCATGTGGCCAAGTTCATGCAAAGACCTCAAAACAAAGCTAAGGATTCAGCCGAGGCGGAGGACAGCGCATCTGCAAGTCATGTTCTTGCGCTACCTTTCCAAGAGCATCAATACCAACCTCCTCTTCACGTATTCATTCTCGAATTCGAAAAGTGTTCTGCATGTGAGTCTGACAGCAGATCCCAGCCTTTTCGAGTCCTTTCCTCACCTCCTGGTTGGCGGCCACGCCGCCAGCCACAACCTCAAACTCGCAGGTGCAGAAACAAACCGGGCATATTTTACAGCCTCGCCAACCTCTCCCCATGATTCAGGATTGGCCAGTTCCGCGGGCTGCAAAGCCCTATGGTTCTGCGCACCGTACCTTTTTGCTAAGCCAGTTGTTGAAGACCAACCCAATTTCGGTTGAACGAGTCCCTAAACGGGGGCTCCATGCTTGTTTGCCAATGGATCAAATGCCGGGGTCTTGCGGGACTCCGCTCAGGTCAAAGCCAGCCACTTTGCAGGCTCAAGATCTGTTGCCCAGCCTAGCGTGAATATATGAAAGCCAACCAGCACGAAGACCAGGGTGTGGTTGCCAAGTTCAAACGCTGCACCAACTACAGCCCAATATCCAATTTCAGTGAACCCAATGCACAAAGTACACTGCCTGTGGCGCGGGATGCACGTTCGCACAAATGTTGTACAGCAACGTGTTGGAACCTGGCAAACGCAAATTCCGGCAATCACACGCTCTCCAAAACGACCAAAAACCGATGAGAACATGGCTGGCTAGCGCCGCTGCGACATCCGCCTTGACTTTGTGCAGCTCATCCTTTCGCACGCCGAACAAAAATCAAATATCGCCCCCACCGTTTGCATGGACGGTTTACACCCACCCGACACCACCATGGCTCTGGGAACCCATGCGCAGGTGTCCGCCTTTATGTTTGCAAATCAACGCCGCACGTTTTTTTGAAGTTTCCAAGTAAATTTCATTTGCATGTTCTGGGCCCAGTGTCAAACCAAAATGACACCATCCCGCAATTGCCCCGGGGTTCTCGTCAAAAAAACGGCATCCCATCACAAGGGCCAAAGTCCTTTGGCTCGAAACTACCTGGTACTGCAAACAAAAATGGTCACCGGACTGCCTCCGGAAGGCTTGATGCTTTGGCACTTGGCAATTCCTTCTCCACCAAAGTCCTCTCAGTTGCACCACCAAGATCAACTCTTCTTATTTCCACGTAATTGTAGGCCTGACAGCTGTCTTCAGCCCGGAAAAGGAGAAGTCG
Organism: Effrenium voratum; assembly: GCA_963377175.1. Lineage (NCBI taxonomy): Eukaryota > Dinophyceae > Suessiales > Symbiodiniaceae > Effrenium > Effrenium voratum. The sequence goes on from CAUJNA010003248.1 coordinate 410,571, forward strand.
CAGCCTTCCTGCAGCACCTAGGCAACGGCCGTCGCCCAACGAAAACAAAAGAACCACACCCAGCCTTGTCTCTAGTCTTTGATAAGGGTTTCGGCAATGGATGGACCTGCAAGTCCCAGAGGTTTCCACATCTATATGATAGGCATCGCCTTCGGGTCGCCATCTTTGGCTAAGCGCTCGAGGTGGGGACCACCAGGTACCTCTATGGGGCGAATCCAAAATGCGCTCCGCGGATCTGAGCTGTGCACCTGGGTAATGCCCAGCACCCGGGCCTCGGGGTGGACCAACTTCCCACCCACCACGTGCAGAAGCAATGAATGATATTTGTTTTTTCGCTCAAGATGCATGATTTAAATCTGAGCCAACACCCGGAGAGATCAACGCGTCAACATATAATGAAAACATACTGCTTTGAAGAAAACTGGTGTTGATTTCAATATGGGATACCGGGCGCCCGACTGTCTTATCAAACGCTTCTCCGATGGAATCATCGATGGTGCTACCCAAGATGGTGTGCTGTCCAACCTGAGTGCTCAAATTGCAACCATTGTGTGAAATGACAAAGACATGACCAAATCATTCAACACGCAGTTTGACTTGCGGCTGATTCAATCGCTCAAACCGGCACGAGGTCTGCACCCCTCTGGTAAGCACGGCCATGTTGTGGCCGCCAGAAACCAACAACCTGGCCACCAAATGGTTCCATCGGAGTCCATCCGCCAAAACATGTTCAAAACATGCCAGAGTTGCGTGATGAAGGGGAAATCTGGCGTGCCACCACCTGGCCCATCCCAGGCTCGAATTTATGGGCCGCCCTGCCCCCCCCCCCCCGGCTCAAATGCCTGCATCTGATGAAAGCGTTGGCGGCAATCGAGTCACCTCAGTTTCAGTCATGCAAGCATGTTCCCGTTCGGTTTTTGCACTGGCGCCAGAATGTGTGTTTTGCGTGACAAATTGCCGCGAGTGGTTTGCGATTGCACTTTTAGGCCATCACCATCATATGTGCCTCCATGTGGTGCACACGAACCTGGCAGGCACGCTGCATAGTTTCCGGCGTTGTGCTGAAATTGCCAGGCTCACCAATGGTAGCCTGTGTTCCGCAGCAATGTGGAGGGCCTTGCGCGAAGTCCGAAGGCTCAGCAAGCCATGGGCTTTGCTGCGCGCGGTCGGGCAAGCCTTCCGTACACCCACTTCCAGGCACAGACCAAGGCCAGGCCCAACCTCGGACGTGCAGGACTAGCGCATGGAGTGGGGCGCCAGGTGCCGGCTGTGACTGCTACCGCCGAAAGCTCTGATGGAGCAACGCCTGCAAAGCAGTGCAATGGAAAGTTTGGCCGAAAGCCACGCTACCTTTTCAACAGGACAAGTTCCCCCAACCAATGCTCGTTGCGTCGAAAGGAAATCTAAGTGAAATATACCAAATAGCAAGCAACAACAAGAGCAAGGCGTGAACCGACCTGCCATTCCGCAAAAAAAATGCCCAATGTAGCCGTAGATCCCCTACTAGCCTTACTGAGACCACCCATGTTTCCAGATTGTAAGGCCAGATTTCGGGATCCAGTGCGCCTGCTCTCCGCAGAGCCTCCTCGACTGTCTCATCTATGGCCTGGGCGGGGTAACACGTTGACTCAGCTCAACTCGGAGCCAAGTGTCGACTTTGGCCTAAGGCTAACCCAAATTCCCGCCTTCTTGTGGCCCTCTTGCGCCAGCCGCGGCACTACTCCTCCCCACTGCTCGTGTATACCAGCCTCCGCTCGTCTTGCTTGGGGAATGCAAGACAATCCTTCCCCAATGAAAACGTGGGAAACTATTCCAAGCGTATTGTTCCAGGGTTTCAAACATGTAATAGGCACAGTTGGTGAGCACACAGCACTTCAGCTCTTCCGGGCGCCCGCTTGCCTGGGATGCCAGCGCCTCACCCAGGATTTTGCCATCGCCCCTCGCGACAGTTTCGAGGATTCGAGCATGTCATGCACTTCATTTTTGGTAGGTAGCGGAAATCCGAGTGTTTGTAGCTGCGCTTGCTGCAATTCGTGTTGCAATCGCGCGCACCCCAACCACTGAGCCAGCCATCGATACACATCCCATCTGAACGTGCCTCAGCACTGCGGCACCGGTGTCATCGCAGCTGGATTCGATGCCAAGCACGCGCCTAAGCAATGGCACCCACGGTAACAAAGAGATGCACCATAGGATACACCTGCAGCATCCCCAACACGCCGAATGCAGAGACAAGGCGCCATTCTAGCGGGTCGCTGGGCAAAGCTTGACAGTTCCTGGGAAGGACATTGTCTGACTGTTGGAGGTTGGACTTGGACCAGACCTTGGCCTTGATGAAGGCGTGCTGGACAAAGGCCCAGCCTTCCAGGTAAGACTGGTGCTGGAGGCTCACGCCGCAAGCCACAGAGCCATCGCCTGCGCCTGGAAGGTCGGTACACTTTGCCTCGCAGTGGCACGCTGCTTGGCTCTCCGAACCCTAGAACCCTGGGCTCGGGCGGCACAGGGCTCGCTCTCGGAGGATCGCTCGGCCTGGCCAGTTGGCGAATCTCGTGGAGTGCCACGCTAAAACATTCGCCTGGACCGCACTGGTCCCCCCTCCGATTGCCATCGATCAATGGCCTGCGAGTCATTCATTGGGCTGGCTCAGGCCAAACTCCCAGCTTGCAACGCTGGACAGGGCGCCTCTTGCCATCTGGAGCCTACCTCAGGTTCGTGGTGACCCTTCCACCACTGCGCCCTCTCGTCTTGTCCCTTGGACCCACAAACCCTCCCTTTCCTGAACTCAACGCAAGGCTCGGGCTGCTGACAGCTGCACTATCCTGCCTTCGGCCTGGCACAGCCAGTCTCGCCGCTTGCAGCAAGCAAAACCAAAAAACAAATCTACGGCTTCTCCGCGGCAGACGGCGTCAAAACCACACCTGAGGACCAAAGCCCTCGAAGGAAACTTCCAGACGAGGCGGCTTCTCCTGCCAACGTGCCATGCCAAAGAATCAGCCAGGCTCCGAATGAGGAGCGCTGGGCCAGGCTCAGCTGACAGTCCCTGCCGAGCCTCGTTCACGAGTTGTTCCCCGAGCCGTTGGGGCCACTCCACCAAGGAAATATCTCGCCAAATCACCTGGAGAAAAACCAGTCCCAGGGAAGCTCCGATGCACAAAGCTGCATGAATCTTGAACGTACTTCAGGGACTTAAAATAGGTGAGTGTTTGCAGTCTTGCAAGTTGTTTCTGCATGCCGTACCAGACCTCAAAGTCGATCAGCGACGCAATTTTGCCCACAGGCAGCCGGTAGGGGTCGATATGGTGCACTGCACCTGCAACCCGCGACAATATGACCGTCTCAGGCATTCCGGCACCAACAACAAAATATCTGTGGGTCAAAATCCCGTACCCCCAGTGAACATCCCAATCCCCACTAAAATAGGAAGCCTAAAATGGGTGCTGAATTCACCTACCAAAATGGGATCCCATTGGTGTTGACCCCAAGCAGAAAGCTGGGCGCGGCACAGCCCGGCACCAGTGACTGGCTGCCCGCTTGAAAGGCTTGGTCCTCCTTGGAGTCCGCTGGCTTGCCTCACGGCCGCTCGCGGCGCGCGGCGGGGGAAGCGAACCATCGACACGGCTCCGGGGCAGCGGCTGGAGCTGTAGGAGAAGTGTAGCCTCACTTCGCCCAGTTGACGGCATGGACGTCCAATGAAGCGCCGGGATTCGATTCGTGCCGCCAAAGTCGCAAGTAGGACGGGGAGGGCACGTCCAGCATGGCATTGCCAAAGAAGGCCCTGAGAAAGCCTCTGGCCTTGGAGCGTGGGCCAAATAGAGAATGGACTTTGCGCACAAATGGACGAGGCCGATATCCTAAACCCTTTCGGGTTGTAGGACTTTGCTTGGGGGCGCCCGTTGAATTCCCGATATCCTCATTTAGGATCAAGCTGACAATTTGAGTAAGTGCTTCTCAATATGGTGGACAACCGCTCGGTTGCAGGGAAACCAAAGGGAAGCCAAGAGGTCAATTCCCACTTTGAGAACCCCCCCCCCAAGTACGACAGTAGATTATATCCTATGTGGCGAACACCTGTGGCCTTGAAATAATCAGAAAAACACGCAACTTAATTAGAATATGTGTTGCCCCCCCGAAAATAACAATAGAAAAAGGAAAAAACAAAACTGCGGATCTCTCAGGCTGCCGGCCAGGGAGGTCTTCCCGGAGCCCAGCTCCCCGCGCAGGAAGAAGACGTCCCCTGCCGTCACAGGAATTCGAAGCTCAGAGTAGCTTCAACTCCCCCAGCCAATCCAAACCGCCCAAGGAACTTACCGGATTTTTTGTTCTTAATATATATATATATATATATATATATTTGTGCGGAGATGTGTCAAAGATTCCATGCAACCATGGTGTGTTTTGTTCCTTTTGGCTTCGGGTTTTTCCTCCTGATTCTTTTTGCAAGAATCGTGACATTCCGCGCCGGCCTCGCCGCGCTTCGTGCGCCAGTGCCGCGCCCAAAGATTCTGTGGCCTCGACATCTGGCCTGAAAAGCAACGTGGCAGGGATGAAGCAAAGGAAGCAAATGAAGCAAATGAAGGCTAGGCGTCGGCCGGAGCAAGCAGCTTGCTATTTTCTTCTAACTCGCACGCGGCCCGGGCACTTGGTTTGTTCCTCTGGGGAGAATCCGCACTCGAGCTTATATGGACACTGACGCGCCGGGCGGCAAGGTGAAACGTTCTCAAGCTATCCATAACCGTTGCAAATGCGCGTGGAGCAAATGCAAACCTCGGCCAATGAGTGCGATGAGAGGCGCAAACGCAAAGAAACTGCTGACAGCACAAGGCCACGACGAGGCGTGGCCCCTAGCGCCGTTTGCTCCGCGATCGCTTCCGAGAGGTGTTCCGACGACCCCTGGTAGCACCCTGAGCCGACATCGCATGAAGGAAACCCATCAGTCTAGGCTTCCACTACCCCCCAAACCACTAAGCATGTTCGATTGAACCCTTGAGTGCTTTGGGGCTGGCGGAAACCATCTTGGAACCAGAACAGTTTTCAATGAGCTTTGCCAAGCTGTTCCGAGCCCCGCCTTCTTCGAGCCTTTCAGGATCATCCTCAGTCGAGTCTTCTCCAAGCCCCGGGTCGGGGGGCCCCAAGAACTCACTTGCCCAAAAGACCTGAAAATAAAAGGTTAACCTTTTGGGGCCTTTACTAAAAATGGACCAATAATGGGAAAACCAAAAGGTCAAAAGGTCGGCTTTGGGCAAGTGAGAGAATCATCCCTGCGTCCGTCGGCCAAGCCACTGTCTTTGATACTCCGTACTCAGCTCTGCTGTCATGACGCCGCCACTATGCGGAATATTGAACACATCCTGGCCCAAACGGATTGCTGGGCGTGCCGGTGATCGACAACTCATCACAAAATGCTGAAGGGCACGGGTGAACATGTACGCATTGGTCTTTGACCCCTGCAGAAACATGGCCAGAGCGCCACGCAAGCTCGCGCCGCTTCATGCGTCGCAGCCACAATGATCGCGTACCTGCGCTGGAGGCCGCACTTGTAAAGCCTGCGAACGGGCACAGGCCTGCCGTGGGATGGATGATTGCCGATCCTCAGAGGGAAGTTGAATCGCCGATTTCAGAGTGCCGACACCGCGCATTCTTCTGGCCAGGCTTCGTCGCTTTCTCAATGTCCTGCCCCATCTTTTTGATGTCATCCTCATCCTCGATGTCCTGCCACGAAGCCATTTTTCTCGGGCACCGTGCTCCGAGTCAAGGCCAAAGGTATGGAAGGCATGCGGGGGAATGCGAGAGGGAGTCCTCCGGCAGGTTCTTGACAAAAACCAGGAGAGTCTTGCTCCTCTCCAAGAAGTTCTCAAACTCTTGTGAGGAGATGACCTTGGCCTGCGCGAGCCGCGAGCACACACACACACACACACACTCGCCCCAGCAAGCTGATGAAAGCCCTGCTGTCCAGCGCGCCCAGGAAAGAAGAATTCTCAGAAACCCATCCGTCATTACCTTCATTCTCCTGTTCATCAGCCATTAAAAACCAAGAGATAGGAATAGGATTAGGAAAGGAATAAACCTAAGATGAAGATAGGCTTAACAAATGAAAATAATATGATAAGATCCCAAATAATCCAAATGACATCATTTATCTCTGCATCGTGGAAGCTTCTATCGGTCGGAGTCCTGCCTTCATCTTCGGGATGCCCACCTTCCACTTGTCGATGGCCACAATCATCTTCTCCGCCTGCGCGTGCAGGGTATGCCAAACTACGCACAGGCACAGGACACTTGATTCAAATGCTGACACTGACTAGGACTGGCCTGACCCCCCTGACTGAACAATCAAGATCAAGCCCCGCATGGTGCGCCAATGTCCCTATCAAGGCTAAGCGTCCGCACCAAACCCTACACAACAAGCGTCAGCTCCAGAATTCACAACCTGCCTCCTGCTGGGCCTTCATTTCCAAAACCGCGCACTGCATCTCCTTGGCAACATTGGCAACAACATCGCCCATTGCATGGATTGCCAGAACCCGCTGTGCAAAACATATGAGGCACAGTCAAAATTACTTACTTGCGGCCGTTTCGCTACTTAGTTTGAGAGCCCGCTGTCATTTTCCAGCATTTCCATCCTTTTCCAGCGGTATAGTTTTTTTGGGAGTCCCCTATCATTTGCCATGGTTTGGTGCATTTTCAGAGTATCAATGAAACACCGAATACCAAACTCAAAATTTTGACGGCACTTCATATGGTGTCTCTGGATTCCTCTTGAGCACGGTGCTGACAGCTCTGCCACTCATCAGTTCGTACTGTGGATGGACAAAAACCTACACCAGTTAGGATGGATGAAATCCGACTAATACCTCCAGGCGAGTGTCCACCACCGTCACCATCTGCACACCTATCGGGGCCATTTCAGACGACGGACCACCAGCCTTCTTCTGGAACCTTGGCAGGGAGCGCAATCTGTCAGGGCTCGCTGCCTTTCCCTCACCTATGTTTCATGTTTCCACCCCTAGTCTCAACATTTGCACTGGCACACAACTAAGAACCTGTTCTGAGATCCGCCAACTGAGAAAGACAGGGGCCATTCCCTCAGTAGGCAGGAGCACGCTTGCGACCGTTCGAGGGTCGCAGCGAAGTGGAGAAGGAAATAGCTGCGATAAGACCATGAAGCAGGCAGAAAAGGGCTGTTGGTGTTGGCGTATCACATCCAAAAGCCCTCCCTTTCTTTGCTTACAACAAGTTTGTGGCGCCCGTAAACGAACCACGCTGTTGCATCCGAAGCATGGAGCGGCGCAAGGGCACTCCAAAACCCACGCGCTGGGCAGTTGTATCTTGGCATCCTGCTTCGAGAACGTGTACAAAGTGGCAAGCTGGCGACTTGCACGGCATTTTGCAGACACACACACACACACACACCGACACACACACACACACACAACACACACACACACACACACACACACACACACACACACACACACACACACACACACACACACACACACACACACACACACACACACACACACACACACACACACACACACACACACACACACACAACACACAGACACACAGACACACAGACACACAGACACACAGACACACAGACACACAGACACACAGACACACAGACACACAGACACACAGACACACAGACACACAGCCACACAGACACACAGACACACAGACACACAGACACACAGACACACAGACACACAGACACACAGACACACAGACACAAACACAAACACAAACACAAGCACAAGCACAAGCACAAACACACAGAGACACACACAGAATGCCCCCCCTTAATCGATGGCTGTTTTTTTGGTTTCCCTTCAAAATTACCCCGGCACGAGACCCCAAACAGTGATAGGCGGTGGTCACACGCTGCAGAGTATTGTGCGGGCTGCGCCGCAAAACGGCGGTTGTTGTCAGGAAGCTGCAACATCATTTTGCGGCATTTGCGCGCACATTCACAAAGACAAGGACACGGCCTGGAACAGACACGCGCAAGAGAATGCAGCAGACACGTGTCGAAGCCAGCGCCATAGTCGTGTGTGTGTGTTTGTTTGTGTGTTTGTTTGTGTGTGT